>CM070832.1:9485463-10040463 GCA_036326025.1 Chrosomus eos | reverse complement strand
ATCGAGTGCAATTGTTTTGGAAAACGCCTCGCCATTTTGTCAAAGAAGCCCTCCATTTCTCGCTGGTTTCATTTGCACAAGGATCTACCTCTTGACTTGAATATTACTGGAGTGAGGTCAGCATTGCATGACACAATCGTGGATAAGCATGCAGTCATTTCTGTACTGTTGCATTGGACCTTGGCTTGCAGTTGTTCTTACTTAGGGCGACATGAAGCGCAGAAAATAACTATGGTAAGGATTCTTTTTAAAAAAAATGTATTATTTAAGGCTTAAGACGTGTTTAGCAAATCGAAACCATGCAATTGACAATCCTTAGCAAGTTGTTGCAGAATATTATTCGCATCCGAGCGTGCTCTACGTGTGGCTCTTGCTCCCTTGTGATACTGAAAGCAAAAACTAACTCACAAATTACATTCACCAGAGTTGACAACTAGGAACAGAAACGACGGGGGCTTGTCAATTATCACTTTTATTATTTTGCTGCTCAAGCATGCTTCATATTGTGTATTTGGTGTCTGACTTTGTTGCAGTGTGACACGGAATTAGTGACTGGATAATCCCTTTTCTGCAACAAAGGACTTCTGGTAAATAGCGCTGAGCTGGCTTCACTGGGAAGGGGGGTCCAGGAAGGGCACCCATGTAGTATGCAAACGCACTGTCTGTGTATCAAAACCTTGAGCTGTTTACCCTGACAGCTTTTTGAGGGGCTATTGGATGGTACGCGCACAAAATGAGAGATCTGTCATTATTTTCTCACACTCGTGTTTTTACCAACCCGTGTGACTTGCTTTGTGGAACACAAAACCAGATGCAAAGCAGAATGACAACCTCCTCTATTCACGCTTCTTTTTCCACAAAATGAAAGTGAATGGAACTCTCATTCTGCATTACATAATTTTCCACAGAATAATGACAGTCATACAGTTTGGAACAACACGAGGCGGAGTTAATTATGACAGAATATTGATTTAATATTTTACAAGTAGCCTTTACAATTTTAAAAGTCGCCTCGAGACCCCGTCCTGAGTCTACGACCCCTAGAATGCTGTCTAGTTAGGCAGCTCACTAGGTTTTGATCCTCAACCACTCTCTCTGATGGAAATTCGCTCATGCCTCAGCACTTGAGTCTCTGTTCTGCATTCGTTCGCGGTTTAAATTAAGAAGTAGGTTCGATTAGGTAACCGTACTTTAAGTTACAAGCTTATTAAACGCGTTGTCTTGTCAACTGTTAAAACCTGGGCTTGTGTAACCGTGCGTCGCTGTGTCTTATGTTGTTTTGCTAATGCAATGAGTATGCTTTTAGTGCAAGAACTGAACGCCATGCGCTGGATTTATCCAATAGATATTGTAATTCACTGAAACGCGTTAGGTGAAATTGACCTACTATGTGGTCTTATCACTTTAACTGGACGTTGGATTGGTTTATGCAATTGTTGTTTACATCCCCGCGCTGTTAGGGTTGTTTTTCATTGCGTTGCGCCACCCCTGAAAATACTGCAGCTTTAAATGAGTGATTTGAGTAGGCCTACGCAGTATTGATACACTTTAGCCTACTTTGTTGACCTTAACGATACTTTTTTCATATTAGAAGATTTGGCCATAATGTAATGTAAACAAACACGACTGAATGTTTCTTTTGTAACATTACTTTGTAGAATTGTCGGTGCTTTAGTTGATTTACTCAACAGCAAAGTCACCATTAAAATCGACAATTCTTTTTTTTATGGAATATTGCAGTATTTATAAATGATTTATCTGTGCACATCATTATTTTTTAAAATTCATATGGCCTCGTAATCTTTAATTAAAATAACGTCCTCTCCCAACTTGCAGTGACATCTCTTCTCTTCATTGATTACGTGTTTACTGGCGTGAGGGCGTGATTCGCAATTTTTGTAGGACTATACATTATTTAGATAATTGGTCAAAAATAAATCTGTTGAATCCGATTCTCTTTCATAGAACTGAATAACGAATAATATATTGATATTAAATATTAATGTATTTTCTGTCCAATTTTAGTGTGTTACTTATAAAACAATTTGGTTTTATTTTATTGGCTTGTTATATTTTTTTATTCAGTATCATTAAAATTATTCAATTTCATTAGAGTATTAATATAATTATACAAAAAAGCTAATTTAAAACAATTGATAATTTGTAATAAGCATTTTTGGTTTTCGGCCAAGTACATTCAGAATTTTTGGTTTTGGCCAAGAATTTTTAAATCAGTGTATCTCTAATAATAGCCTAAGTGTAGATAGACGGGCCAGCCGGTGGTTTTGGTTTTGTGGGTTAAATAAAATTGTTCAAACACTTAATTGCACAGCTAATTATAGTCAGTTTGATCATTATTTTATAGGCCTATCTATATTGATGTGCTGCCTTCATTGAAGCACACACAAAAAGATTGGAGATTGTGCTGCGCCCACACACAATCATACAGGAGCATAGAAGCTTCTTATCAATGTTACATTTATGTTTTAAGTTGCATTGCACGGTAAAGTGAAACTGAATAACCGGCTTGTGTGAAATGCGCTATACAAATAAACTTGAGTTCCATAACTTCCCTAGTGAATACAAACGGTGTAAAATTGAAAATGAGGAGAGATGAAGTCAATTAGATGTCTCTGAAGCTAATAAACGCTTGTATAGCCAGATCGCAAGACGTAATACAAAGCCGACATATGGCCAAAATATGATGTTTTGAAAAAAAAAAACTCATGTGTTGCGATATTCGCAAATAACATATAGTTTCTAAACTGTTATTTCTTTTGTAAACAGCTTTGTACTTAACTTGTTTCCCAATATCTACATAAAACGGCAACCATCATATGTGCAAATACTTTTTTTTTTGCATACCACCGCCGGTGGTATCCTGCTACCATCGTGGTGTGGTTGTCACGCTCACCGGCACAGCCCTCAGTCTAGAGAACGTTTGTATTGGTCATTGTTATAAAACAAAAACCCATGGGAGATGTGCACTACAGTGATTTTACCACAGGTAATCTGTGTTGATAAAAGCAGAGACGCAAATGTTCAACAAATAAAATAAGAAAGAACACCATAGAGGATTCCTAATGAATATAGATCACAAAGCAATAATGTTAAATCATCTGGTAAAGTGCTTATAATTAGTGTAGTTTATAATTTGTTTGGATACAGATATGGATCTCATTTAAAAACAAAAATTGTATGCAGACATTTGAGATGATTAATTGCATCATTCATTTGGTTGCTGGCTGCATCTATGCATACCCGTATAACAACACAAGCCCTCTATGATTTGTGAAAGGAGGGTATTTCGGGTTAATGGTATACTTTTATTGATTTTTTTAAGGTAATATTTGGATGCTATGTGAAGTTGTGAACTATGGTATGGAAGGAAATCACTTTAAACATTCTCATTGTGAAACTAGGCTAGTACATTTTCACACTCTCTGTGGGATTATGTGTGCAACTGTACATCTCTCATCATCTTACTCGCTTTCACTGCACACGATCTAGAAACAATTATTTGCAGTAATATCCATGAATGCAGATTGTTCAACATAGTTTTAAAATGTGCACTAAGCTGCTAATGGCACAGCTCCCCAACCCTTAACAATTCCACCTTTCCCTTTTAAATCCTTTCTCTAGGGCCCTATTCATGAAGTTGCTGAAACGGCTATTTCAATGAACCCCCACTAAGCCCAAAGTACTGACTCTGAAGGCTAACCATAATATTTGTGACCACTTTCTTCTCAGGTTGTCTCCCATGAATAAGCTACAAGTTAACCTAAAGACTTCTCAACCCAGCTTGGATCCCAGGACCTGAAAAGTTGGCAGTGAAGAATTAAAGCAAATGAGTTTTGCTCAAACATGTTTGAGTTACACCATACTGAAACTACTATTTCTGCACAGGAGATGCTGCAGTTTTGTATTTTAAAGCTTATTTGCATTTCTACTATGTTGAGTAGGTTTGGATGACCATTGACTGCCAAAATACTGGATAAAACTAGGGTTCTTTGTCAAGGGCGATACTCTAAGACCTTTGATTAAACCATAGAAAGCTTAGTGTGGTTTGGGGATTTGAACTCTTGTCTCCATAACCACCCACTCCACCACTCCCCAGAATCTATCTCCATGAAAGTCATGAGTTTGCAACCTCAACCAAAACCAAACGCAAAGAGAACGGGCAAACGCATCACTTTCTTCAACGATCAGGGTGTGGCAATGAAAGAGGCCTCTCAGCACACAGAGGCCTACTATGGCATCCCTCCCTCAGGGCCAGGCCATAATGACAGTGGAGGTGTGGAAGGCTCAAATGCAGAAGCACCACATATGTACCTCAATTCTGTCATTTTCAGCCCAGAGAAGGGTGATCAAAGTCGTGGGCACTACCAACAGACGGTGCCCATGAAGTGGTCACATCAAGACCCGTCTTTGCAGCCCCAACTGCGACCAAACAGTTGGTCACAGGGTATGACCGCATGGTCCCAGAACTATGCCCCTTACCTGGGGACTCAGACTGTATTTGCAAAGCAGATGCATGAGGGCATGTCAGTACAACAGCAGCAGCCAGAGCCATCGACTATTAGGGCAACTGAAAAACAAGGGGCTAACATAAGTGGAGAGACCTTCAGGGACATGACCAAATCTGTCCGGGGCATGGACTGGGAACAGCAGCAAGCTTTTCAACAGACACAAAAGCCTGGAATGTTAAATCCACAGCAGCACGGACAGTCCACCACTGGAAATTCCGTGCTGCAACCTTTTCAGTTAGCTTTTGGACAGCCCAAGCAGAACTTGGTAGCAGGTTACTATCAGGTAGTTCAGGGCAATCGGACCTTGCCAAATTTAAATTACAATACACAAACGAATTCTCAGCATCATCTTCAGCAACTACAGGAACAGGAGCAAATGCAGCGACAGATGATGCACCAGCAACAGCTGGAACAACAGATACGACAGCAGGCGCAACAGCAACAGGTACTTCAGCATCAGAAACAGTCACGACAAATATCGCAATCGCAGTTACAGCAACAAGCGCAGCAACTAAATAAGACTCAGCAACAGCAAACACAACAGCATATGCAACCGATTCAACTGCAACTTGACTTGGTGCAGCTGCAAAAAATATCTGAGCAACCTCATCAAAACCAACATGTATTGGAAAATTACTCTGATGGACAGCAGCCACGTGCCCCTTCACTTGATCAGCATCCCCCCTCATTACCAGGACAGTCCCAAGAGTCCACTAATCCCCCATCAAAACAGACTAAGGACTCTGTTCCTCAGCCTCCTGCAACTGTTCCCCAGCAATCCACTGAGACCCAACAGCCTGGGCCCCGGAGATCACGACGGCTTTCAAAAGAGGGTGGAGGCCCCGCCACAGATAACCCATTTGTCATGCAACCTGATCTTCATGCCCAAGGCTCTCAGAACGGGGCTTCTGAGACCATTGCAGTGCAAGACATCCGGGCCGCTCCGACAGGTGTAATCCAGAGCACACGCCGTAAGAGGAGAGTGTCGCAAGAGGTCAACCTGGAAACCTTGGCTCAGAAGGCTTCTGAAAGGGAATCTCTTCCCTCGCGGAATGTCAAGGTAAGACAACTGACTGTTTTTCAGTCAAGTATAAAGGAGAAATTAAAATTGTTTTTGACAATTCATCATTAAATAGTCAAGATGAGAGGTTGATCTGTGACTTGGGGTGTGTTCACACTTGTTTGGTTTGCTTGGTTCGTTTGGTCTGGACCAAAAAAAAACATTTAGTCCTGGTCCAGTTAGTGTTCAGATTGTCAAGTATATTTATATAGCGCTTTTCACAATATAGATTGTATCAAAGCAGCTTAACAGTATCAATCAAAATAACATAACAATGTTTGTTTCTTAGTGGAAAAAAACATTCACGTTAGGTAGGGCTGATCAATGGTATTAATGATTGGTTAATTAATTTAAATATCCCCAACTGAGCAAGCCAAAAGCAACAGTGGCAAGGAACCGAAAAACTCCATCAAGTGACCTAATGGAGGAAAAAAAACCTTGGGAGAACCCAGGCTCAATCGGGGGCCAGTTCTCCTCTGACGTTTATGAACTAGAGGCCGAATTTACAGTAACTGTAAGATAAAATTTTTATATGAATGCCTGGTTGAAGAGATGTATCTTTAGTCAAGTTTTAAACTGGGAGAGCGAGTCTGAGCAACGAACAATATCAGGAAGGCTATTCCAGAGCTTTGGAGCTAAATGTGTAAATGCTCTCCCTCCTTTGGTGGATCTGGATATCCTAGGTATAACCAAAAGCCTCGAATTTAGTGATCTTTAAAGAGCGCAATGGATTATAGGGCAACAGAAGATCCGTTAAATAGACTGGAGCTAAACCATTTAGAGCTTTATAAGTCAGTAGCAATACCTTGTAATTAATACAGAACTTTATGGGTAACCAATGTAGTGATGATAAAATCGGTGTTATATGATCATATTTTCTTGATCTAGTAAGAACTCTAGCGGCTGCATTTTGGACTAACTGTAGCTTGTTTATTGAGGATGCAGGACAACCAGCTAATAAAGCATTACAGTAATCTAGTCGCGAGGTCATGAATGCATGAACTAACTTTCTGCATCAGAGACTGATAGCATATTACGTAGCTTAGCAATGTTTCTAAGGTGGAAAAAGGCTGTTTTTGTAACATATGAAATATGTTTTTCAAAAGACAGGTTGCAGTCTAATATAACACCCAGGTCTTTTACTGTAGAGGATAAAGTAACAGGCCATCCTACTATGTTAAAGTTGTGTTGTGCGAGGTTTTGCGGATGGTTTTTCGAACCGATAAGTAGTGCCTCTGTTTGATAAAAGAAAATTACGCGTCATCCAATCTTTTATATCTTTAGCACAATCTGTCAATTTGGATAATTAGCGTATTCATCCGGCCGTGATGAAATATATATTTGAGTATCATCAGCATAACAATGGAAACTAATTCCATGTTTCCTTATAATATTTCCAAGTGGCATCATATATATTGAGAATAATAGAGGGCCGAAGATTGTCATTTTTATCACCGAACCTAAAGGCATATGGATATGGTCACAACCTGATTGGTTGGCTTTTATGTCGCATTGCCAATTTTGAGACAGAACTTACTGAACATCCAAAACAATGCTGTGTGCTAGGATAAATGCGCTCTTTGTATGTGCGTAGCCTGCATATGATGGTATTTGTACCAGCTGAGAACTAGTGAAGAGCCTATAAAATGTGTAAAGGAGTCAAAACAGTGGCAGGAATCCCTCCGTCACACACACAAATGATCTGCTGCAAAGAGACGCGGTTCTGATGCCTGTACTAAACTGTGGTGGGCGAACTCGCAACTATGACAAGACAAAAATCGTCATGTTTTTGGTTTGTTTGCATGTATGGTGGTCCGTGTTGCGTTCATATTTCATACGAACCGCACCAGAGTTTGTTGGAAGCGGATCGGACCCATTTTTTCAGCGGTCTCGGTCCGCTTGTTTGGTGCGCACCAGGGTTCGGATGGCAGCGTTCAAATGAACTGCACTAACAGGGCAATCGCACCATAGTTCCTTTTAATCGAAACAAACATGCCAAGTGTGAACACTCCTTTAATCACAAATTACCCTTAGCCGAGGGAAGTTGACGTCATTATCTGCTTAACATTGTACATTGAGGATGCACTACCAGTTTCAATTGCGTACAAGTTCTACAGGTTTCTCAGTTGATACAGGTGTGTAAAATTAGTAAAGGACAGACACTGACTGTCGTCATCAGCTCACATGATCCAATGAACCAAACAAAAACCCACTATCTTTTGACTGACTTTGCATACAAATACCAGCAAGTGCACCCCACCCTCAGCCCACTAGCCCTCCTGTACATTGATGTACATATAGAGCTGTATTTTCTTTTGTCAAAATCCAAAAGCACAGCTCTGTCCATAACTAATTTTAAATTTGTAGCGTCACTGGGTTCATACTTGCTTTGGAATGGAAGATTATAAAGAGATTTCATCCTATTGAATCCATGGACTAGTGTTAATTGCTTGGTTTGTTCATTTTATTGCGCACAGAGAATTAGCGCAATTAGCAATGAAGTTTAACGAGGGGATCTAAGTGTTTCTGGGCCACACACTATTTAGTTCAGTCTGCTTTTCCTTGTTACGTATACTTCCTTTGAAAAGGACAGCAGCACTCCCTTAAGACATCCAGCCGAGGATAACAATGAAAGGGTGTGTGTACATACTGTTGATCTGTGGGGCAGATAATGCACAGAACACAAAGTGCAGTCCAGTAAAGAGGCTACAAGTCTCATGTCAGCTCCTCAAAAGGAGTAGGTGCATTAGTCAGTGAGGTTTTTTTGGTCTCCTGGTGACGACGGGTGTCAGTTAAACCTTCCCTACTCCAAACACTGGCTGAAAAAAAGCTCTTGCTCAAGGGTGAGTGAGCTGCAAGGGCTTCATGTACTAAGCTGAATACCTCAGTGGTGCCAGCAAGGCCGGAGTTTAGATAAGACAAGCCACATCCTCAGGGATTTCTAGATTTTCATGCAACTTCCAGTTAGTTACACTGTAGTAGTGACGCATATTTCATAGCATTTTTACACAACATGCCAATGCATTTTAAGCAGTTTTCTTTTTCGTTAATGCCTTACTTAAAGTTAGCAATGAGGAAAAAACAGGAATTGTTCCTCCCAGAGTGCTCTTTTTCTTACGTGAATTTTGAAATGGGCAGGCATTGTGAAATTGGTAAGAGTGACACTTTTTTATGGTTCTTTTTAAGTTCCTGTTTTGTGTAAAAGTATGGATGCAGTTCAATAAACCTAACATAGAAGGAACCCCTTCTGTAATCGTTAACATACCTACTGGAGAGTGTCTAGTTATATTGAACTAGTTATATTTTCTCCTGTGGTGGCATGCCAATATGTTATTCACTTGTGACACCGATCTATAGATCCACGTGCAATCTGTTGGTGGTCTACAGGGTAAGATGTTCTATCCTGGCGCAGAAATGAGGTCACAGTTGATTCATTAAGTTGTTTTTGAAAATTCAGTTCACCTCATTTCCTGTGCTAATATACCTTATCAGCTTTTAAGCACTCTCTCATTTCTCATTTCACATGCATATCATTTGTACCTACAGAGCAGAGGAAGGATGCACTCTGCTGAGACTTAGGTATTTTGTTTAACCATTAATTTGACTGTGTTAATCGTGTGTTGACAGCAAGAGCCACACCGGCCCTGGAGCCCCCCTGTTGCCCCGACAGGTCCAGGTCGAGGGCAGCTGAGGTGGAGCAGATGAGTGCCAAGCGGCCCAGAGATGACAGCCTCATGCCATTGGTCATTCCAGTATCTGTGCCAGTGAGGCAGACTGATTCCTCATCCCCGGATCATGAGCAGGCTTCCCTTTCAGCTAGTTGGCCATCACGGTCTTTGGGCACCCATGACATGAGCTGCTCCGATTACAAAACCTCTGTGATTGTTACACGACGACGTTCACTGCGGAACTCTCTGTCTGAGAGCTCAGGCCAGGTGAGTTCACAAACTGACCTCATTTATCAAAACATCAATGGCACCTTTCTATGCCCATGACGATCTCTCTTTTTGCCCTCTGATTTATTCCATTCCCCTCTGTTAAACCCTGGATTAAAACGCCCCATTAATCCACAAATTCCTCTTGACCCCCTTGTCCATTCTCTTCACCCTAATCCAACCTTCCCCCACCCCATTTCACTACCAGATTTATGATTTCTGACAAGACTCATCAAGATCACCCAGATTGCATATGGTGTATGTATTTCTTCCAACCTATCCAGCTTACCAACATCTAATTTCTTCTACAGAATGGTGGAACAGAGAGTGGAAGTGAAGCTGACGCCAAATCAGCCAAAGCCAAACGACGGCCTCGCCCAGAACCGCTCTTTATTCCTCCACCCAAACTTGGCACTTTCATCGCTCCACCAATCTACTCCAGCATCACACCTTACCAGAGTCACTTGCGTTCACCTGTCCGATTGCCTGACAACCCCCTCAACATGCCGCCTTACACTCCCCCGCCCATCCTCAGCCCGGTTCGAGAGGGTTCGGGTCTTTACTTTTCCACCTTTCTGTCGGCCGCCGCTGCTGCTGCAGCAGCAAATAATCAAGGGCTGCCTCCACCTGCCACTCCCAAATCTGCCACCCGCAGCCTCCTGCGCTCCAGTGAGTTCCCTTTACTGTCTCTGCAAAGTACACAGATACAATTCATTAAGTACTACTTTACATTAGTTCAGGTTGTCAGTTTAGAATTGAATGATTTGAAGTTAACAACCAAATGCAACCTAAAATGAAGTTCTGTTCAAAAACCTAGTTGGCTGCCTAGATGCTAACCATCTAATGCAGTGTTCTAACTGTATTAAAATCTAATAAGGGACTGAACAGATTTCTAAGCAGTCACTCATGTGCATCACACAAATAGCACTGCCCTGGCGAGGCACTTGACTGACTAACTTGATGAACAGTTGCTTCCTGTGGGATTAGCATAGGTTGCTAAGATAACAACTTGATATTCTAATAACTCCCCAAAATATCTTGAAATATGATTATACATTTTTGTAGATTTTGCAGTCGATAAAATGATCAGGAATCAGTCCACCATCTGATTAGGCAACCCCAGAGTGGACTAGACATACTGTGTTGCCTTATAATTAGATACTCAAAATATTGAGCAAAATGAGCTGCTTACTGTTTGTAAGAACTTAAAACGCTGTCTAAGTAGGCACCTCATTAGGTTCTGGAACAGACTTAGTATGTTATAACAAGCTAGGATATGTGCAGTTAGACATAATTGTTATGCAGATCATGATTAGGAGGACATATAATAAGAAACAGTGTTTACTTTGAGTCTGAGCACAGTCTTTTTGTTTGTATATGTTCAGACAGCAGTGATATAACCCCTCCAGTTCTCTCTGCTATGAGTGAGGCTACACCTGTCAGCATTGAGCCGTAAGTACACACGCTATTCAAATAACACCCCCACACATTGCGCTTCATAAGTTTCCTTAATTAGCTTACGTTTCTAGCCATATAATAACTATCTTCACTTTATTAATCTTGACCTTTTTTTATTTTAATTTTGCTACTTTTATACTAGATTCCATTCAGCTGACTGAAAGTCAGTGGTCGGATTAGCGGTCTGTTTCCTCTTACTGTTTGGATGGCAGTTATTACTCAAAATAGTAGCCCAGAAATTACTTTCATTTATTTTCTGCAGAGCTGCAGCTTTACACAGCATAAAAGCATAACTCAAGCCTCCTGTTGCATTTATGCTGCTGCTTTGCTTACACACTGCTAATGCATGTGGCGTAAAAGGGCCTTACAGGGCAAATATGTTGGCATTACTTTATTGTAAGTGGTAATCTGTAGTCTGCAGATGCAAAACTCATGGTTACAGTGGAGCTGGTTGGGGAGCTGTTATGGCATGCGCAAGTCTCTCTGTTAGTGTGTTAAAGGAACACTCCACCGGTTTTTGAAATAGGGCTTATTCACATTCTATCCTACATTTAGATAGGTGTGCAAATGCATTTTTGTCTCAGTGGATGCATTGTTTTAGTTTGACAGGGTCGGCGCTAGCTTAGCTTAGCACAATGAATGGAATCCTTTGTTGCCAGCTAGCATGTCCTGAGTAAAAGTGATAATTTTTTTTTTTAAAAACACGTAATTACTTCTTGTGGCCTGTGTATTCACAACGAGTACAAATAGCGCTGCAGATTAACACTAGGCGATTTCCTAGGCAGAAATTGACTTGGGACTATATTAGGGGGAAGCACAGGTGAAGCACTGCTACTTGGGATTTCATGTGTTGTGTGATATCTCTGCGCCCAAGTAGAAGTGCTTCGCCTAAGCAGCAGTGCTTCGCCTGTGCTTCCCCCTAATATAGTCCCAAGTCAATATCTGCCTAGAAAATCGCCTAGTGTTAATCTGCAGCGCTATTTGTACTCGTTGTGAATACGCAGGCCACAAGAAGTAATTACGTGTTTTTTTTTTTTTTTTTAATTTTTATCACTTTTACTCAGGACATGCTAGCTGGCAACAAAGGATTCCATTCATTGTGCTAAGCTAAGCTAGCGCCGACCCTGTCAAACTAAAACAATGCATGCACTGAGACAAAAATGCATTTGCACACCTATCTAAATGTAGGAAAGAATGTGAATAAGCCCTATTTCAAAAAATGGTGGAGTGTTCCTTTAAAGGGAAATGACATCTGAATGGGTTTCTTGGATCATACATGGGAAATTTCAGAGCCTCTTTTTAAGAACAGAGTAGGAGGGGGATGGTAGCTGAGCAGATAGAATTATGGGATATCATCTCCGACTGGTACCAGCTGGTTTATCTAATGGTCAGAACAGTGTTCGGTTGAAATTCTTTCTCTTACACGCAGACACAAACTCTCTGTGAATGGCTGCAGATCCCTTCATTTTGGAGTTGGCCAATGCACCACGAAAGCACATCCTGGAACAAAATAATAAAGCACAATCTGTCTTGCTTTATCCCCAGACCTTGGCAGTCAGATACTAGAACATTTGGCTTTGGAAAACATGGAGTGTTAATTTTATGCAAATACCCATGGTCAGAGTCTACTCTCATGAATGCTTTCTCAAAAAAAAAAAAAAAAAAAAAAGAGCTGACAGTGAGATGAGCAATAAAAATATTCAAACAGCAGTCTGAAAGACTCAGACTCGTTTAGAAACAACACAAACTACCTGTGGAATGAACTGGAGTGGAGAGGAATGCGATTTGTTTTCAGGATTTTCTCATTTTCTAGAAGTCGTGCCTCATGTTTAGCTTCCAATAGCTTCCAATCCCTGGCAACAAAAGCTTTTGGAGATTCATTATCTTTCTTTTATAGTTTCTTACATTCTCAAATCATGCTCATCAGGCTTTGCTCAAATTTCATGTTTATTCTTCTATTCCTCATGCGTTGGGACCCCATTATTTTTACCAAATCATATTCATTTTGTTTGGATTGCTACAGCAGCCTGTTTATATTCACTCTCTCTTTTTCAGTCGGATAAACATTGGATTGCGGTATCAGGCGGAGGTCCCAGAGCTGAGAGAGCGCTCGGCAGCGCAGCACGACCTACACAAGGCTGAACGGGTGTGGGCGCCACTGCCTGACCTGGAGGCCAATACTCAGCAACAGCAAAGAGGTTTACAACTTACACAATACCACATTCATTTCTCTTATTTATTTATCTATCTCTTATTATTATTTAATCAGTTAAAATTTGGATTTTTTTACAGTTTGCCTTATTTATTTATAACTAAATCTGCATGACTGTATGTTTAAGTCTGTCTTTTCCTGGATATTCTGTGTGTCCCAGCAGTGGATGACCTCATGCACCTGGCGTGCTCGAGTGCGCTGTACGGAGGAGGAACCAATCAGGAACTGGCTTTGCACTGCTTGTATGAATGCAAGGGTGAAATCATGGTGAGTTTCAAATAATGCACATTGGGATGGCTTAATTGAACTTCCTTCTGCATTGTGTACCAATCAAACCTGTTTACACTTGGCTGCTTCTCAAACTGCTGATTATTCAGAGCAATGGTTAAAGGGTTTGTCACATGAGTGGAAGATTAAATTATGTGGAATTTATTTTTTGGAATTAATTATGTATTACAAAGCTTGAAAAGACAAAGTGTTTACGTGACTAATGCATGGCAAACACATTACATGCACATGGAAAGTGAATGTAAATGACATGGTCTGCATTGTTTCCTTGAACAGCGTTTTTCTTGTGGCCATTCACACACTAACATACATGTGACGCAGCTATGAATTTAAAGTCCAGGCATTTCAGTAAAAAATCATTGTACATTTTAGTAACTCTTCACAATAAAGTTTGATTTGTTAACATTAGGTTACCCCATTAGGTCTCATGAAATAATAATGAATAACAAAAATGCATATAAATATACAATTGTTTTCTGCAGTTTTCTCGCGGAATTGGACTTTTCCACAGTTGCTTCCAGGGTTGTTTTTTTTGTAGTAACCCCCAACCCTAAAAGCGCATCTATTATACTCCTGTTCACACCAAGGACAATAACTATAATGATGAAGAAAAAGTTCTAAAAATCATATAAAAGAATGCCAGAGAGTCCACACCACAACTATAATGATAACTGCACAGAGGAACAGTAAAGTCGGAGTCACTTTCAGAACTGATGAATGATAAAAACATTGACAGCCAATCAGAATCCATCCTGCTTTAAAGAGCACGAGCATTTAAAGCTTTAGACGACAAAACTGCAGCACGTTCTTAGAACGTTATTTTCAGCTGGTGTAGTTGCTAATGTAGTATTCATTATAGTTAGTTATCTTATCTTTTCGCTGCGCTTGAGAATCAACAAGCGACAAATAAACTACTTATTTATAATTCCTGTGCAAGTACATCGTGAAATTCATCTTTTCATGCGATATGATAATTGAATTACATTTATATTGATATATACAATTAATTGTGAATAATTTGATTGCTTAAATAGCATATTGTGTAAACAAATCTATTTGTTTAATAGCCCTAGCTTATTCATTTATGACACAGCTGATTGGCAGTCGAGGCGAAAGCAATACAACTGCATTCTGCTAATTGATGACCCTTGTTATATGAAAACACAAACAGTGCGTGTGCTTTGATAATTCTTTTCAACGTTCGCTCAGTTGAGCCAACAGCTGCAACAACACAACAGCCAGCCGCTTACTGCTGAGCTGTCACACTGCCGCCATAGCAACCACCTGTCAATCACAGGCTTGTGTCCAGAATGACACGCTGAAGATGACTGAAATATGCGCGTTGCATTTCTAAATCAAATTTTAGTCATGCATTTGTTACACTGCAAAATAGCATGCTGTTTGTTGCTTTGTGGTTCATGTCACATGTGAACAGCTACTGCAGAAAATGAAAGTCAGCCTGACTCTCTGAGTGGTGTCTGTAAGGGTTTTGGTGTTTACTGAGTTTCAGTGATAAGCTAGATGTAGGCTACTGAAAATGGTTCGATACCATTGCCTCAAATAGTTTTATCTTGTTGCATCTTAGGTTTGTAATGTCAAGTTGCTAGACCTTGTTGCTTTGTGTTTCGTGCAAATGAGTAATTTGTATTGTGCCACTTGCAAGCATGGTTTCGAAGTTTAATGGTTTCATGGTTTAATAGGTACATAAGACAGTTATGGGCTTCAGCAAAAAAAAAAAATAATTCCAAATGGTTTGTCCTGCAATGCAATGACTGTCATGTCATGTTAAAGTTTATTATGGGTTGTTAATGCCAACTCAGAAGTTGACATCGCCCTGGTTCCTGCCAATATGATTTTTCAGTTGGCTTTTGGAATTATTGCATCTCTATTAGAAATCTACAAGTATTTTTTTTTAAATTGGAATGGTTTTAAAAGCAAGAGTTTAAACAACAAATCTCTGAAAGCCGACTAGATGCATTTCCCTGCTTGGTGTGATGACATTTAGGCTTTGTTTCACAGATAGGGTTTAGATTAAGCCAGGATTAGGCCTAAATTCAATTAGGACATTTAAGTAGCTTTTATAAACATGCATTAGAAAATACTGGTGTGCATCTTGAGACAAAACAATGGCAACTGTCATATTTTAATATATTAAAAACAGTTGAACAGCTCAATAATGCATTTTAGTCTGGGACTAGGCTTAAAGGATTAGTTCACTTTTAAAAAAAAACTTTTGCTGATAATTTACTCACCCCCATGTCATCCAAGATGTCCATGTCTTTCTTTCTTCAGTCGAAAAGAAATTGTTTTTGATGAAAACATTCCAAGATTTTTCTCCTTATAATGGACTTCAATGGGACCCAAACGGTTCAAGGTCCAAATGACAGTTTCAGTGCAGCTTCAAAGGCTTTAAACGATACCAGACGATGAATAAGGGTCTTATCTAGCGAAACGATCGGTCATTTCAAAAAGAAATAAAAAAGTTTAAGTTTTATTAGGACAAATGCTCGCCTTGCTCTGTTCTGTGATGCGCGTTCGTGACTCTCCTGTTCGAACTCGTTCATCAAAATGAACGAATCTTTTTTCGAGTCATTTAGTTCATTTCGTTCGTTGAATGATCGAAATGACTCGGAAAAAAGTCTTGTTCAAAATGAACGAATCTTTTTTCGAGTCATTTCGTTCGTTGAATGAATGAAATGACTCGAAAAAAGATTTGTTCATTTTGATGAACGAGTTCGAACAGGAGAGTCACGAACGCGCATCACAGAACAGAGCAAGGCGAGCATTTGTCCTAATAAAACTTAAACTTTTTTATTTCTTTTTGAAATGACCGATCGTTTCGCTAGATAAGACCCTTATTCATCGTCTGGTATCGTTTAAAGCCCTTTGAAGCTGCACTGAAACTGTCATTTGGACCTTGAACCGTTTGGGTCCCATTGAAGTCCATTATAAGGAGAAAAATCTTGGAATGTTTTCATCAAAAACCTTAAAGGATTAGTTCACTTTTTAAAAAAAGTTTGCTGATAATTTACTCACCCCCATGTCATCCAAGATGTCCATGTCTTTCTTTCTTCAGTCGAAAAGAAATGAAGGTTTTTGATGAAAACATTCCAGGATTTTTCTTCATGTAATGTAATACACTGGCAGCCAAAGTGTTCAAGGTCCAAATGACAGTTTCAGTGCAGCTTTAAATGACTTTAAACGACACCAGACGATGCATAAGGGTCTTATCTTGCAAAACGATCGGCCATTTTTAAAATAAATAAATAAAAAAGTAAGTTTATGCCTTGCTCTGTTCCATGATCCGCGGTCGTGACTCTCCTGTTCGAACTGGTTCATCAAAATGAACGAATCTTTTTTTCGAGTCGTTTCGTTCATTCAACAAACAGAATGAACGAAATGACTCAGAAAAAAGACTCGAACGAGTTCGAACAGGAGAGTCACGACCGCAGATCATGGAACAGAGCAAGGCATAAACTTACTTTTTTTATTTATTTATTTTAAAAATGACCGATCGTTTTGCAAGATAAGACCCTTATGCATCGTCTGGTGTCGTTTAAAGTCATTTAAAGCTGCACTGAAACTGTCATTTGGACCTTGAACACTTTGGCTGCCAGTGTATTACATTACATGGAGAAAAATCCTAGAATGTTTTCATCAAAAACCTTAATTTCTTTTCGACTGAAGAAAGAAAGACATGGATGGACATCTTGGATGACATGGGGATGAGTAAATTATCAGCAAAAGTTTTTTAAAAAGTGAACTAATCCTTTAATTTATTTTCAACTGAAGAAAGAAAGACATGGACATCTTGGATGACATGGGGGTGAGTAAATTATCAGCAAAAGTTTTTTATAAGTGAACTAATCCTTTAAGCCTTGTCTGTTAAACTGGGGTTTAATGTCTCTGACAACCTCAGGACAACCAAAAGCCATATAGTTACGTTTTACTGTGGTAGCGAGATGCTATATGCGCGTTTATCAAGATCTAAATGTAGGATAGGCCTACTATGGATGACCAATGCTTAATTTTTAAAAAAGTTGAGTGCAAACTGAAACAGAATATTTAAATTTCATTCTATGAGGTTTTTTAAATATTAACAGATGTTACTGTTTTTGTTAATAAACAATTTACATCTGCATCCCAACTCAAGCTACTGCAGCTGTCAACTCAAGCTTCATTCTGTCAAATGTGCATACATGCCAACCCTCCCGATTTTTCCGGGAGACTCCCGAATTTCAAAGCCCCTCCCGAAAATCTCCCGGACCGACCTTTCTCCCGAATTTCTCCCGATTTCCGAGTGCGGGTGCGAGAGAGACACCCAGCCGACGGGGTGTCATTGGTTGTTGCGTTAAATCTTACTTAGAAACAATAGTGCTATTTTCTGATTGGCTAACAACACCAGACGAACAACACCAGAGGAGACGCGCGGCCAGAGTTTAGGGCGCTGCGGCATATTAAATATATTACAAATAGTTTTTTCAGCGTGAGAAATACAATGTGTGGCGGGAGAGCGTGACAAAAGACCGAAATGAGTGACTGTCACCCTCAATGCGTGACACTTCAGAGCCCTGCTGATGTGTGATGAAAGCACAAGCAGAAACACGGATAAAGTAGCCTATGTATTTTGTATTTACACTTCTCTTGTAAGTAATTCGTGGCTGCTGTCAGTGAAAATTGCTCTCCATTTTATATATATATATATATATATATATATACAAAAAATATTGTACAAAAAAATTTGCGTTTGTGATATATGACACCCCCCCCCCCCCCCCCCCCATCACTTTGAATATCTCCCGAATTCTGGGGTCTCAAGGTTGGCAAGTATGCAAATGTGCATTTCTAAGAGAAAAACATAATATTATTATTGCAGCCCGCACTGCAAACCGTGCCACAGGTACGTGTCATCAAAGTCAGGCAACACAAACTATCTCCCATTAGAACATGCAAAAACTAAGAAATAGATTTTTATATTAAGATTTTTCTTTAGCTAAGGAAAAAATACTGGAAAAGGATTTTACTCTAGTTAACTCATGCATATTTTTATGTAGAAAAAATATGTTATTATAAATGTTTTGATTATTCTAACTGTTCAAGAAGTGTTTGTCATGTTCTGACGATACAGAGTAGTTTAAAACCACAGTTAACTGTCTGGTTTCTACATCTTTCACTCAGGAGCAAAAATCTGTAGTGCTTGCCTTGTTCTTCGTTCAACTCTCTGTACACATCAATAAAAGTGGCAAAAAGGCCGTAAATAATAAAAAAAAGCACACGTTAGAGCTCGTTGACCCAGAAAAAGATAGTGTCCTCGTTTTATCGCGCCCTGAGAAACTATAAGGAGGAACAAAATGGATTAGCCAGCGACTTGCACAGCTGGGATAAACGCCTGCAGCAAAAAGCCTTTTACACATGTTGTTCAGGATATAGCGATGGTCTAGCAGAATTACATCTCTCCTGCACTCATTAATCTGTTCATATCAACTCTGGGACATAACAAGCCCTGTGATTCTCCCACTTGTGACCCTGTCTTTATATCGCACCGCAGCCTGTTTCGTTTCTTCAACCATGCTAATTTTACTTTCTTTTTCATTTTCATAGGGAGCCCTCGCCTGTCTGTTGTTAAAAAACCCCATCTTTCCCAAAGCGCACCCCTTGGCTGACTACCACTACTCTGGTAAGTCCCTCTCACCGTCAAACACACTTTCCCTTTTCTTTCCCTTTTTTTTTTTGCCGGGGTGACGTGAGTTAATCCGTATGGCATGCGGTCCCGGTACCCCGTCACCCCCTGCGCTGGCATTCCAAACCATGCTCCCTGTCTCCGTTATAAACAAAAGCAGCTGAGGAGTGGAGTTCAGCGGAGGGGAGGGGTTCGACTGAGAGATGGGTTGACAGAGTGGGTTGCTGGGTAGAGTATGGGAGTGGGTGAGAGGAAAGGAGGGGGAGTGTGTCTGTGGCATGTTGTTAAATCCTGGGAGAAGACAGCGGCATCATTGTTTGTCTGGACATGTGTGTGCTGGCTGTTTGCCCTCTCTCTGTCCTTTGTGCGTGAATGTATTTGTGTTAGCGGGTGGGGGTGGTCTAGAAGCAGCTACATGGTATCTGATTGTGTGGACCGTTTGTCTGTCCCACACAGGCTCTGATAGCTGGACGCCAGAGGAACGACGGATCTTCAACAAAGGCATCGCTGCCTACAAGAAGGACTTCTTCATGGTTCAGAAAATGGTATGTACAGGTTTAACAAATCCCTAACAATAAGTATCAATCACCCACACAAATCATATAATGCAGCTTGAGGATGTGTGCTATTACTTATCCATAAAGTCTCTCTGTGTTGAAGGTGAGACATATAGGGATATATTTATTATAGAGACTTGACTATAGCTAGTAAGTAACCATCTAGCAACCACCCCGATCCTCTTAGCAACACACTAACAACCAACTTCAACACCCAAGCAACCACATAACAATGCATTAAAACACATCCGAACATCCTAGCAACACCCTAACATCCACTCAAACATCCTAGCAACACCCTAACATCCACCCTGAACATCCTAGCAACACCCTAACATCCTCCTCAAACATCCTAGCAACACCCTAACATCCTCCTCAAACATCCTAGCAACACCCTAACATCCTCCTCAAACATCCTAGCAACACCCTAACATCCACCCAGAACATAATAGCAACATCCTAGCAACACCCTAACATCCACCTCAAACATCCTAGCAACACCCTATCATCCACCCAGAACATCATAGCAACATCCTAGCAACACCCTAACATCCACCCAAAACATCCTAGCAACACCCTATCATCCACCCAAAACATCCTAGCAACACCCTAACATCCACATCAAACATCCTAGCAAACCCCTAACATCCACCTCAAACATCCTAGCAACACCCTAACATCCACCTCAAACATCCTAGCAACACTAGTAACTATCTAGAACATTCAATCAACCACATATTAACACATTAAAAGCACTTAAAACATTGTAGCGCTATCCTAAGCGTTGCATAAATATACCGGTACTAGAAAGGTATCGCGATACCATGCTATTAAAAACGGTACGGTTCCACATTTAAGAATGACATCATTCTAATAAGAGCTGTATTTAATAATTTTCATGTGTGACAGCGGCACGTGTGCAGAGCTCTGCTTCCACTCCCTGCAGGGACTAAAATATTCCACACAGCACATGAGAAAATAAAGCGTCGGACGTGTTTAATGTTTAAAAGAGTTAATAAGATCAGCAAGCCTCGGAAAAGAGCTCATAGGCACTACTCGTGCTGCCCGGTGTGTGCGCAGAAAGCCGCCTTTCAGACAGCATGCGATCGCGAATGCAGTTCTCTTTTACAGATTATTTCTCTTTAATGGTCAAAAATGTCAAAATACACGTCCTGGCGAGTATCAACGCAAACACAGTCGGGTATGTGTTAAGAGAATGTATACAGTAAGAAAGAAATCGTGTGTGTGTTCCAATGTATTGGATCCATGTGTCGGGTCTTTAAGTGACAGCAGCCTAGTAAACCTGCTGCTGTCTGAGTAAAAAATGTTAATCAAAGAACAAAAGAAAAGAGAAAATCACCCACTTTTTGACTGAATAACTTTAAAGGTGCCCTAGAATGTTTTTTTTATTATTTTATAATGTTTCCTGGGTTGCTCTTATAATGTTAGTATGTTTTTTAGATCAAAAATAGTCATAATTTAGAAATAAAGGGCATTTTTCCTAGCCTGATTACTGATTTTAGTCTCTGATTTGAACACTCTGTTTGAAGGGGCGTGTCTGCTGTGAGAACCGGCCACTGCTGTGATTGGCTGACATGCTTGCATATGAAATATGACATGTGAAACTCTCTTGAATACTTTTACTACAGATATTATACGTTTTTACTATTACAGCTATCGAGATTAAAAAATCGTGAGATGTTTTTAAAGTATTTAGATCGATTCCCATCACATAAAATGTTGCCGTGATGAGCATTGAGCAAGCAGATGACAGTCTGTGGATCGCGAGAATGAAGATCGTATCATTGCAAAGCAGTTTCTGCACTCTCTCTAATGCTTTCACCAATGCAAACACGATGATGTACATACAGTAAGAGCTTCGTTGTGCAGTAACGTGCGTCATTGATTTCATAACGAGTTGTCCGGATAAACTCACGCTGTGTGGAAAGATTGTTCTTTGAACGCTTTCTGTATATAATTTTTTTCACAATTTAAATACGTTTTTTTTTCATCCTACTAGCTAAAAGAAACGATGTGAAGTTGATATTTTAGTGACTTACTGATGCATAAACAGTATTGAACGATTTTGAGAGAAAGATTACCTGTCTGAACTTGAACAATTACACATCAGAAAGTGTTGCTTTGTAGCTCGATCCGAGGCCAACTCTGTATTGGCCCAAGTTGAGGAAACAGTCGTCGGTGAAATGTTTGGAAATTTCCAGAGAAAATAAAATTAACCCATTGTTTCTTTAGAGGCTCGGATGAAGGAACTAAAAAATACTTTTGTGTTCATGTGTACATCCAAACACTGAGCAACTGCCATGCTTCGGCTGCGCAGTTCCTACTGGCATTGAGGGCTGGCATATGCAAATTTTTGGAGGCGTACATTTTAATGATCCCGACTGTTGCGTCATAGTCGGTATTATGTGGAGATTCGCCTGTTTTTCAGGGGTGTTTTTTAAAAACGAGATTTAAATGAGGAGAAAACAATGGTGTTTGAGACTCACTGTATGTCATGTCCATGTACTGAACACTTATTTAACTATGCCAACATAAATTCAATTTCACATTCTAGGGCACCTTTAATCTATTTATTAAGAATCAGTGTTAAGGTAAATCATAGAGTGAAATAATATTTTGGTCATATCACCGTCTCAACCGGCTGCTATCCCAACCTGTTCAGAATTGTGAAAGGTTAGCGAATGTGATTTTGATAATGTGTTTTTTAAAATACATTTATAAAACATTACATTTTAAGTTCTGTCATATTATTTAAATTACTTTTTACTGGTGTTTTAGTTTTTTTGCCATGGTATAGATTCAGTATTGGTATCACGATGTTTCAGTTTGGGAATCGTATCGAAGTCATAAGTTTGTGACAACACTACATCCTAACATCAACCCAGAACATCCTAGTAAAACATTAGCAACCAACTACAACATTCAAACAACCACATAATTATAAACTAAAACCACTTAGAACATCTTAGCAGTCCAACTTTTTCCTGAACCCGGAAGTCTCAAATTATTCTTTACGGTCTCCGGTGTTTCTAGTCAAATTAGTGTATTTTCAGAGCTGATCATGTAAATCACCACTGACACCCTAGCATTATAGCAGCAAGTTCTAGCTATGAGTTATGGTAATGCTGAGTTGTTTTTATGTTTGACTTGAAGGTGAGCTCCAAGACCGTGGCTCAGTGTGTGGAGTTTTACTACACGTATAAAAAGCAGGTGAAGATCGGCAGGAATGGAACACTCATATATGGAGAAGCAGAACCACCAGAAGCTAAACCCACAACAGAGGAGGAAGTGGACAATAAAGTGAGTTCCTGTGGCTTTGTGTGTACGTGCATCTGGTTGATTTGATTTCGTACTAACTAGTGAAGCGCCGTAATGTTTCTTTTCTTCTCCATCAGAGTTCACAGAAGTTTGAATCACGGAAAGAAGACGAGGAGAGCCGGAAGTGGGATGTGTCATGTGACAGGAAACAAGAAAACAGCCCGGCCAGGGTGACACAATCTCTACAGGCCACTGTAAATGTGAGTTTGGGGAGATTTGTACAAAGAGGTTGCAAAAAATGCATGGTGCCTACAGAAAATTAAATTGTTTTAGTTCCTCAGTGTCCATCCCCAGTTCTGGGCTATTTGAAATTACAATAAAAAAACTGGTCTGCCAAAGAGGTTTGGAAGATAATAGTCATGTGTAGTTTAGCACTGTAGGATCTTTATAGCACCATCTAGTGGTATACTTAATTACAAGTTTATCCAATGTAATTTATAGTACATTTAAAAGGGACCGTTCTGTTGGAGGAACCCAGAATTAACTTTCTGAAGGGCACAATAGTGAACACATAGATGGGTTAGAACTTACAACCACAGAGGAAGTTCCCTGTGTCTGATATCTGTATGCGTTCAGCTGTGCTTGTTTATACTAACCATTTGTTTCCTGTTAGGCTCCTGCCGTCTTAGTCTTAAGAAGTCAGGAGGACAGCACTAAGGATCCGTCCACGTTGGGGGTCAGTCATCCTCCTCCTCCTCCACCACCATCTAAACCTCGCTCGGAAACCACAGGCCGGAAAAGTGTGGCTGGCAATACAGGAAAAGGACAAACTAACCAAGAGGGTGAATTTCCCTGCAAGAAGTGTGGCAGGTCAGTTTTAGATGCACACTCAGTTTAACGAATTTACTAATGATAATAGTGTAACATTTATTTAAATGTACCTTATTTTATTTATTTACTGAATTTAAAAAAATTAGATATGGAACATTTTAAATTATTTTTTATTTATTTATTAATTTGTTTAAATGCATTTAATTTGAATATATGAAATATAGTCTATTTAATTAAGCAAATATGTAATCAAGTATATTTATAAACAAATCAGCTACATTAAATAAATATTTAAATAAAATAAAAAAATAATTAAATAAATGAATATTTAAATATGTGTTTTACTGGGCCATTAAATGTTTCTGTTTATCACAATGTGTGAACTAGTGTTGGGGAGAAATTAAATAAAAGTTGTGACACTTCTAACTTAATTAAAATAAATAACTTATTTTTCAGTTGTGTGACAATAGTTCAGGTGTTTTAACAATAGTGTAGAAGTAAAACGCCTAGCATCTCCATCAAGTAGCATGTAGAGTGACAAATTTTAGTTTTTTTACACTGTATTGTGTATTCAGCTTTACAGTCAAGCAAACTGAGGTAATAATCAAACACACTTCAGAGGTGTCTTAATCAAATACACTTCACTTTCACACAAAGGTGTCTTGAATCTATATTTAGCATTGGAAAATCTGATTCATATCAGATGGTTCCTGTAGATGTTTCTGTTAAAAACTGAAACATCACGTCTTAGTTGGGGATATTAAATGTAACATCTAATTTACTATTCAACAATAATATTGATCTGCCTGCATTGACACCATTATACGAGAACTGAACTGAGCTGGGCGATGACATCACGGCTTTATATATAAATTAACTAAATGAATTACTTTTTTACAACAAAAATGAAACATCACTGAACTTACTTAAGCTTGACTATGATGCTATTTTCTTCTGGAAACAAACTTTGTTGCATTTTTTTTCCTGTTATCTCTGTAAAACTGTTTTGAAACGATCTGTATTGTAAAAAGCGCTATATAAATAAATTTGACTTGACTTGACTTAAAAAAAGAAAAAAGTTTCACAGATTCAGTTGCTGGACAGAAGTCACTGTGCAACATTTTATGTCTTTTTAGAAATCTAATTAAATTCTGTTGTTTATTATTGTTTTGAATTATATGATTGGTTCATGAATCTGACTGATCTGGTTCTCTGATTCAGCTCATTGTTCTACAGTACATGTCTGATTTATGAGCAAATTATTTTTTTTAATCCTTTTATCCAGATCATTAAACCCTGTCTGTAAGATACTGTGTTCACAAATCTGGCTGATCCACTTCTCTAGTTTAGATCACTGACTCATAGATCTGCATGTCAGATCCTTCAGTGAATCATTCTTTGAGTCAAACCTTTGTATTGTATCGGTTAATCCAAGCAACAAAACCAGTCTGAATGATTGGTTCACAAATCTGACTTATCCAGTTCTCGGGTTCAATTCATTCACTCATTAATCTTCAAGTCTGATTTGTGAATCATTTATTCTTCAAAGTAACACCAAGTAGCTTTTCCTCTTCGGTCGCCCTACTGGTTGGAAACGAAATTGTCCATTGCCGCTGTCGTAAATAATTTAGCCTACCGTCGCACGCACACTCGACTGTTTACCAGCACCGGCTTTAGAATGAACGATGTCCACAGACAAGGTAGAGTATGTTACATGATTTCATGAAAGGATGATGTATTGCGACATCAGAAACGAAGAAAAACGAAATAATGACTATTGTAGCGCTTGACGTAAAGCAGTCGAATTTTGTAGTTCTTTTTGTGCACGGGTTCCAACCCGAACCCCGAAGTTACATAGTGCCAGTAAAGCGAAACAGACCCGTCAGGCTATGGCAGACGTGTCATTTAACTTATTTTAAGTCGATGTACCATCACAAGGGTCTTGGAAATATATTATGAAGGTTGAAAAACTACTTAGTGTTACTTTAAAATCAGATGTTTTCAATGAATCTGTAAAGCCAGTAAAAAAAAGAAAAGAAAATGTCTGAATGATTATTTCATGAATCCAACCGATCTAGTTCTTGGATTCAACTCAGTAACTTAATGATCTGAATGTCTGAATTATGAACGAATCATGCTTTTGATCTGGTTCTCTCTGACCTAAAGATCTGAACACTGTTTTCCCCAGGATCTTCTTAAAGGTGAAGAGCCGCAGTGCCCACATGAAGAGTCACGCCGAGGCGGAGAAAAAAGCAGCTGCGCTCCGGCAGAGGGAGGCCGAGCAGCGTGCGGCAGCCGCCATGTTAGCCGCCCAGCAGAACGGAGCGATGGGGGATCAGGGCCGAACCAGGAGAGCCAGCAGCGACGACTCCTCGGAGGAAGAGGAGGATGCAGATGATGAAGACTGGCACTAGCTACCTTTGTACGGCAGAGAAAAGACTTATTTATTTAGATTTTACCAGCCAACAAAATCCCATCCCGAAAGAACAGTTTCAGGGACTAACTCACTCCCGTCGAATGTTTGTGCGAGTGCGTATGTGTGTTACGTGTGTATATGAGACGGACAGAGACCGATGCTGTAGAAGCATTCAGGGGCTTCATGTTCAGATATAGGGCTATTGGGAGTGTAAGCCATGCCATCTCAGTGTGAACGTGTGCGCGCGCGTGTGTGTGTGTGTCTATAAAATGCACTTTCGGACTCATCCAACACACATGATCTGAACGCAGCACATCTATCCAGTGTCTGTGCACAGAACTCTCTCCGGTGAAATGAACTATTATGGACGTAGACGGACACAAAAGCAAGTGTGCATGCGTGTTTAGTCTTTTCCTACTTTTCCGCAATGAAAACGACGGCATCCTTCTCTTCCACGTGACTGCCAAACGCTTGCACAACTGTGCTTGTATGCCTGGTCTTGATGATCTCCAGTGCTGTAATTTTTGGGCTTTATGTTTTCAGTATCTTAAAGGTATAGTTCATCCGAAATGAAAAATTCTGTCGTTTTTTCTCACCCTCATGCCGTTACAAACTTGAATGACTTTCTTTTATCCGTTGAATTGAAATGTTCATGCTTCTCTTTGCCATATAATATTGCTTAAGGGCTTTCAATTTCCAAAAAGATTTAAAAAAACAACCTAAAAGTACTCCAGATAACTATGCCAAAGTCTTCTGAAGCCAAACAATAGGTTTGTGTGAGAAAATCTTGACTCATCTTGACGGTGTTGTAAATGTTAACGAAAAATAATACTATTAAAAATCATATTCTTCAATTGATATAAAGCTGAAATAAAATATAAGTATTAGATGAAAATCCTAAATGAACATCGGCAAATGACTGAAATGATATAAGATTAAGTTGAAGTATCATTCATTCAAAACATTAATAAATACAATAAGTAGGCTTATATATTATGGTAATATAAATAATACTAGAATAACACATGGCTATGCGCACATGGAAATTAAGAGCTATTTTTAGGGAATAATGACTTAAATTGTTTTTAATATTTAATCACACATCTATTGAATGACATCAACAGACTGTATTAGTACTTTAAAACTAATTATTCGCATCTAACTTAAAAGTTTGTATATACATATATGTATAAAAAATATATATATATGTATGAACATTCAGCTTAACACCATCTTTAATGTTCGCTTTGGAAAGACTCGAGGGTGATTAAATGATGTTAGGATTTTCCTTTTTGAAAAACTATTCCTTTAATTTGAAATGGTGACCTCGCTAATGCCTTCAATGTTTTTGACACTTTCTATCTTTACGTGACAATCACTTTTTTCAAAGGTCTTTTTTTATACTCACCAGATTATAACGGTTGTCCTTAATATAATCATTTATTGTTGTTATCATTACTGTTATTATTAGCTTTGTACGGTTTTTATTAAATTATGTTGGGTTTTTGTTTGGAATTCTTTTTCTCATTTGACTTTTAGTTTTGCTATATGTGTTTAAAGGTGAAGATTGCATATACTTGCTGAGAGCGTGATTTATAAAACCACACTGTAAGTGCAATAGCAATAGTGGGACTTTTGAGTTCCCTCTCCCACTCCAATTTTTTTATTTTAATTTATTCTCAGCGTCTTTGAACAAAAGTATTAGATAATCAACTTATGTTTTAGTGTAAGAACAAATGTGAGATCTGATGGTTGGTGGGTTTAAGGGCAGTTGCAAGCAGCTCGGGTTTCTATCTCTCTTCTGGCTAACACTTAAGCACTTGGCTTTGTCTCCATGGCAACAAAGAGTCTTCTTTTAAAGGATAGGCACACAGGGGATTTCACAGCCAACAGTAACAGCTCCAATTATTGCTAATAACACAGAAGTCTTCTATGCAGTGTGTGTGTGTGTGTGTGTGTGTGTGTGTGTGTGTGTGTGTGTTGTGTGTGTGTGTGTGTGGTGTGTGTTGTGTGTGTGTGTGTGTTGTGTGTGTGTGTGTGTGTGTGTGTGTGTGTGTGTGTGCACGTGCGAATGCATGTGTGGTTGTGTTTATTTGCATGCGTGGTTGTGAGTAGTTGATGCACCGAAACAGTTTCAAACTCAAAGCCAAGTGAGAAAAAGAAGCTTCCCAGACTAATGTCTTTTTTGTTATTTTTAAATATATATATATATTATATATACTTGTTCATATACAGTATGTGAAAAGACTGATTTGCTCTAATATGAAGATATGGGCATTTGTTGAATGATTTAGCCAAGCTTTTTGTTGTTATTGTTGTTATGGAGAGATAAATATTCAGAAATGACAGTGAAATTAATTCTGGGAATGTTGTAAGGGTGCACCTCCTGTTTCTGTCTTTCATTCAGCCAAGGGAAATTCTTCTGTAGAGGAATATAAAGTATGAAAAAGGCTTCTATAACTGTATGCACACTTTCTATGCTATTTTCATATGGGCTTGTACACTAATGATGGCTGTGGAAAGAACTCTGAAGTGCTTTTTACTACAGTATAATTTATTGTGTTTCAGCTGTGTTTTTATCATGTGTTTTAGAATAATAAATAAGAAAAAAAACAAAAAAACACAAATATTACATAAACATGACGATATTTGTAACAGTATTTGGGGAGGAAGAGTGTATTATAATTGGCCAAATGATGTCTAGAGGACATGAATAAAAACTATCAAGATAGTCATTTAGATGTTTTTTTTTCTGCAACACACTTGATGCCCACATGATGGCATTGTTGTCTACATTGTTTCACACTAGAAAAGAAAAAATCTTATAATTTAAATTAATGAAGTAACAGTGGGTTCATAAGAGAATGTGAAATTCACATAAATGTGAAAATATAAATATAGAATAGCAAGTGAGGCTAATGGAATATAACATGACTATTATTCATAGCAAGTTTAAATGTAGGGTAGGCAATTTTTTCCAGAATTTTTTTTTTGTCATGCTGGTTGAAAGTCTGCGTCCTAGCAATCACGAAGTTAGTGTGGTCTAAATATATATATTGTGGAAGGCATAGGACGTAAGATGTTCGTCCAATTCGGACCGAATGAAATGATACGATGTCCTACCTGCCTGTCAAGGTATTTATTTTTATACTTTGCTCACCTTGCTCGCGCAGACATCACACAACAACATCAGCACATTTCATGCTATAGTTTGACAGACATCAGTCACCGAGTACCACAACCGAAACAGCAGCCACCTTTTACTCCTCCTGAACCAAAACAACGAGCTTATCCTACTTTCACGCCACAATTACTATAATTTGGAAGAGATGGAACCCCGTCATCCGGTGGTGACTCGAATTTATGGTTTTCAAAGGCACTATCAATGCCGAAATGCATCTGCAGCAGTCTGATAGCTACAGGTCAGTGCTCTTTGAGTTGTTTATGTTCATTATTAATGTAATGGTATGTGCTTTGAGACAATGCCGTCTCTCGCGACGCCTTTGTTTGCACCCTGTTGTGTGTTCATGTGTTTTGAGGTGGCTTTGGAGGCTCTGTAGGGAAGGTGAGATCTTATTTCAAAGCTAGCCTGCTATTGCTAGCCTCTCCAAAATGGCCGACATTTATAAGTAGGTGCGTAGGCCTATGTCAAATAATTTCCTATGTTAAATGTGAGACTTACCAAATTCATCCCCGTTCCTTTGATCCTTCCTTCTGTTTTTGGAACAGAAAAGTATTACATTAGCAATGATGTATCAAAACAGTTAATTTGACAAATAACTAGACTTTGTGGTGCTAAATTGCAACTAAATTAACATATTCTTACAAACTATGAATACAACATAATGACAAATTTCAGTTTAACAAAACAAGACAGTGACATGGAAGGGTTAACACGTCAGAACCAGATCAAATCCAATTGCATTTCATACTGCATTTCTGAACAATACAAAACTGTGTGTGTGTGTGTGTGTGTGTGTGTGTGTGTGTGCGTGCGTGCCTGAATCTCTACCGCTGGGTGGCGCCAAGATCTGCCAAATAAACCTCCGTGACATCTTGCAATCCTGTTTCTGTTTTAAGCATCCATGCAGATGGAAACCAATTATGTAATTTTGTCCAGAACATTCAGATAGATAAACAAGATTCATCTTAGCTAAATATGTGCAAACAAACAAAGTATTACAAACAAATATGTCATTCTATACCTTCAAATGAAAGGGTAGGCCTACGTTTCACAGAGTTGTATTTAGCCATGCGTGCATATGAAATGTCAGAGCAAAACCAAAACCATTAGTCTCAACAAAGATATGTTGAGAACACATAAACACCACCTGCACACTGACCAGAGCAACCAATCATACATCCACCACATACTGAGATCTGTTGATGCGATGCTGAGAAACTTCTCGGAGGTGTGTTGACTGTTGCTGGGCTGTAGGTAAAGAACTGACTGATGTATTTCAGGGGATTTTGGGAGAGACAAACGAGAACAGTCTGAGGTGGTTTCGTGCACATTCTCACTCCCTTTTCCACCCACTTGGAAGAGATTTAGAGAGAATATGGCCAACATAATCTCTGTAGAGAGAAGATTGCTGTTTTTCTTAGACAACATATGGAAGCAGTCAAAGATCAGAGGGGATCGGTTTTGTCTTATAGATGGATACACATAGGAGTCTGCTATGTCTGCAATGCAATCTTCAGGTAAAGGCCATTTGTAACAGATTTGAGAGGTTTGTTCATTAATCAGTGGAAAAGCCCACGAATCATGATCCCCATCGCTTCGGCCTGATGTCCCTCAGGGCATGTTCAGAAAGACATCAATACAAGAGAGATGCTTACTGGCATCAGATTTAGTGGTCCTGTAATTTTGTGGAAAGTTGTGGAATCACGTTTGAAGTGTATGGAGAAAGAGCTGCTTTAAATATATAAAACTTGAAACAGATCCACTTCACAGATGTTTGATGAATCTCCTGACTGCGTAAATCTCACAGAAATATGTGTAGGTTCAACACACTTTCATGGCAATTCATAACTGTTTTGCAATTTGACGAATTGATGGCAAATTTGTATTTTTGTATACAAATACATCTTTTTGTAGATTTTTGCAGGATCTTGTACGATTTGCTTTTGAGGGTTGTATTTATGGATGGACTTTCATACTTTTTTCTAAAAATCATGTTTCAGTACAAATTAAAATCATATAAAATCACACAAAACAGTCATGTTGTCTCATGAAATCAAGTTGCCATGCCAAGTCACATTTAGCTGAAGATCAAAAGTAAAAAAAAATTAGAAATTATATAAATAAAATAGATTTTGATTAACATTAAGATTTATTTTTTTATTTTCAGTGGTGATTCTCATTACCATAATACAGTAACTTAGTAAAGATTCTATACAGAAATGTTTTAATGGAAATCAGCCTAAAGTTAGTACAACAAATATTATAAAAAAAAGTCTTGCATGACAGTAATGCAAAATGTAAAATGAGAATTTAACTGTCATGAAAATGTCACCATACAAAAATGCGCTTAATTTAAAAAAGTTATATTTACTGTCTTACTTTTGACAGATTTTTTATGATTCACCTGCACCAGAAAATATCATCTATTCTTCTTCTAATGAAACACATCCACTGAGTATAGAAACAGTTCTCTCTCTCTCTCTCTCTCTCTCTCTCTCTCTCTTCCTCTCTCTCTCTCTCTCTCTCTCTCTCTCTCTCTCTCTCTCTCTCTCTCTCTCTCTCTCTCTCTCTCTCTCTCTCTCTCTCTCTCTCTCTCTCTCTCTCTCTCCTCTCTCTGTGTGTAATGAGTATAACCTCATAGTAATTCATTTAACAGACACATTGCATCTTGGGAGGTAAATTCTCAGAAGGTAGTGGACCAGAGGCAATGTCTTGCAGTTAAACTACCGTTATATTTACAACTAGACCTACAAATATAGTGTAACTTGCACTGGATACCATCTTGTTTTATCACTTTCTTAAAAGAAGGACTGTGTAAAAGAGAATAGGAGGCTGCCTGCAGGAAGGAGTTCAGACTCTCTGACTTTCTCTGCTGTGATTTCCAGTCTAATGGACCCTTTTCACGTACTTTGATTATGCGTTTCCACAGTTATTCTAGATATATTTTTTATATTTTCATTTTAAGTTTTTTAATGTACATTTATAACAGTATACTTGGTGTTTTATTACCATGGCATTAAATTACAGAAAACTGGTTAACTGTTAACAGATTCTGTTTACCACTATAGTTTACCCAACTATGGTTATTTTTCCACTTCTGAGAACCCTGGAAATGCGGAAAGGGTCCACCACAAAATTAAATTAAAAATGCCTAGTAACCATCAATATTTTCTTGGTGATAACTGGATGTAATTTATATGGCATGCTATTGATTGAACCCTTTTTACAGACTGTGATAACTGTTTCCAGAATTATCAACATTGCAAATCTTAAAAAGTTTTAATCATTAATTAATCATTAGCAATTATCCACAAACCCCCTACAGTTATTACACAAACCCCAGTTTGATAAAGCCTGACATTTTAATGCACTTTCATGTTGATAACAAAATGTGGAATACATTTTCTTTCTCTTTCCATTTTTATATCAATTATGCTACAAGATTATTCTATTCAAATCAATGTGATAGCCCAAATGAGTTAGGTCAAAAGTAATCCGATTACATTACCTAAAATATGTAATGTAATAGATTACGTTGCTAACTACAATTTAAATCTTAATCTTAAAAGTAAAAAAAAACAGTTGCGAGGGTGTTTCTAATACAACGGCTGAGGGAGCGACGGCACATTTGACATATTTCTCTCTTCTGACTACTGTAATTTAGGGTCTGTTTACACGATACAGTTTTCAACAAAAAAAAAAAAACGTAAAACTTTGTATGCGTTTTGGCCTCTCATTTACAGGACAGCAGTGTTTTGGAGGGCCTGAAAACGTAAACTTTTGATATGGGTTTTAAAGTGCAATTTTTTGAAAACCGTATTGTTATCGTCTCTGTGTAAACTACAAAAACGCTGATTTGTAAAAATGGTGACATCACGCTAATGCATATTACGTGTTCAGTCTATCCGGTTGTTAAGTCGTGACGTAAGCGCTCCTGTTTCCGGGTCCAAAGGCCGGGTCCTCTCTACCTACCTACCGCTTTCGCCGGAGTTTTAACGTGTTCCCGTGTAGTTTAAATAGATCGGAGTTAAAAAAAACAAGTGACATTTAACTGTCATCTACTGCTTTCCCTGTGACGAGAAATATAAGAGAAAATGGCGGCAGTTGATAAGGTAAGTTACAAATCTTAAACGAATGAAGAAACTTTGGCGCCAGTGGGTGCTATCCCTTAATCCCTAGTAACACCCACTGGCACTGAAGCGAAAAAACCCCTTTAAGAAAAGGTTTTATGTAGTCTAGGATCTGAAAGACGAGCGGAGCACTTGGGCCCGGAAGAGGCTAAACGTCACGCGTGACGTCAGACTAAACAACCGAATAGGCACGTAGCGTTTCTTCACAAAGTGACATTGCTTACACAACTACCGCTTCTGAGAACCCCAGAATGTCAAAAGGGTCAATTGTGGATAAATGTACACTGTTTAACTTACTATTTCAAAAGAATTATATGCAGTGTACACAGTGTAAAATGTGCAGTATTCTGTAAGTATCCTATATTTCAAACATAGTCAAGCACTGCACGGATATTATCACATCCGGCCTCTGGGATTTCGCAGGAAGCCCACCCTGTTTGCTAATTAACCCAATAAGAAAGACAGATGTGCAGCCCCTCACACCTCACAGCTCTTGCTCTCTCACTCCACACACTCTTATTAGCACACACTGACTGACTGATGAGAAATGCAGCAGATTGCTTCCAGCCTTGCTTCGCCGTTTGTGAGGAGAGTGAGTGAGGGTGGATACAATAAGATCAGACTGAAGGGGCAGAACATTTAATTCAACAATTATTATGTTGTTCCATAAGAGACGAGGACCATTCAACATGAAACCACAGCTTCTCCCTCATGTCACATTCTGGCAGGGCTGTCTGCTATCAATATAACTCTGTTGTACTTTCTCGGACAAATTCATGCGCTTGAAAGATTTATTTGGAAAACTTTTTTGGAAAATTCATCATTCCATGTTTAATGGTCTATCGTTGCTTTAGTTACAGCTTCTCTGAGCTCTGCACAGTAAAACAAATCACACAGTAATAATTTATGCTTTTTATATCATTATTGTTGATGGTTAAGAGATTAAACTGCATAACTTCTTGTAATCCCCACAAAAAATCTTAAAATTTTTCCTAATATATCTTATACTCTAATGCCATTATTATTTCTCAAACAAGTATTAAACTTTGACATGTATGATACTTCAAATCATTCATGTTGTTCAGAAGAGGTGTGCTATTATTTTTTCTGATTAATCAGACTTATGTTTATGGCTTCATGGATGATAAAACAGTCAAACTTCTATATTTAGGCTACATGAGCCATATGGACATACCGGTAAATCCATATAAACAGACCAGAATTTCAGATAGACTTTGAAGTGGGTCCTTTCGACTTGGGCCACCTAACAACTGCTTACAAACATGCTAACAAACACCCAACACCTTAGCAACAACCACTCAGGAGGGCAATTCCCAAGAGCATCCTTAAAGTTATAACCTTAAAGAAATGCTTTCTGAAATAAATTCTGACATCATTTATTCACCCTCAAGTTTATTCACCTTTATGAATTTCTTTCTTCTGCTGGACACAAAGTAAGATATTTTGAAGAATGTTGGTAACCCAGACAGTTGATGTACCCTATTGACTTCCATAGTATTTTTCTTCCTTTGTGTAAAAAAAATATGTATTAAATGTAACCAGTAGCAGATTATTACAGTACAGGCCAGGGAAAAGACATTTGTAGGGAAATGCTTTGTAAAAAGGCCCATTTGACCTCCCTAAATAAAACAAGTAGTGTGCAGTGGTAAAAATGTCATTTTTAAAACAGAGGATAAGCTCAAATGTGCTGGAAACGGGTGTAGTTGGCTACAAACTTTATATGAATTCCATAACTCGTGACTCTGAGCATCTCAATAACACATAAAACGGCAGTGTTATTCTTGGGCAAATGTAATAATCCCCTTTGGTCCGTCACATTGTACTGTTTGCCCATTAAAAGTCACTTTCACCAAAGGAAACTTGAAAAATATCCTGTCATAAAACCGTTGAAGGAAACTGTGCTGCCGTGGCTACGCTGATGAGTGAAGAAAGCGAGAGCTTGATAAAAGAGGCCATGCAAATTTAGATTATTGGGCAGTTTCTCTATTTGAGTATACTTATGCAGGTTTATCACAAATAATAGCACCAAAGCAGTTTCAGTTCTGTTATTGCATCTAAAAATCTGACATATCCTTCCTGTGGGTTGCAAGCGTGAGGGGGGTGTAACCTGCACAGCTGCATGATCTCACTTATATTGCTATAAAAATAGATGCATTTCAGTATGTGCACGCTCAATGCTTCTTTCTCTGAAAAATATTTTAAATAGCATTGCGGGGAACAACCCTTTCTGTCCGTCTCATTCTTTCATTCCAGATCTCACCATGATAAAGGACCGTTGTTCAGGGGCAAATGCTAAAGAGAGACATGCTGAGCCTTGGCCAAGTCACTGTTGGTTTTTGTTTGTGTCTGTTACCATAGCGACTGCTGTCCTCTGACCCGCCACAGCCGCTCTGTGTTGGATGGTGGGAAGGAGTTGAAGGGGTGTAGGCACACAAGTCAAACAGTCACAGACTGGAAGTGACACTCCCTTTCGAGCCAGTCACTTCAAAATGTATGTGGGATTCAGCATACGTGTTCATTCTGGTATGTTACCATATAAGGGTATTCTAAACAATTCAATAGTTACCGATTAACCCTTGTTTCCTGGTCTGCCATGATTTGGAAGTGGCTGTTCTCTGATGCATTCCTCTAAATTAACACTGCTTGCAAGAATCCGTTTCATGTTTCTGGAACTGTGTCAGTGATGATTAGTTTTTCAATATAAAGCTCAACATCTGTTGGCTTCACCTCCTCTCAAAGTGGAAATTGCTCTGTTAAAGAGCCATCTTGTTTGGTGGGGCAATATTAACACTCACCAAGTGCCAAATAAAATAATAATAAATCTCCAGTTGGCCGGTGGCCTGGAGTTTTTCTTCTTCGCGTGAAATATTTATCACATTAAGCTTCTTTAATAAAAACAGAAGTAACAAAATCATGATGTATCATCTCTTATTACATGGCTTGGTTGAATTCTAATGTAGAATGCGGTCTGTTATTTCTTGATAACAGACCGCTGCTAAGTATAACCAGAGACAATTTATATAAGAGACATGCCACTTCCTAAATCCTCAATAGAACTATATAGGGAAACCCCGTAACGCCAAAGATGGCGGTTGTCTTGCGATAGCGCGTGCACGGCAGAGAGGGAGAGAGCGAGAGACCTTGCGTGTGTGTGTCGTGAACCCTTGTGCATGCGTAGTAAAAGTATAACCGGTGGGGGAAAAGGCGTTTTAAACCTTATTTTGGGGCAAAGTCATCAAACTTTTTCAGCAATTTTTATCATATTTTACCTCTGTTTCTATACATGCAGTTTTTATGTCCCGATGACCAGTGAAAGTGCAGTTCTGACTCTCTGCCCATTCATTTAGATAGGAGCCTGGTCTTGTTAGTCCCAAATAGCTGCCCGGAGGCGTTGCCAAGATGGCGATGACTTGCCTAAAAGGACTTTGGTATAATACACCGTTGCCATGAAAAACAGAGCGTTGCCATGAATTCTAACCGTAGAGACGGAAAGGACTATTTTCTTTAGCGGAAGCAATACAATCGTTTTTAAATCAATAAACTCCTTTTAAATTAATATTTTGAGTCAAATTATTCTGCTTCGCGTCGGGGTCCTAATCGCTATAACAACCGCCTCGCTCTACATTATCCCTTACATATATGATGTTATAAGTGACACATTTGGTCATAAATGTGTTGGAAACTATCATTAGCTGCATTTCCATGGACCCTATTAATCCTTTTGTAACCACGTCAATCGGAATGAATTGGGCAAATCTTGTAAGATGTGAATTAAAACTTTTCTAATCAGTCCGATAGGAAATGTCAACCGTAACTGGAACGTTCTGCATATGTGCAATGACATAAAAATGGCGTAATGAGTCATGGAACGAGTTGTTGTTGAACGCATATAGGCTTCATCCGAAATTGCATACATCCCTACTATATAGTAGGCGAAAAACAGTATGTGACAAAAGTAGTATGTCCGAATTCACAGTACTCATAAAAGAGCAGGCTTTTAAAGTACCTGGATAACCAACGCTATCTCACGACCAATTCGTACGAATTTGTACGAGTGATTAAAATGTGGCTAATTCGTACGAATTCATACAACCTCACTCGTACGGATTCGTACGATTTGTCTAAACCCACGTGATGGGTAGGTTTAGGGGCGGGGTCAGGGTAGGTCATTCGTATTAATTCATACGAATTTGGAATACGATTTAGCAAAAATCCTACAAATTCGTACGAATTGGTCGTGAGATCGGGTTGGGATAACCTACTACTTCTGGGAAGATTCTGAAGTGTGCATACGATGGACACTTTACTATACTTTGAGGATTTGTGAATGGCGGAAGCAACTGACGCTGGTAGATCACATGATAACATGACAACGTGGTGAATGTAGTACGGACATTCCTTGTCCTTGCTTAAGACTCTCATCCACAGACGCCCTGTTTTGGGTGCGGGAAGCATTTTTTTTAACTGCATAATTAATTTATCTGCATTTTAATTAACTGCATAATTAATCTACATAAGCTTTGTGTGCTTGACGTCTCCTGATTATGACCCAAAACAGATTGATATTTAGTCTGCTTTTTAAAACAAAGAAAAGAAGCAGTGGTAGGAGAATGGCAAGTAGATCCCAACAGCGGGAAACTCTGTATATTTGTGTGTCAAAAGATCAATTCTGATTTAAAGCTTGTGACATATAAATGCAAACATCAAACCGACTTTATTTAGCGTTCATGTAAACACTATGTTCAGATTCATCAATCGGAATGATTTCAAACAAAGTGTTCATGTAAACATAGCTATTGTCAAAAGGATTAAAAAACAATGCAAAATTTTGTTTCATGGATGGACAAATATGTTTATAATATATTCTATAATTTCATTTGAGGAAAAAAATGTGAGGGACAAGTAGAGGTTTAAAACATACATTTAATGTATAATGTTCAGTTTAATTATAAAGGGGTCTTTGACTAGTACCCCCAATGAAACCTCATTGTGTGCTGCTATAGCAGACAACATTTTTAAAAAACTGATTATACAAATTAGTACTTTCTAAAACATGGCATGGCTTGGTCATTTTGTCTTTGGTTTAACAATATGTGGATAAAAATAGTGGCATAAACAAAAAACTAAAATCAAGCTCCTCTAAAAACAAGCTTATGGAGTGAGAAAAGCCTGTAAATGGAAAAGAAGAGTACAGTTAGTGCATGTCACACCATCTACTTAAGTATAGGTTAAATTGATCCTTTTTATTTTGTAAACTCACCTGTGCAATTGCCTATTTGAATGTGTGGCTCTCAGTGCCGCCACGTCCAAAACCTGAGGGCAAAAAGAGAATTCAAATTAAACATTCATTTTAGGACACTGAAAGTTAACAACACAAAGTATAAGGGAGACATTTGCATTAAGTACCACTGGATAATGCAAGAAATTTGAATAAATTCATGAGATGAGGGATTGAATAGTGGTCAAGTACTGTCCGCAGTGCTTATGAGGTGAAGCAGTAGTCTATGTCATGTGATACTCTAGTTTAACAGTAACCCTATACAGCACAGTAAAATGATGCATTGTAGAAACGTACCTTTAGGTCCAAAGAGTGCAGCGTAGCATGGGTTGTTACAATAGGGCTTCCCCTCATGCTGTGAGGTGAAACACATTAGTCAGTACATTAAAGGACTTGAACGGGGGCCATTATGCAAGACCTTCCTCTGACAGCCCAACCCCCTGAAGTGTTTGTGCAAGGTAAAAGTGTGCCAAAAGTTAACTGAACTCCATTAAGTCTGCCTGGAACAATAACCTGTCCCAGTAAGAGGTTGGCAGTACGTGTGTAGTTCTGCTACTGATTTACCTCTGCATGTGAGCCAGCCGACAGGGTCTTGCTGCATTTCTCACACTTCAGACACGGTCTATGCCAGTCTTTGCCAAGTGATGACACTCTCTCCGCTGAAACATTAATGATAAACATAATTAATTTATAAAACCACATAAAATAGGCCAGCATGGATTGATTTCTGCAGAATTGCAGTGCACATTATTTACAACATTTCACAGGCCCTAATTGTTTATTACATTTTTATGCATTTTGTAGACACTTTTAACCAAAGTGACTAACATTGCATTTCGAGGTAGGCTATATTTTTATCAATTCCCAGGGAATTAAATATTTGGCTTTAAAGGTACCAACCCCTTCCCCCTCCAGTGATGCCAGTTCTTAGCCAAAATATTTAAAGGGATAGTTCACCCAAAAATGACAATTCAATTTTCATTTACTCACACTTTTGTTGTTTAAAACCTCTATGACTTTCTTCCATTGAACACAAACGACAACAACAACTTATAATTAGTGCAAGTCAATGTAGTTCAGTGCTGTTTTGGACCCCATTGATTTCCATTGTATAGACAAAAACAGTTCAACATTCTTCAAAAGATCTTCTATGTTCTAAGAAGAAAGAAAGTCAAACCGGTTTGGAACAACATGAGAGTGAATAAATAAAAGACTGAATAAAATGTTTTGGATGATTTGGTTAAGAATTGGAATCATCGATATATATTTTAACACAGTTTAAATCCATTTATCTAATTTGCAAAGATTTCCTCTTAAAAAGTCAATGCAGAAAATGCTTAAACTTGTTTCCATCTGGGCCAGTTTATGACCTCATCGACAACTTGATCACTCATTAGCTGTAAAGTTGTTTTAACAAAAGAGTCAGGGGAATACAAAGTCAATCAGACTTGGGAAAAAGAGTTGATTTGCAGCCATTATGTAGTTCAATTAAAGTCATGATGAGCTTTTAATGTCAACAAAGCTCAATCTGAAGTGTAAAATCTAGCAGATTTTCTCTGCAGTCCAGCGCGCTACAAGTCTTGTCAGATTATTGTGTTCTCGGCTCAAAGCAGATAAAGTAATGACGGCGAGAACATGGGTGGGTGTTGACGCTGTATGCAGGACACTCCCAGAGGAATTCATTCCTCCCTTCCCCTTTAAAAGGTCCATAAAGAAGTCTTTATCTGCAGCCCTCAGCAGAAAGATTTCTCCAAACAACCCTCATGATGAACATCATAAAAGAAGTGGGAAGGGAAGACAAAGTCATGCATGCTCAGGCGTCTCCGGTTAGGGGAGGTGCTCGATCGTGGCTTTTACGAGGGAGGTTTTGGGCAAGCATCTATATCTCATGGACGCCAAACACTGTCTGAAAGCATGACCACTCTGAAAGATGTCAGATTTATGGCTTCAAGAGAAGAGCTTTGTTTGAGCTTTTTGGCATGCAGAAACCAAAGGATGGACAAAGAGCAGATTAACAGTTCCCATCTGTGACATAAATGTGAAAAATGTGATGAGGTGATGGCAAAGACCCCAGACACCAAGTAATGCTTCATAATGTATGTAGTAGGCAGAGTGTTGAAGGATAACACATAACACTACATAATTCCCATTGTTATGGACTACTGTGAGCTGCTATAATTGCATACAACAGCTGTAATAAGAGTCATACTCAACTCATCCCAGCTCAGCTATTCAGTCACACTACGGTGGATGACACAGGAAGCTCTTTTGTTTAGTACTGGACTGTGAACTCATGATCCAGACATACTGGGAGAGAATCAATGGTCCATGTGAGAAAGAACATTTTTAAAGGACAAACAAGGCCAAAAGGAATTCACCAGGATGGGTTTGGGCCCTTGCAGTGCTGCCAAGAAATAGTTTGGTCATCTGAGCCACACCTAAGACAGCAATTACTTAACTTTCCTCAGTCAAATACACAGAGGACACACTAATCTCTCTCTCTCTGTTAATGCTGTTTATCAATGCAAAGTGTCCTAGACTGGTGTAAAGTCTACAACACAGAGATTGTATCCCCCCCCCATAATAATAGAAGAAATAGGCTAATAATAAAAATACCTATTATTATTATTAATATTAATGATTTAATTTAATATCTTATTTATTTTAAATGTGCTGTTTTCAATTGCTTGCAGAGAAATTTTTATTTCTTGGAATAACCATTTTCAGAGTAGCTAAAATGTGATTTTTTTTTCAATGTTAACATATATTTCCACTCAGAATTTAAACTATCAAAACATTTCTCTGTTTGTTTAAGCTTCCTGACCAGCCAGACAAAGCAACAGTGACTCATACCAATTGTGTGATTTTGGGGCGGGACTATCTGTTTGACTGACCAATAGGAGTGTTTGAGGGGATTGTTTGGGAAACCTGTTTCAAAACTGTCATTAACAGTAAAAATAAAACAATACAAATTACACACTTTAGCTATAAACTTGTTGAAACTGCAAGTATTGTAATTAAAACAAATCTCTGAAAGCGAACCACAAAAAAAAGGACTTTCTGAATCGTCATACCTGTGCATGTATATAAAAATTACACTTAGAACACCCACACTGTAAAAAATTAATTTTCATGATTTGTTATCACAACTTTTTATATTTTGTCAAATCAACTTAGATAATTAATGTAGTTCAGATAACATAATATTTTGAGTTTCTATTTATTAAACCAATCTCCTTTGTTGTATTAACTCAGTTTTAATTTCAATTAACTAAAAATTTTAAGGCAACCAGGTAACTTACTTTAAGTTAATCCAACTTTTTTTTTTTACAGTGCACTTTTTATTATCTTTTACTTTTTATTTATTATTTTATTATACATCTTCACGGTGGATTTTCTCTTTCCATCTCTGAGAGACTGCAGTTGTTAATACTTCCATGAACATTAAATAAGTCCGAGTGAAGAAAGACCAGCACCAGCCACACGAGGCAGTTTTGTATGATGGAAAAGTTACAGGTTTAGAGAATAGCGGTGAACAGGATGGATGATGGTGTGAGATGCGGTATGAGGGCTTTATCTCTTTCTTACTTTAGAGAAAATGTACGTAAATTATATAAATAATAGGTACAACTTTCAATGAAATGCTGGCTATGACATTTTTTTTTAGAGAAAGACTTTGTGTTTGTAACTGCTGTATGGTAGAAACCTACCACAAACTGCCTGGCGTGTTTATATTGGCTATGAATGTACAGTAATAGCAAAGAAGAAAAAAGAGGTAGAATGGATGGTCAGGACAAAACCCAAGCCCAGACTTGCAGTATGAGAGAGTCTCAGTGGAGAAGCTTGGCATGCTATTCACAAATTCATTTTCCATATTATTTCCCTGTAATTCTTTGATACAGATACATATCTGATTCCTGATCAATCAGAGTAAATAGTAGCCTAAAGTTCTTTAAACCATTGTCTTGTTGCCTTCAGAGTACAGAAGATATTCAAATAGTTTGTTTGAATACACAATGCAAAAAGGTTACTTTACAATGTAAAGCCGAATTTGACGTTGTCATTTGCATAGTTAGTCTAGGCTGTGCTGACCCCTCTCTGGTATTTATGTTATTATTATTTCTTTATTATTATAAATATAAATCATGTAAATTACACATTCATAGTATGATATATTTTCAGTTTTTCAAAGCTAATTTAAGATTTAGTGTAACCACCCTACAGCAACATACAACCAAACACTACAACTCTCTATTAAATCTAACATTTGTTTATTCAAACGTATATATATATGCTGCAAACATGTCTGCACAAGCTATTTTGTAAAGGCTGTTTTGCAAAAGTTTCAAGCAGGAAATAGTGTCCACATGTATCATTTGACATCTCTCTTCCTGATTAATCCCTCGTGCATTCAAACTAGTTTACACATTCATTCAAACATCGAAATATTTATACAACAACACAGTAGTGTACTCTGACCTTCTTTTCATACTTTTCCTTAAAGTAAAAAAGTAGACTGTATATAAATATGAATATTTCACAGGAGTCTTACCGAAGTACACTTCCTTCTCGCACTTGGGGCATTTAGGCATGTTTGCGGTGATTTAGTTCCTCGGAGGAGAAAAGTCCAGCTTGAATAGAGTTGAGATGGAGTCCACCTGCACACTGCCACGCCTTTGGTGTGAGACTATCTACTCTGCAGCCTTATTTATAGTACTGTGGAAATAGTTTGCACACGGTCACGGAGAGAGAGAGATAGAGAGCGGGAGCGCGCGTGTGTGCTACATGAGAACGCGCCTCGATTCATCTGAGATATTCTTCGTGGTTTTTACTCTGTTCATTCTGTAGGCTATTTATTTGGCTTTTAATTAGTTTGCAGAGAGAATACAAACAATTGAGATTAATTGCGTGTGTGAATAACTTCAGGTTTGCGCTTAAAGCAGATGAGTTCTGTGCTTGTTTGAAATAAAGATGGAAATGTGACACACTGAGGAGAAATATGATCCTGTAGGTACAAACCTTCATTCCATTCAGAACGATTCTTTTTCAGAAGAGACCATCCATGATGAACGACGCATTCATAATCAAACAGCCATGTGGGACGTTGGCCATCTGATGTCATCAAACAGTAAAGTGCGTGCCAGACATTTTGTGTTAGCAGAATGTTTGGCACATTAACTACTTTCTCATTCATTCACTATGAATATAGAGAACTTTATGTCTATGTGTATGTCTGAGTAGCTATTTTATGAATGCCTATGCGTGTTAACATTTAGTAACATCAGTATTTGATAGATCAAATATTTCCTGAGAGGATGTAGCCTAGGTGTGGCTCTGCCCAACCCCTGGATTGATAAAATGCACCATGGCAACTGCTCAACATGTTTTGAAGGGCAGCGAAATACATCATTGATGTACAAAATTGAGTGTCATTGATGTATCAATGACATTGATACCTCATTTAGTATGTATCAATGTCATTGATATACACACACACACACACAGAGAGAGAGAGAGAGAGAGAGAGAGAGAGAGAGAGAGAGAGAGAGAGAGAGAGAGAGAGAGAGAGAGAGAATGGATGGATGGATGTCATTTTATGCCTGTTTAACCAGATGAAATGAGATGACACATTGTGTCTGGATCTATTCATTTATTCAAAAATATTTTTTAAATGTAATTGATGCAGTGTCTTCAATACACCTGTACTATGATCAACACGTTTCTGAATTAAAATCCACTTCTATATTTCCTCTTAAAGTAAAAAATACCAGGGTGATATCCTGATTTAATAATGAACTGATAATTTAATATTTTGTATTTTTTTATATTAATAATATTTGAAAGAAATATGTTTAGGTTGTGCGAAGAAAGCCATAAAACTGATATGATATCACACTCATACTGTAACTTTGTGTCAAGGTCAATAAGCTTATTAGATCAGAATATTATGGTATTTATGAATTAAAAAGTCATGTTTTTTATTTTTTTTATTTTTACTTTTTACCTATACAAATATGTGTGCACTCAAATTTTAAAAATCCCCAAACATTAATTTAAACTTAATGTCGACAGGAAACGAAAGTTGAGGTAGTCTTTTCTTTCCTATTGTGACGTATATCTAAGTGAAACGAATAAATAGTTTGTGCACGAATAAATTAAATCATAATAAGCACTGCAATATTCAATAAAATAAAAACCAGAATGGTCTATTTTGCGTTCATGGTGACTTTAACATGAAAAACAAAGTGGTTACAGACTGTTGGACACCACTTTAATATATATGTTTGTGCACTGAATAGGAATATACTGAATATGAATGATTCTTGTGTCACAGTATATGTAGCTGCAACCCTCTCTCTGTCTCTTCTTTCCTGTGTTTGATTTATCTTGACAGCTCTACCCTCAGCTAATCCATCAGCAATCTCCCAACTACCCTGCCACCCATGTTTACCCAGTCATGCCTGGCCACTGTTTCGTCTCAGCAGGCTCCAACTGCCAGCAAACAACCCACCCGCCGTTTCATCTCTAGCAGGCCTGTGTGACTGCAGTCCTGTTCGCTGGGCTTTCCCAGTGTTACACTGTGAGGTTCACCATCAAGGATTTTCCACTGATCTTCATTTCCTCCCTCTGTTGACAGTAGATTCAGCAATCCATGCTGAGAGAGAAATTTTCCTGCCAGTCTCTTCCAGCTCTTTTATCATTGTCTGCTTACCATCACCAAAAGCGTTATCTGATCTGGACACCCTCATTGCTCGCTTCCCCAACTGTTTATTTTTAAACGATGCATAAGGATTAAGCTTTAAAGTTTGTAGATTGAATCATCGTGGACTTGCCTTGTGATTTTATGTGACTGACACATAAAACAGACATGCGTTAGAAGAGCGCTACTCATGAAAGAAGTTGCTAAAGGCCTCGTTCTTTATTGTTATCGTTCACACCAGCATAGACCTTATTCAGAGCAGCGTCATGACAGGTATGAAAGCAAGGTATGTTTTCAATGGCATTCGCTGTAAAAAGCTAAATCAAGCTTCCTGATTACTTATAATTTTCCACAGCTCATTTGTCTGGAGTTTTTTGTCTACTGAAACTTCTTTGAAAGATATTTTTGCAATGTTTCGTCAGCAGAACAATCCAAAAACATTAAATAACAGTACAACCCACTGAAAAGATGTGTCTATCCCTCACAGCCTCGCTTTCATTCCCGTTAAAAATCAAAGATGGCGCTGCTGTGAATAAGGTCTATAGCCTTTAAAAAAAATATGGACAGTGTGTCTCTGTTTCCTTCCACTGTAATATCCCAAAATATCCAGTAACGGTCTTGCCGATTACGTCTTTCAAAGCCAGAGTCTGCGCTCAATCGCATCAATTAATTCAATAAACCTTTTTAAAGGTTTAAAAAAAAATTAAATAAAAAGAAAATGTACATATAGAATTATGATCTATACTGCAGCCAGCCACCAGGGGGACGATCGATATGCTTTGGCTATACTTTTCAGGACCTGTAAGGCACATTTCGTTCCAAGAACGCACATTTCACACCAAGAATGATAACTATAACAATAACTATGTTAGCATCCACACTAACGCACAATAACGTTCTGTTTAATCTAAGCACGCGCTACATAAGTCGTGTGCCGCTTTAAAGCAACACTATGTAACATTTTTTACCTTTTATCCATATGAAAAGGAAAGAAAGGAATTAAAAGAAGTACTTGGCAAATTGAAACTAAACTTCACTTTAAAAAACACCCTTGGAGCAGTATTGAGGAAAATATATACACTGTTAATTACATTTTTTAAAGAAATAGGCCTGATGAAGTCAGTATAAAAGCAAAAAAAAAAAAAAGTCTCGTCCTGCTAAATCTTCAGATCCACACTCCGGTCCAGTAGGTGGTGGTAAAGCATCTATAAGCTGGTTTGCAAACCGCCCAAAAAAAAATCTAAGATGAAATAATTTTGAAAGTGATTCCAACTTTATCATTCATCTGTGTCGTTATTATAGTTGTGGTGTGTAGACTGCTATTCTTTAAAATAGACAGATTTTTTGCACTTTAACTATATATTTTATTGTTATCATTATAGTATAGTACTAGCCTGGCATGCCAGACCTACATCAAGATGTTAGGTCTGGGAACTCTCCATTGACATACCTCAATCCGAGGGGCGGGATAAACGGTTGTCTTTCAAAATCCCTCTGCATGCAATAGGACAGCGCTAACCAACCAGAGCAACGAACGGCTGTGGCTGAGTGAGTCCCGTGCGTTTTCCCACTAGCGGAGCTAGTTGATTTATTAAACTATTGCCGTATCCGGTCGTCAAAACTCTGAACACATCTTCCTTTTCTAAGAATGACTTAAGTGGCGTTCTCTTAACTCCAAGTCCTCCAGAGTCGCGGCCAAAGCCGATTCGAAAGACCGCTGCATCTTCATTGTTTTCAAGTAGCAGGGAAATCACCCATGGAAATCACGCGGAACGTCATGAACTGTGCCGTCATTGTGTTAAGCCCGCCCGCCGACTCTATACACGATGTGATTGGCCTGACCCGAAATTGGTTTTTCCAACTAAAAAGTCTATTGAGAGTTGCTAGACCACACTGGCAGCGAAATGATTTTCGCGGCCGCTAGGGTGCGTCTAGATTTCTAGGCTAGTATAGTACTTGAACAGGCCTTAACTCTGGAACTGGAAAAGCTATATTAAATTGAAAAGTGCTGAGCTCCAGCCACGCTACTGAAAATACAGTAAGTTAATTGCTTATTCCACTCCGCAACACTGCATCGGCCAATGGTCAAAACATTCATACGTCTCTAAGGGAGCACTATGGGCTCCTTGCACGTAACTACTTCCTTACCGGAAATGCGGCCTCGTCTTTTCCGGCGCTATTCTACACTATGAGATGAGATGTTTACAAGAGTTGCCGAAACTTACAATAACGGACGTATATCGCCTTTGTAAGTCCTCCTCCAAATCACCTACCAGCAAATTAGAGAGAATGGCTTTAAAATGTATGCCTCTTCATATATCCACGGATATGAAGGTAAGTCTATATATCTCAAACTGTATGGCTTACGTTAGTTTGCTAGCTTACATAAGGCTAATAAACAACCCAGGGCTGACAGAATATGCGTGTTATAATGTTGTACTGTTTTCTAGTATTAGGCGGGAAATGTCTACGTTGTGTATGTATGCCTTCAAACCGGAAGAGAGCGAGCCGTATTTACCCGTTGTGTATATGACGTCAGGTTGCTACTGTTGTGCAAGTTACTTCCAAACTGGAATACATTATATATTACATGTTACTGTTATTTAAAAGTAATTCATTACCTTACAATATTACTGTCTCAGAATTGTAATGCGTTACATTACTCCTGTATTACTTTTGAGTTACTTTCACCAAAATAACTACAGAAGTAGAACTTAACATTCTAAAATGACTAGGGCTTTAACGATATGCGATATGAAACCGAAATCGAGACACTCAGATCCACGAACCTGCAGAATCGCGACAAACTCCTTCCAACTCCAAGAGTTATCTATCCCGTCCAGATCCAATGCTACCACATCTTTAAATTACTATTAGTATTATTTGAAGTTAACTTAACATTATAAAATACGTAGACCTACACCACAAAACAAGTTGAGGATAAATTATTTAAAATTTGGGAATTCCAGCGTTATGGACATGACATTTGCTGTCAAAACTTAAAAAATAAATTCTCAGAAAATGCATTAATACCAAAATATTGAAACGTCTGTTTATCCATAGGCTCCTCCCTGAAAGGAGTCCAGACATTAGAAAAATATCAGTCTACACATGCGTTTTAATTTTAGGGAAATAGACAGTCATGCGTGACAAAAAAAAATCTTTAACTTTTAGGAGGCAACGATTTTTGTTGTTGTAATTTTGTGAATTACACTGCGCAAATCGGATAAAGAAGGGTTGGCTCTCCACAGAACATAAAACATTCATTTTATTTTATTTTTCGTGTTCGCATTTATGAGGAAAAAACAATGTTACAGACGTGACAGTTCTCTGTTACGGACGCGACCGCGCTGAAGCGGCACTAAAAGATGCTTTAAAACTTCACAAAGACCTTACACGGAAGACACAAAGCCTTTCTTTAAAGTGAATTTCGTTTTGTATTAATTGTATCTTAATTTTAATCTCAGTTTCATCAACCAATTGCCTGGATTTTATAAATAAGAAGTAGGATAAATATAGCAGACAATTATAAATAATCAGGACACGGAGGACAATTCACTCATAAATTAACCGAAACTCAGCGTATAAGGTAGCCTATTCACGGACCTGAAAAATATATCTATATTGAAATATCTACGTGTAAAACAACAATTCAAAACGAAAGAAAACAGACTGCTCTCTGCTTATGAAATGAAATGTGCATTTCTCTCTTATGCACTAGCCTACTGCGAAGATCGCGAGTCAGCATCGTCAACTTCGTCTTGACTTTATTAAAAAACAATTAACATGTCTCCTTGCTATATTTGACATTCATAATCATTGCTTTTGCCGGTTCTTTGTGACAGATTTTAGGTGCTTTATCGGCAGCGCCGCTGCAATGAACGCGTCACCACCGCATCAAAAACATGATTGCGTGATGAAAACATGAAAAATACCACATAAACATAGCCTAACTGTTTAGAAAGAAAACACAGAACGAATAGCCTAATGCGCATACGTCCATCTCGCGAATCAAGCCTGGTTTATACTCGACGCGTCCGCAAGGGCGCGAAGCGCGCGCGGCAAAAATGACGTCATTGCGGTGTGGGCGGTCGTGCGCGTTGGGTGCGCAAGACCCCATTTCGCCTGGCGGTGTGCACGGCACTTTTTGTAACTTCGCGCGCGGCGCCGCATCCGATGATGAACGACTTCGAGCCGAATCTAGCCGAACTGGTACGTCTGTACCAGCATGTTTATGATCCTTCTATACACAGATACATTTGCATTGATGGGCGACCATAAAAGCCTCTCATTTTGTGAATAGGAACACATTTGCATTAAGCACCCAGTTTGCACTTGTCTAAAGTAATTACATTTACAAAAGCATACAATAACAGAAGTAAGCCCTGCTGATGAAATTAAGGTTTAAACACTCTTCAATAAGGCTTCATGCAGTGAAAGTAGGCTACAATAAACCTACTGCATTTATTACTCTTTTATGAATCGGCAATTAATAAACTACTAATAAACGGCAAACTACTTCTTCACTGCTGATTCCTGGTGGTTTAGAGGAGAATTACTCCGAGTCGCCCCCTGTCGTTTCACAGAATAGCACAACGGCGAGCGCGTCAAGTATAAACGCCTCGTCCGTTTGGAGAGGGGCGCGCGCAGTCAGCGGAGACTCGCGCTCGTGCGGACGCGTCGAGTATAAACAAGGCTTCAAGTCTTCTTCATGCCGCTTCTCCACTGGCCAGCGCGAGCACAGAGGCTGAAATCTTACCTCACGGCACTCCTGTAAAAAATAAATCGCTATACAAATATATCAGACGCTGCCATATAAACTCAGCAAAAAAAGAAACGTCCTCTGACTTTCAACTGTTTTTACTTTCAGTAAACTTAATGTGTGTAAATATTTGTATGAACACTAAAAGAGTCAACACCATAAGACATAAACTAAAAATGTTTCACAGACATGTGACTAACAGAAATAGAATAATGTGTCCCTGAATGAAGGGAGGATCAAAATCAAAAGTACCAGTCAGTATCTGGTGTGGCCACCAGCTGCTTGAAGTACTGCAGTGCATCTCCTCCTCATGGACTGGACCAGATTTGTCAGTTCTTGCTGTGAGATGTTACCCCACTCTTCCACCAAGGCACGTGCAAGTTCCTGGACATTTCTGGGGGGAATGGCCCTAGCCCTCACCCTGCGATCCAACAGGTCCCAGACGTGCTCAATGGGATTGAGATCCGGGCTCTTCGCTGGCCATGGCAGAACACTGACATTGCGGTCATGCAGAAACTCACGCACAGAACGAGCAGTATGGCTGGTGGCATTGTCCTGCTGGAGGATCATGTCCGGATGAGCATGCATAAAGGGTACCACATGAGGGAGGAGGATGTCTTCCCTGTACCGCAAGGCATTGAGATTGCCTGCAATGACAACAAGCTCAGTCCGATGGTGATGTGATATACCGCCCCAGACCATGACGGACCCCCCACCTCCAAATCGATCCCGCTCAAGGGTACAGGCCTCGGTGTAACGCTCATTCCTTCGATGATAAACACGAATCCGTCCATCACCCCTGGTGAGACAAAACCGTGACTCATCAGTGAAGAGCACTTTTTGCCACTCCTGTCTGGTCCAGCGAAGGTGGGTTTGTGCCCAGAGGCGACGTTGTTGCTTGTGATGTCTGGTAAGGACCTGCCTTACAACAGGCCTACAAGCCCTCAGTCCAGCCTCTCTCAGCCTATTGCGGACAGTCTGAGCACTGATGGAGGGATTGTGTGTTCCTGGTGTGACTCGTGCAGTTGTTGTGGCCATCCTGTACCTGTCACGCAGGTGTGATATTCGGATGTACCGATCCTGTGCAGGTGTTGTTACACGTGGTCTTCCACTGCGAGGATGATCAGCTGTCCTTCCTGTCTCCCTGTAGCGCTGTCTTAGGCGTCTCACAGTGCGGACATGGCAATTTATTGCCCTGGCCACATCAGCAGTCTTCATGCCTCCCTGCAGCATGCCTAATGCACGTTCACGCAGATGAGCAGGGACCCTGGGCATCTTTCTTTGGGTGTTTTTCACAGTCGGTAGACAAGTCTCTTTAGTGTCCTGCATTTTTAGAACTGTGACCTTAAATGCCTACTCTCTGTAAGCTGTTAAGGTCTTAACGACCATTCCACAGGTGCATGTTAATTAATTGATTATGGTTAATTGAACATGCATGGAAAACATTGTTTAAACCCTTTACAATGAAGATCTGTAAAGTTATTTGGATTTTTACAACATTATTGTTGAAATACACAGTCCTGAAAAAGGGACCTTTCTTTTTTTGCTGAGTTTAGTTTTTATTAACAGACTTGGACACCACACGCGGCTATTGACTGACAACGAACAGCTAATTTAGCCTACTTGCATTTTTCACTCATTAATTCATTTTTCACTCGTGGTCTTGCTGTGTAGCCTTTTTTTTTTTTTTTTTACAATTAAAACTAAAAGTCTGTTGTAACTTGTAACGCAAGCCTTACTGAACATGTACCGAGTAAAATATTACTGAAAATTGATTAGTAATGCCTTACACTACTGCGTTACAGCAAAAAGTAATATGTTACTGTAATGCATTACTTTTGTAACGCGTTACTCCCAACACTGTGTGCAAGTAGCCCATAGTAATCTCTCTGGCAGCCAATATTTGGCATTATCAAACTGCCGTGGTTCACAGATCATTACTCTAAAATGCTTCTCTTATAAATAACTTGATTTCCTGGTGTTATTCACTACAAAACCTCAGCATATCATATTTTTGGCATAATCGCAGATTGTTTTATAGCGTAGTGGGCTATTTGTGGGAGCCCAATGCCAGTTCGATAGATCAGGGTGTATATAAAAGAGAGAGAGAGAGAGAGAGAGAGAGAGAGAGAGAGAGAGAGAGAGAGAGAGAGTGCAGTGAAAACAAACACAGACGTCTGTGATTAGGCAATCAGGATCTGTGGAATAGTTTTCTGGACTGAACTCATCACTTCTGAACCCAAAGGGAGGGCTGGGATTCAAGTAGTATGTTCTTTTTGTGAGCTGAGAACAGACAAAATGTTATCGCTTGTCAATGAGTCAAAGATGAGGAGGACACACACACACACACACACACACACACACACACACACACACACACACACACACACACACACACACACACACACACACACACACACACACACACACACAGAGAGAGAGAGAGAGAGAGAGAGAGAGAGAGAGAGAGAGAGAGAGAGAGAGAGAGAGAGAGAGAGAGAGAGTCTACAGACCTTGAGGGTGATTCTTTTATTGCCCATTACTGTTGCATCACATGTACACACAGTAATGATGATGTCAATGGGTGGGTGGAGATGTTGCCATAGTAACTCTGTTATGGGTGAGTTTGTACCTGTGATTGACAGCTGAAAGATTTTTATGACTCTCTCAACACATGTGATGTTGAAAAAATAAAATCAGAGACATGTTATAATTATCCACTTTACATTAACAACGTCATCATTCTATTCATCTCAGGCTTACTGTACTAGCTACAACACCTTCTCATGTACGATCATTTCAACAGTTACATGTCAATACAGTTAAAAATGTGTATCTTGGAAAAGTTTCAAGATGGTTCACACAGTCACAGGATTGTTTAACTCATACGTGTCAACCCAAAATGGTATATTTCTCTTTGTAAAGTAACCTGTTTGTGTTTCAGCCCTAAAGTGTGTGTGTGTGTGTGTGTGTGTGTGTGTGTGTGTGTGTGTGTGTGTGTGTGTGTGTGTGTGTGTGTGTGTGTGTGTGTGTGTGTGTGTGTGTGTGTGTGTGTGTGTGTGTGTGTGTGTGTGTGTGTGTGTGTGTGTGTGTTTGTGTGTGTGTGTGTGTGTTTATTTAAGAAATAGCGGGAATAAAACATGATTAAATTAGAATAAAACAAATATTTAAAATATGCAGACATAATCGGTTCACTTGGGACAGGTTTAAATGTGATAATCTCAAACGATCATCATTAAGCTTCATTTTTGGCGTGGCACAATATGGAAAGAATACAACTATTTTCTCAAAAAAGAAAAAAAAATAGTTCCCTTAGCAACCGGCTGTTATTTGTCATAGTTTACTTCCTGTGCCATGGTAACAAGAAATAAAACAGGATATGATGAGCTTGCATGTGTTTTGAAGAATTTAACAGTGTTGCAAGCCGTTGCACTGCATGGCAAGGCAATCGTATCATCCCATGTCTGTTTTTATTTGCCAGACAAATATTTAAACATGTTATCAAGTTAGACAGCATAATCGATTTGATTAGCCTAATATCGTTTGTTAGCTAAATAGCAAGCATATGTTGCAATAAATTTACGCTAGAACAGAAGAGAAAACTGACACCCTTAGAAGAAAAAAAAAGAGAAAGGAAAGAAGTGTTTGTTTCCTTGCACTTCCTGTGTAATTATTGTGAGATTTGACTTATCACAGTCAGTGGCAGTGTATACTTTGTGCAGGAGTTTCACGTTTCCCCTTATTTACTACCACTAAAACTTTATGGCACTGAGCTGTTCATGATTTGGCACCAGTTTGGCATTAAACGCCCGTGTTTCATGCTGGGGTGTAATTGCCATTTCTTTTCCAAGGTAGCTGTGGCCTGAGCTGATGAGGATTTTTCCAGTATAATGGGCAAATGTTGAGAGAGCATGTCACATGAAGCTGAGATGTGTGATATAATCACTGGCAGACAGACACCAGCTGGGCGAGAAGCGAATCCCTGCTGTCCTTCAGCAAGCTTTAGTGCTCGACACAATGCTTGGGTTAACGTAACTGGGTCATCCTACAGAACGGCTGGCTTTTGTTTCCCTCATTAACGTGTAAAAATTAACAATGAATATCTGATGCAAATTTTGCTGTCTCTGTGCTAACATTATTATGAATAATCAACAACAACAAAAAAACAGACTGATCTCATGAAACTGCGTATGTATGAACGCCATTCGTATTTCCATTTTTGGCGTGCTATCAACACGCATAATCGCTTTCAGCGTGTTTATGAACGCCGTTGACTTAACGTTACATTACTGTATATATATAATATATGACCTACCCAACCCGTCCTAAACCTACCCGTCACTGGTTATACCATTTATGAGTCTTTCCCTACCATCCTACTAAGAAAATATCGCTCCCAGATGTATATCAAGATTTGGCTTATTTCGCTCGGAATATTTTAACAGGTGTACATACACGCGGAATCACGGACATAACGCGTAGATATACACGCATACACGCGGATAGCTCAAAATGCGTATAAATAACACGCCACTTGACTTGAAAGTGGCGTGTATGTTTACGCAAAAGTCATGATGTCATGTGAAAAAAAACATTTTTATTTTTTAAATGTTTTTTTTCTTTCATCATGAGGATGTGGCACCAGACAAATATTTCAAGTAGTTTCCCCAAATTTATCTGAAAATTATTCAACCCGCTGAGTTAGGGGTGTCACGATTCTCCTAATCCTTGATTCGATTACATTTTCAATTCTAAGGTCACGGTTCGATTCGATTCTCGATTTTTACCTCTATTTTTTTAAGCACAGGTTGCTGTTGCTCCTAAAAAGCTGACATCAGTTAATCGTGATCTCACACATCTCTGTTAATATCAATGAAGCTGACTGCACAATGAATATTTCATAATATACACTTTTTTGTTATAATTAGAAGATTTGCCAGCATACAGAATTCAGCACTGAACAAAAAGTCAGTTTTCCTCTTAAATGCTTCTGATTGGCCATTTTGTTCAAGAAATCAACACACATATGTCTGTGATTGGCTAAATCAGTCAACGCTGCAAAGCATGTTATAAATAGAAACTCTGGCCTGTAAATCGTTTCTATTTTGTTTTAGTTGTTCTTGTTGCTTTTCTGCAACAGATAAATAAAAATGTATTAGTTTTTGTTTTATTCATAGATATTTCTAGTTTGCGGGAATCCCGCGAATCGTTTTATGACTAGAAAAAAAGATTAGGCCTAGTTCATTTTGATGAACGAGATCGAACTAAAAGAGTCAGTAAAAAGATCCGAACGGGCGTGACATGGGGGCGTGGCAGCATCGACGATTCCGTTTTTTTAATTCGAAGTTCGAGATTGTGACTTAATTTCGGTCGATTTCTATTTAAAATCGAAATCGTGACACCCCTACGCTGAATAGAATCCCTCACAACAACACAAATCTGCAAAACAAGTGTTGTCATCAAGGGCTTCATTAGTTGCACCAGGTTTGAACACATGAAACACCTGACCAGGTCTCGTTTGACAAGTCAAGAGAGAATTCTTAACTTTACAAACAAGTTAAGAATTACAAACATCACACTTTACAAACAAGGAACTGGATACAGAAAGAATAGAATGTTCCTAGAGACACCATTGGAAACATAGTTCACAAGTTCAAAGTTAAAAGAACAGTGATTGCACTACCTGGATGGGACAGAAAAAGGAAGCTATCAAAGGCTGCAATCAGATTTCTGAGAAGGCAGGTTCAGAAAAAACCCCATGAGTAACTGCAGAAAACCTGCAGCAAGACTTTCACAGTAAGGTGCGTACTAAATGTGAACAAGCTCATAATCATATAAATAAGCCACAGAAGTTTTGGGATTGTGTTCTGTAGAGCGATGAAAAAACTGGAACTTTTCAGCCCTATGGATCAGCGGTATGTCTGGAGGAAGAATAATAAAGCATGTGCTGAAACAAACACTCTTCCAGTAAAGCATGCTGGTGCTCTTTGATGCTCTGGGGCTGCTTTGCATCCTCTGGCACTGAACCTGCAGGTGTGGAAGACAAGATGGATTCATTGAAGTATCAGGAAATTTTAGGAGAAAACATCATGCCGTCTGTATGGAGGCTGAAGCATTGGACCTCCCAACAGGACAATAGCTACGTTTCCACTGCCGGGCCAGGGCCGAGCCGTGCTAGTGCGTGCCAAGGCCAGTCGCGTTTCCACTGTCACTTCCGGGGCTTACTCGGGGCTTCTCGGGGCCAACGGCCAGGATTTCTGGCCCGTCGAATACCTTGGGCCAAAGCGGGCCAGCTCGGGCTAGAGGCGTGCTCAAGGTAAAAGGCGGAGTTTATCTGTGTTAAGGAACGTTATGATCTGAAGCAAGATGCACATTTCACCTTTTTATGTCGCGCAAAATAATCGCTGCTTGGAAATGGAGAATCGCCTGTACTGGTCTGTCGACGATTCCAAAGCTCTTCTGAGCATTTGGGCAGAAGAAAGGGTACAACGTCAATTTGACGGCGTGTGAAGAAACGAGGACGTTATAAAATACATCGATGCTGAACTTTCTAAGCATTCAGCGAGCAACACTTCAAGTTCAGGAAAAAATAAAAAAGTTGTGGACGCAGTATTGTACAAGGCGATTCAAACTCACAATGGACAATTCGGAGCTCAGAGAAGGAACTTTCCATGGTTCAACTTGATGTGCGGTGTGCTGGGTCACCGTCCCTCTGTTAGTGGCGACTCGCGAGACAATCGGGACACTAGGCCTATTGCAGCCACGGCCGGTGAGTTAATATACATGCTATCTTCCTAACTTAAAAAATAAACAAATTCATAATACCCGCTGAAATGGGTTGGGTTGTATGACGTTTGATCCAGAAAGGCGTGTTAGGGGCGGGTTTAGGGCAGCGCTGTGGGGCTACTGGCCCGGCTGTGGAAACGCAAGCCCGGTGCTTAAGGCCCGAGGCCACTGGCTCAGCTCAGCTTGCTGTTAGCCCTGGCCCGGCCCTGGCCCGACAGTGGAAACGCGGCTATTGATCCCAAGCATACCTCAAATTCCACCAAAGCTTGGTTGCAGAAGAAGATTCTACAGTGATCATCACTGTCACCTGACTTGAACCCCTCAAAAAATTTCTGGTGGTATTTGAAGAAGGCTGTTGCAACATGCAAACCCAAGAATAATACTGAACTGGAGGCCATTGCTCATGAGGAACGGACTAAGATTCCTCAGAAACGCTGCCAGAAGCTGGTTTGCAGTTGGTACATCGCGTACTAAAGATGCTTAAAATGAAGAGGTTGAAAAATTTTGAGACTGCAGAGGTCATTAAAAGTTATATTTTCTGTTGAATTTGGGGAAACCACTTGAAACATGTGTTGTGTTGAGCTATTTCAATTACTTTTGTTTGATTTGTTCATTGAAAACAGCTGAAAGTCTGTACATTTTGCAATGGGGCTTGAATAATTTTGTTTACAACTGTATACACTTTTACCCCATTACTTATGTGATAATATGAATATTTTTAACACATAAATGACATTTGAATCGCGATCGTGATCGCTTTCTTTTAACCATTAATCATGCATCTCTAGTAGAAACATCAGCATTAATTTAACTAAGCTTATAGTTTCATAACCTTGAGAACAAGGTTTGTAGCATCAAAATTAAACTGTGGAACTTTCAACTCTGTTACTGTGGACCCTGTAACCATCATATTTTCCATTAAGTTAATATATCATTTAATGATTTTCCTCTAACAACAAACCATCAACCCTGTTACTGTGATTTTGGATGATTTAAAAGTGTTTTAAAGTCTTAAACAGAAGTGTACTTTACTTTATAATATTCCCCACTCAAAGTCAAATTACAATGATTGAATGAGAACTTTTTAGAACGCTTTAAAATAAAAGTTGTTGGAAGTGAAAAAAGTGTGTGTGGGGGGGGGGGGGGGGGGGAATCATAACTGCCTAAATCAATGATTTACCTACTTAAAAATGTTATCTATCAAGCACACCCGAGTACTAGACTGATTTTTAAATATTAATCACAATCTCAGTTAAGTGTGATATCTGAACTCTGAATAAACTTTATGAACTATACTTGAAACATCTATTACTGTATTTCAGCTATTGCACACAAGCAGAAAGCAAAAAAATATCATCAGACAAAATCAGCTTCGTAAAGTGCCAAGTTTCCATGCAGTTTCTGTTTTCACTCACTTGATAGGTAGTCTCGCAATAGGCAAATCAAAAGTTATCTGACCGACTTTATTTTGGCTTTACTTTATAGCAGAGAAAATTACTCTCATATGCAACAGTACAACTGGTTGAAAAACCCTGTCTACCGAAAGAAAATGTTAAAGACAGAAATGTTAAACTTTTCAGGATTTCAGAGGCAGATCAATAAGCCTCAAAGTGCATTTATTGCTGGATTACCGCCACAAGAGTACCACAATCATCCACTTTACTGTGACACCGCCTTACCCTTTCTTGGCCATATATACTACCATAAATCCATTGATACAAAATCAGACATAATATTTGGGCAGACCACATATCCACACGGTTTCAATTACGAGGCCACCAAGCCACAGATGGCATGGATCAGTAACACAAATGACCAGGAATAAAAGTTTATTGGTGTCTTGGTGAAGCTTTGAACTTGGAGATTTTCTTCACCATGTTCTTGCAATAGATCTCCAAAGCTCCTACATTTCAGGCAGGCGGGCAGTTTCCATTTGTGTACTCTGGAGTCTTCATTAAATCAGTTTATCAGCACGGAAATGACTGTGGTTGCAATTGAGAGAGTTTGGCGTGGGACACACTGGTTATGTCATAATGTAGTAATAGGCTGAAGGAAAGCAGAACATACAGGAAAACGACTGTTCGGCAACCATGGTAACCTGCCACTGTTACACAGTATCAATTCCCTAATCCATAACTTTTCGGGATTTAACACCTACCTGTAAAATAAACCAGTGAGTAATAGAGTGAGAAAACTGTCAGCGCACTGAAGAAAAAGATTTAAGGATAGTAAAACTTTTATTTTAAGCCAATTCTCTGGCATGCCTCAGAATAAACTAGAATGAATGAAAGTGGTTTTATATGGAAACTGCGCAATTTAAGAATGGCAGACTGTAGGACAGCAGGAAAATGTCCTGTGGATCAGTATCCCGGAGAAGCGATCATGCTCTTCTACTGTATTTGGCACTGCTCCATCATTGTGCTGCAAATGTTTAAGCCATTATGTTGGAGATGGGTTGATGTTTGTTCTTCTCCAAAAGCCTCTTTGTGTTAAAATCATTTCCAGCATTAAATGGAATGGTTTTTATTTGAAGAGTGTAGTGGAAATCTTTATGCTGATAAGGCTCTTAAAGATTTTGGCTAATGTATCACAGATCCTAATATTATAGTGGTTAAGTAATCATTAAATATTAGGCTGGGGATTCTGCGGTCGCATGTTTGTGAATACTGTTGTCGTTATAAAACTGGCCCATTTAATATGGCATTACTGTGGAAACAGCTTGTAAATCCATGTCGTGAAATAAAGGACTCGAAGGGGAAAAGGAATGAGAAACACATTATATTTTGAACTGTAAATCACTACAAATCTGTCTGTTCTCTGTCATTATGCCTTATGGAATCCTGTGTAGGTCCTCTAAAGTGTCTCTGATTATAAAAACAAACCCATTTGTATAACACCTAATTGTTCATTGCTGATTGGGTCCGTAAATCCACGTTATACAACAGTCCTCGAGTTTTTCTCTCTGATTATTGTCTGAGACCAGGACAGCTGCTGGTTCAGAGTAATGGGCTTGCTAAAAGAGTTGTTCCGAAAGATAGGGGCGGGTCCAAAGGTACACAATGCTACAACAGAAACTAACCCCTAATCATATCCCACACCCTAACAGGCAGCATTGGCGATCAATTCACCTTTCAGCACACCCTCTACCTTTCAGAACGTCCCATACTTTTCAGCACATCTATTACTTCAACCTGCAGATACCCACTAGCCTGACTTCGTCATACTCATATTCTAGTCAGAATGTGAGTCTGATACTGCTCCATAGGGCTTTGATTATGAGGACATTCGGTTATGTCTTAACCGAACCAGGAAAAAACAACAACTCTGCACTCAATTGGATATACATACAACCAATCAGAGAAACGCAGTAAGTGACATATGTTGAGGAACGCATAGTTGTCAACAGAACTCAACTGCACGAACTCTGGAAAAAGTATAAAAAAAAAAATGAGTGTTAACGATCTTTGCCGGTGCTGCAAAAAGAATTTAAGGATTCGCGGAGTACTTGCAAACACGAAAAACATTTTTGAAAGAAATACGTTTGATGACGTGATGATTACGTTATTGGATGGATTATCTGTCCATCGTCGTATAAAGCCCGCCCTGGCAATTTGATTGGCCCGACCGAGCATAATTACTCCTCAATGGATCGAGTCCAGACCGAACTTCCCGACCAATGTTGTGGGCGGGGTTCGGGCTGGCATCCAGACTAGATACCCACACTTGGGTTTGAGTGTTTCATGCAGACTGCCTGCGCAGAAATAGTGTGCATTTTTCAGTGACATTGTTACATTGTTATGCCAGTAGTTGGAGACAAGTGACTGTTAGGGTGTACTCACACTAGCCGTTTGAACCGTGCCCGAGTGCGTTTGCGCGGTTCGTTTGACTAGTGTGAGTGCTCCGAACCATGCCCGGGCGCGGCTCGATTAGCCGGCCCTGGCCCGCTTGGAAGAGGTGGGCCAGAGCACGGTTCAGTTGGACTCGGGCGCGGTTCGCATGCAGTGTGAGCGCTAACCGTGCTGGAGCACGGAACAGCATTGTGTTCAGAGCAGCCCGTTCTCATCCCAAGGCGTCATACAGGTGACACGCTCTAAAGCCGATGCACATGGCATCCTTTAGCATCAATATGAGACGCAGATCCCAAGGCGTCATAACCTAACGCTACCCCAGACCTAAACCTACCCATAACAGTGCGTTATATTTACGCTAAAGGGTGCCATGTGCGTAAGATTTCGACGAAATGTCATATATATAACGCCAAAGGATGAAAATGCGTTGGTTCAGAGAGCGCCGCTCTTCTTGTTTATCCCGAAACCGTCGCACCATAATGACGTAAGCGTGCTCCGGCACGAATGCTGAAACCCTATGTGAGTGCAGGCCAGAGGGGGAGTGGGGAGGGGGGACAATCGTACTCGGGCCCGGTTCATGGCAACCGTGCCTAGTGTGAGTACACCCTTAGAAACTGATTAAAAACACCAGAGTCCATTCAGGAAAGATACACGCTATTTATGAATGACCTATTGAATTATTCACTCAACCGACTCCTTCAAAAACACAGATTCATTAAGGAAAGAAAAAACAACATAACTGCATCCAAAATTGCATACTTCCCTACTATATAGTTAACAAAAGCAGTATGGGTGTTTCTCAAAACCAAGAATGCAGAGAACGGACTTGTGTTCTTGGGGAGAACGCTCTTGCTAGATCTTCTTGGAAGAATGAACTTACAAGGTGACGAGCACACAGAACGCTTCTGACAGTTTGAGACGATGTGTTCTTGCTGGTATTGCGCAATACCCCCGCACAGACGCCATCTGCCGTACCCAAACATAACGAGAATTATTGACGATAACAGCCAGGCTTTATCACCTCGCTAGCTAACGTTACACCCGCAGGCGCTTATGGAGATTCTCACTTCTGAAAACGTTTGAGCACATTTTCGATTCGCCATAAATTTTCGTAAAAATGCCAATATTTGAAATCTACACAGTTGATTTCTCGCATCAAATGTTCTCAGAAGTGAATTTAGTGATGAAATAGCGTGCGAAATTGTAGAAAAACTTACTGACCTGCCTCTCTCTCTGCTTCCCGCTCCTTCCTCGAATGCCGAAATGAATGCTGGGATATTTCTGCCGTCAAGTTCCCACAAGTTACCAACCGATCCTCTGTAAAATGGGTGTGTCAAGAACACTTTCGGGATTTTTAATCATTCTTGCCAAAATGCAAACTTGTGTATTGGGACAGTATTTGGGCCACAAAAGATGATGTTTCACAAGAACGCAAGAACACAAGTACAGACAAGAACACAGATTAAGAAAGGCCCAAAGTGACAAAAGAAGTGTGTCAGAATGCACTGTACTCATAAAAGAGCAGGCAAAAAGTACCTGGGTGACCTACTACTTCCAGCAAGATTCTGAAGTGTGCATACGATGGACACTTTACTATACTATGAGGCCACGGGAGAGGATTTGTGAATGGCGGTGAAGCAAAGCAAATGACGCTGGTAGTTCACATGACAATGACAACATTGTGAATGTAGTACATCTGGATTACAATACTATACAGTACATACGTTTTTTAGTGGTCACAAAGTAATTGTTCAAAATAACTATCTACTCAAGAGAGTATGTGATTTCGGAGGCAGTCAGTGTCTTTATGAGTGAGTCATTGAATCATTTACACAACCGATTTGCTTAAATGATTCACTTCTGAGATAGAAATATTAATTCTGCTGTGGCTTTGTTTGAAACTATTTTCACTGGAAGAGCAACTGTGTCTAAAATGTAAGTTACTAAATATTAAACTGTTGCATAAAAGAAATGATCACACTTGTAATTGTTCTGTTCCTCTAGATATCAGCACACATTTGTTTACACTCTGATTTTCAGAACAATAGCGAGAGCGATATAGTTATATATTTTAATATTGGAAAAATGTCCAACCAAAACTACATAGGGCCTGACTTTTAAAAAAATACAATAAATTATTGATAATAGCTATTCTTTTTTATATTTATAGCCTGTTACAAAATGTTTATTCAGTTGCACTTTTCACAGATAGATGTATTGCTTGTTGTTGTCTTTATTTGTTCCTAATTAATGGCCAGTTTCAAGCTGTGATATGAATACACTATGATCCTACTTTCCAAAATGTCATAATATGGTTTGTGCATTTTTAATATCTTTGCAAATGTGATGGATCCACTTTTTGGTAAAAGTGTTGAAAAAACACTTTTACCACATATACCAGCGTTTCTGACTCGGAATGGACCGACTAAGCACTGATTGGGCACAGTTCTCTCTGTAACGTGAATCAATCGAGTGTGGTTTAATACGTTCGTCTTCTGATCTGGTTCTTTGTTGGCTGCCGTTTTAGTTGCTAATCAAGTGCTAATCACATGTTAGCGTATAGTAACAGATCAAGAGAGCTTTTCTGAGGTCATTTTGAGGGCTCATTTGTCTTTTAAAATTAGAATCAATGTTAAACAGAGACCTCACTTTTCTTAGTGGCCCCTAGTTAATATTAGCCTAGTCTTTCTCCTGGAGGAAATAAGAGGGAGGGTTTATTTAACATGCCTGTTGCATCAAAGAAAGAAAAAAATAGAAGAAATATTCTGGAATGCTGAATGTCTGAGAACCTTCGGTCTCTATGGAAACCGTTGCTCAACACAAACAAATGCTGATTCGCTCTCCAGAAGTGAAAAGAAAAGAAACGTTTTCCCAAAGGAAAGAGTTGGACCAAAGGGTTCCTCTGGTGGGTTTATGTGGGAACTCTTTCAGACCACTGATGAATTCAGCCAAGTCAAAGAATAGCAGAGCAGCTGCTTTATCTATCGCAGGACATTGGGCATATTTCAGTCTGCCTGTCAACCCTTTTTAATAGCATTTATCAAAGTATACTGCTTCTACAAAACTGGACAGAGAAAAAACGAATACAAGACTAATATTAGAGTCTCTTTGACATTTTTGACCTTTTATTGCAAGGCAAGGTTAGTTTAGGTTGTAAAAAAAATATACTTATATTAATAAATCATGATATTTGTCAAATAAATATTTTTCAAATTTATTTTATAATTAGTCAAACTTAATTTTTTTTTACAAATATTTATGGACACATTTAATCACATATGTAAGGAAAATATCTTAATAGTTTTATTAGAAATGTTTTCAAAACCATATGAAACAAACATTTCCAAAAACTTGGATGGTGTTTTAAGCTGTATTTCTTTAAAGATTTTTCATTTTTATTTTGGGCAGTCTTATTTGTTATTGTGTGGGGCTGCAAAGGCGTGTCTATAGAGTGCTGGGTTTTGATGCATCCATGCACAACTCTATACTGTTGCGATTTCTGTTGCTATTCAGCTGCTAAGGTTTTCAATTGAAATCTATGGGCCTGTAGAGTAAGCAATGTATGATGTTATATTAACAGGGTGTTGGCTCTTTGGCTGCTGTACAATTATTGGTTTTGGCCTTGAAGAAGAGTGCTTAGTTTGGCATAGATCATGTCTCCCCATGATTTTGAGGTAATCCTACAAAAAAATATAGAAGTCTTGAACGAAAAATGTGCATGAACTCCCGTTTGTCACTTTATTAGTGAGTCTAAATCAGCGTGTCAACCATTTTAGTTTGTAACTGAGTAAAATAAAAGACTACAGGGATGGAAAAGAGTCTGGGTTGAATTGATGGTGGGAATGCAGCCCAGTTTAGATGCTGGGATGGGGAGGCAAACACATAACAGGAAGTTCAGTGGCAAAAGAAAGGAAAGATTGAGCGAGACCTGAGGAAGGGCCAGAATTGTCACATAATCAGTTTAACAGCTTTTCCCTATTTCTTTAATGAAAGAAGGAAGTTTCTGTAGCCTATGATGGTGGTCTTCAACTGGATTGTTTTAATGTAGAATAGTATAGTTGTCCATCTTTGCAATGATTAAGTTGCCTCCATAGTCTTTAGCCTGTTCAACCATCTACTACATGTTTTGCCGTCATGCAAATGCTGTCAGAGAGTTGTTGTAGGCTTTGTTGAGTAAGTAGCCACATCAGCAGCCACTGTCAGCAACCTTGTGTGCCTTAAAAATGTGTTTGTGTTTCATAATGCAGGGCATATATTTGATTACACAGCACATTTATGGTACACTTTGATGTCCCTCCTGACATGAAGTAACACATTTGACCCTTTCGATTGCACCCTTATTTATTTTTTGGAATATTGCAATATTTAATGTAAATTATTTTTCTGTGCACATTTTTTTTTAATCCAAATTGTAATCTTTAATCAAAATAACTCCCCCTCCCTCTTCTCTTCTGTCACCACTCTTGCTTGCACAATCAAGCGCAAAACATTTTTTCTTGTTTAAAATCCGTTTAACACAGTTATACATCACAATAGGGGGAAAAAAAGACTTTCGTTTCATGCCAACTTTAATTTGCACCGTATTTGTGGAAAATGCCACACTAAGCAAGACTCATTACTGTAAATGTTTGCTTTTTTAATTATTATTTTTGTGTGTTCTCATGTTTCCATTTTTCCATTCAGTATCCGGAGGGAATGTTTTTCCCTTTTTCCCTTTTTTTTTTTTTTTGAAGTCTGACTTCCTAAGTTTGACAATAGTCAAACGGTTCCAGCTTGAGAAATGAAAAGACAAAGAGATCCGCATATGGAGGAGTTTTATGTTTGACTTAACTGCACTGAACGGCTCCGCATTACTGTCAGAGCTCTGAGTGTGGTCATCTACAGTGTGTGATTTGCCATCAAACAAATCCATTAGATCAGCGATTCTCCAACTAGGGATATTTGTACTAGTTCACGGTGAGGGATATATTTGGCTTTTGCTTTGTTAAACCTAAAACAAAATAGTACTGTTTGATATGATGTACATTTCATACAATATGTAAGATTTTTGCGTTAAAATATCCAAAAATGATTAGAAAAAATAGTATATATTTTGTTGACTTCTTTAACTTTTTTTTACAATGTTGAAATCCATAGAAATAAGCAGTTTTAACCAGAGAAAGACCCATGTCTTTTTGTCGCCTGTCAATAGCGTCATATCACCCTACTCTCAGCTGTTAGAAACCATGAGAACACAGTGTGCTTCCTGAAAAAATGCAGAAGTAGTAGTGAAACTAACATACTGTGCCTTTAAATTATTAAATAGTAATAATATTGAATTTTGGCATATTGAGTAAGTGCATATAACGTCTGAGGACAATGAATCGGGCATAAGAACCAGTGCAATCACTACTTAATGAAACTAAACAGGTAATCAGTGTGAACAACCAGGACATAGAACTCAGGACATATAGAACTCTGGACACTGGACATATATAGAACTCAGGCATTAGAACTCAGGACATAGAACTCAGGACATATAGAACTCAGGACATATAGAACTCAGGACATATAGAACTCAGGCCATATAGAACTCATGACATATAGAACTCAGGACATATAGAACTCAGGACATATAGAACTCAGGACATATAGAACTCAGGACATATAAAACTCAGGACATATAGAACTCAGGACATATAGAACTCTGGACATATAACTCTGGACATATAGAACTCAGGGCATATAACTCTGGACATATAGAACTCTGGACATATAACTCTGGACATATAGAACTCAGGACGTATAGATCTCAGGACGTATAGAACTCAGGACATATAGAACTCTGGACATATAGAACTCTGGACATATAGAACTCTGGACATATAACTCTGGACATATAGAACTCAGGGCATATAGAACTCAGGACGTATAGATCTCAGGACGTATAGAACTCTGGACATATAGAACTCTGGACATATAGAACTCTGGACATATAACTCTGGACATATAGAACTCAGGACAGGGACAAGGAACAGCAAAACAGCTACAACGACCGACAAACCACAACTGAAACAGAGGTATAAATACACAAGCCGACAAGCTAAACAAGATAACAAGGGGGCGTGGTTAATCCGAGACATCTGGGGAGACTAATAAACAAGAAAAGGAACACCTGTGGACACTGAGCAAACAATTAACAAATGACAAGACACATGGCAGGATCACATGACAAACAGGGAATCACGGGACAGACAAGAACAAGGAACAAGACACAAAACCCACACCGTGACAGTAAGTTACTCTAAAAAGTAATTAACATCTTCAACAGTGTAATTAGATTACTGTACTAATACACTCTCTTAAAAGTATTAGATTACTTATTATTAATACAAGGATAGATTAAACTGTTCTTTTAATTCTTTCATATAAACATGATTGTTTTATATAGAATTGGCTAACACTTTAGAATACTGTTCCGTCATTAATGAATAACACAGAAACAAATGAGTAATGCAATATTAACACTTTAATTACTACTAACTAACAAGAAACTCTGATTAACGAATTAGTAAGTAATAGTGCTCAGTTGAATGTGGTAGTTCACTATTAGCTATAATCAGTAACTACTATTTTTTTAATACCTCTGAAAAAAAGGAAACTAAGAACTACTATATACAGGTTCATAATTAATATGAATAATGTATAATAATAACACTAGTAGTAATAATTCATTTTCTTTATGGGCGCCTTTCAAGACACTCAAGGACACCTTACAAACAGTAAAATACATTAACAATGAATATAAACATGAACAAAAATGATGTCAATCAGAATAAGCTAATATAAAAAAAGTTTTACGTGATTTAAAAATGTAAGGTATTTTGAGGTAAGGTATTTCAAAGACTCGAAGCAGCACAACTAAAGTACAGATGGTATTACTAGAGTAATAGAAGGCCTAAGAGATCGAGTAGGTGAATACACATGAAGTAGTTAACACAAATGTGAAGGTGCTAGATTATGGCGAGCCTTATAAGTGAAAAGTAACATTTTAAATTGAATGCGATATCTAAGTGGAAGCCAATGGAGTTGCCTTAAAAGTGGAGCTCAATGAACAATACAATTCATTCTAAAGTGAAGGTCATGGTAACCCAAGGACTCAAATAGGAGGAAGAAGGAATTACTAATTAGGATCAGCATTCTAAGCTTTTGAGGTTTTTGTTTAGTAATGACTCAAGTGATTCTACATCCTTTTAAAAGAACTACTAATTATTGGGATCAGTATTTTAAAGAGAAAAGCATGATAACTCCCTAGTAATGGCTGCAAGTCATTGTAAACTTTTGAAGTTTGTGTACTTTTTTTGTAAGGTTTTTGAGTTTCTAGTTAGTTAATAGTAGTAACTAGCACGTTAATAGTGCATTACTCAATTGTTCGTGTTTTATTCATTAATGACGGAACAGTATTCTAAAGTGTTACAGAGAATTGTTAAATAGTCTATACAGTATTTAATGCAATTACATCAGAAGATTACAGAAAAAGGTTACACTTTATTGTAAGGTGTCATTGTTTCAGTGTAATTATATTTAAGTACTGAGTAATATTAATGTACTTACTATAGGGCTGTATGATTAGGATTCGGTTGAGGGTTAGTTATGCATAATTTACTGTTATAGCTATGGTAAGTACATGTGACATATGTAACAAGGACACTGTAAAATAAAGTGTTACCCAGAAAAAGTAAGAGTATTCCTTTACTTTTTAAAGGGAAGAGTAATTTAATTACAATCAATAGACTACTTAGTAATTAATTACAACCAACACTGATTTTAAGGAAACAAAAAACAAGTCAACTGGTCATTAAGTAGACCCTGACAGGATGATCAGGATCCTGATGTGGCACAAACTGGTGATGAAATGAAAAATGTGGTCGTGTTCACACAGCCCTGAACAAACTCACAAACGTGAAAACCCTCTGGCCTTGAGTCCTTATTGTGGCAGGGTGCCATCTTCTCAGATCTCTCTTTTATATCCGCCAGTTTGAATATCTGCCAGCCCACCTGTGCAGCTCAATCACAATTGTGGGACGATGACGGCGGAAACGTGAGATAGGGGTTCAGTGTTTAAGGTAATGCTGTCTGGGCTCTTAAGGTATCAGGGCTATTTGACTTGCATTCTGCTCTCTTTCATCATTGCGGACGTTATGAAAATCAGGGCTTACAGTGCTAAATATCAGTAATGTGTTTTTCCCTGCAGGCTGAAATGAGACGAATACAAAAAGAAGGGAATTTCCCATAATGCATCAAACATTCAAATCCCAGTAACACATGTGGCATCAAGGCTGCGCTTGCAGCTTAAGAAAGAAATTGGACTTATAAACATGAAGTGTTTTCATGCCAGTGCGGATGCACATCTGTGTATCATTACGAGAGGAAAGAAAAGAAAACACACTGAGCAGTGAAAGAGACTTGGATAATATACAATAAAAGATTGTTTTAGGCAGGTCAGTGCTGAAGGCTTTGCAGTGTGTGACAATGATGGATAGAGAAATCATTGACATTGCATTGATTTTGCAGTCAAAGTCGTTGAATGATTCGATTTGTTGAATTACAGTAGTTTATTCAGATGCAGAGAGTTTTTCTGTATGTCAAGTGAAGTGCTACTTCATTGCAAAGTTTTATTAAAAGCAGACATTGCATTCACCCTTGTCTTGACATTTAATTATCTGGGATACACACATGCAGTTAATGTGCAGATTCTACGGGAGCCAAACGATGACTTCATTCATTTAGGATAGAAAACATCCGTTTGGCTAAGATGCTGATAAGGCATAAAAAAGAATCAAATAAAGTAAAAAATATTAGGTTGATACAACTGTCCATAATGAAGAAAAAAAGTCTAATTAAAAAGTAAAAAAATTTGAAAATGTAGTGCAACCAACAAAGTCATGTGGTGCAACCAACATGCAAAATATGCATAAACAAAAACATAAAACAGGACAATACCCCCGCAGATCCTCATCACTGTGTCAAGGTCAATTTAAGTTGTACAATGTCATGTGGTGCAACCATCCAAAAAACGTAAAGATATTTATGAATTAATAGTACAAAATAAATTGAGATATACATGTCTTAATGTAGAGTTTGGGTTTTTAAATTCCATGTAAAATTTATAAAAACCAAAACTCTACATTGAGAAATGTATTTGTAAATGCACTCCCATATACAGTCAACATTTAAAGTGGATCAAGAAAGTTAATCAAAATTCATGTCAACTTTTATGAAAGGTTTTGTTACACTTCAAATGTTGACTACTGTATTTAAAACTACTCATTTGTAACCATTGATTATGAGTATAAAGTACCTTTGAGCTTGACTTAATCTTTTCCAATGCTTCATGGGGTGAGCGGTCACAGATTGACAGAAATGTGTTTTTGTGGTAAAAGCAACTTGTTTGATTCGTCCATCTCTCCTCGGCATTATGTGTAGTTCTTTACTGGTAATTCGGCAATTTTTTAAAAATAAAGTTAAAATCAGGCTTACTTGCGGCTTCCATAGAGGCATATACCTTTGCTTAACCTCAAAGCTCAGGATAGGTCTGGACGATTTATACATTATTGCTATAAATATATTGCTACGTCTTTCTATGGAGACAATAAATGAAGCCTTCCAGAGCACTACAGAAAACCAGATCTTATCAGTCTATTGAGTCTTTGACTTCACTAAATGCTTTTGCAGGAATCTGTGAAATAATTCAATTCAATGGAGACGAACTCAGTCAACCCTGAGATGATGTAATAGGTACTTTTGATACTGATTTTGGTCCTAGATGTAATTTAGTGACCTATTCAAACTCCACATACCACAGTCACTTTATTTAGCTGAAAACCATCTGGTGGATGAATCTATGGGCTTTTCACTGTATAGGAAAATCCTGTTTCAGAAATTAGACTAAGCAAACACTCATTCAGAGCACGATGAAAGATAATATTAAGAATAGGTGCAACATTTTTCCACTTTTTTTGTGTATGTTTCCACCCATTTCTGCCCAGTGCCGCCCATGGGTCTGGCCTTTATTGCTGGGCAATGTGCGGGTGAACTAAGCCTGACAATAGCCAAACTGTACCAAGTTGAGAAATGAAATGTGCAGCAGACATTAGCCATCTGGTGGATGAATTTGATACTTTCCCCCACAAAACTAGATGAGGAAATTAAAAACATTCTTAAATAAAAATTTAACAAATGTTTATTTAAAAGTACACTGTATTTTTAAGTACAATCAATTTGGATGTTTAAGTCATTTCAATTTAAATGGCATTAAACTGACTTAAAGGGATAGTTGACCCAAAAATGTAAATTCTGTCAGTAATTACTCTCCCTCATGTTGTTCCAACCCCGTAAGACTTTCGTTCATCTTCGGAACACAAATTAAGATATTTTTGATTAAATCTGAGAGCTGGATCACTCCTCCATAGGCTTCTAAAGGATTGAAACTTGACAGCCCCGAAAAGTTATTAAAGAAATCGTTAAAAGAGTCCAAGTGCCTACAGTGGCTAGATCTTAAGTTTATCGAGCTACGAGAATATTTTTGAGCGCAAAAAACAAACAAAAATAGCGACTTTATTCAAGTATTCTCTTTGGGCCTGGAGATTTCACGTAGTGTTATTGCGCAACGCTTCTGGTTGAACGTCACACACATCAAACACATGACCAGCGTCGGCCAATAGTGAGCCTACGTGTGACGTAAAACACAGAAGCGCTACGCTGTTACACTACGTCAACAGCTTAGGAGAATGACGAGAAGAGATGGTTGAATAAAGTTGTTATTTTTGTGTTTTTTTGCACGCAAAAAGTATTCTCTCGTTTTATAAACTTAAGATTGAGCCACTGTAGTCACTTGGACTCGAAGGTCTTACGAGGTTGGAACACATGAGGGTGAGTAATTTCTGACAGAATTTTCATTTTTTGGTGAACTATCCCTTTAAGAAAATGAGTTGTATCTTGTATAACTTATAAAAAGAGTTGAAAATTGCTTATAGCAAATTAAAAACATATAACTTATTGGTCATAACATTTTTACAGTGTACATTCAAAAATATACATGTAAATGAAAAGCCTTTATTTTGTACCCAGAAATATTTACTACTGTACTGTTTTACCCCAAAGAAGTTAGTCTTTCTTACAAATATGTTTAAATGATGCTCTCTAACCAGACCAATGTGGCTGTTTTTATTTATTTCCACTTCGCAGAGGCGAGTTTTTGTTTTTAGTTTGTTTCCAGTCATGGAGTTGAGTGAGTTTAAAACGTTTGGGAATGGACCGGAAGTGTATCCTGGTAACCAAATTGCTCCCTTGTGCATGGCAGGAGCACTGTCCAGTCAAGTTAAAGACAGAACTGCAGTATTAGGATCTTACCAAATTTGGAAGATGAAGAAAATGAATAGAAATGCTCAAAACAGCATTACATAATCTGTTGAAAGGCTACAGTTTGCACTGTAAGAAGGAAGTTTCGACAGTTTAAGGGAATTTACTACAGTGTTTAGATTAGCGCAGTGATAGACCTCAGCCTGGGGTGATATTTAGCAGCTTTACCAGTTCTCAGGGTGTAGGCGGAAACTGTAATGGCTGCGTTACTGTATGTACAGTGATGTCAGGGTTAAACTCCACAGCAACTGACTCGTCAAATACCATGTGTGTACAATTATTACTCTTTCTGCGGTTATAAACAGTGGCCCCAAAAAAGTATCCGGACAATTATGCCACTCTTCAAAAAATGTGCGAGTTTAATTGCATTAGATAACAACATTGGCAGAATATCAAGTGGCATTTGCAAACAAATTATATTAACTCTTTTCTCAGAACTAAATTCACTTTTCTGAGGAATTACTTTAAACCAAATGATCCTATTTTTAGTGGCTGTATTTCCCTAAAGTTCACACATCAGGTGACTTGGAACATGATCCAATAACGTTTGAGAGAATTCCAGAACAACCATCGCTATTGTCTTTAATTCCTATTTATCCATGTTTGTTGCTGTATGACATTTCAAAATATATATTTCAAATGTCTTTATAACAAAAATGATAACACACCTATAATATTTCAACTAGATAACAGCATTCAGTGACAGTTTTGATGGGTAAGTCATTAATAGCTTTAAAATGGAACCGTTTATGGCATTGAATAATGAACGTGCTGTAATCTGAAAACAAACACGCCGCAGGCTCAGGGAGAACATTAAAGAGTGCGGGTTTGACACGCACAGCTCTAAACATGTTGAATACGAATGGACAGTTATCACGGCATCATAAATCTTCTATTCTACAGCTTTGATTTGTTAGTAGAGGTTATCCACTCTTCTGTTTGCTTTGGGATTGCACAGTCACACTTTTTTTCACAGAAAATGATTTTGTTTTTAAAGAAAAGAAAAAAAGTGTTCAAATATACCAGTCTCAAGCACCAATGCACTACAGACTCACACAGTTCTACATTTTTCTTTGAAGCAAATGTATGAAATATTAATAATAATAATAATCATCAATATACATACAAAACTAAGCAGATCTACACTGTAAAAAATATTTTAGCAATTTAGTTATTTCAACTTATTTTTGTAACTAGATTGTCCAGACAACAAGAAATTTTAAGTTTTCTTGTCCTCAACTTATCGAAATAAGTTAGTTAAACTAAAAAAAAACCCATGCAAAAAGATAACTCAAAATAATGAGTTAACTTTTTTTACAGTGTAATTTGATTGAATATAGCATTAACTGGAGAAACAAGAGTGTTCCCAAAACCACCCCTTAATTGTAAAACGGAGGAAAACAAAATGTTACAAAAATTATTTTAGTATCAGAGCACAATTCACAATTCTCGCCCACTTAACGATATAATAAATACAAATATTAATGGAAAATAGTAACAATGGCAGTGCATTTAAAATCATCTACGTCAGTTTACCTGCACTCCCATATTGATTGTGTCTTGTTATAGCATGTCTCAATACAGCGGTCACATTCAGCTAGACTTAAATAAGAAATCCAAGGCGAGGGAAAAGCCTTATGTAAACTTTATTATGGGATTAAACATAAAGAAGCAACAGGACTTGACTTGCAGGCTCTGCATAAGAAAGTTCTCAAAAGAAAATAGCAATAGCAAAAATCATAATAACAATAACAGTCATAGAGTACAAACGCACATTCAGTAAGAATGTAGTCGAACTTACTACAAACTAAAGGGAAACATAATACTTCAGTTTCAACACTTTGAGAAACTGGGGTTCATCTAAATATTCAGATCACAAACAATACAAAAGATTAATCTTTTCCTTAATCCATGTCCATGCGTTATGTAACAGTACTAGATTGGCATCCGAAATATTAGCTGCAGCTACTTGGTCACCAATCACATACACCAACTGTCCCTGTGGACTTCCACTAGCTATCCCATAAATCAGGGGTGTCCAGGGCTGCTTCTGCAGAATTTAGCTCCATCGCGTCCCAACACACCAGCCTAAAGTTTCTAGTATTCTGGAAGACCTTGATTAGCCGGTTCAGGTGTATTTAATTAAGAGTTGAAGCTAAACTCTGCAGGACGGTGGCCCTCGGGGAGCATGATCTGTCCTCCTCTTAAAAATAGGAGCTTGGCAATTTTACTTTACTGTTGTGTACATCCTGAAAAACTTCTACATTTTTTAAACTCAGGAATGTTGCCATATGGCCAAAAAGTAAATCTGGGTTTGAGAATATCTTTTAGATTTATGATGATGTGCTCCTGAAAGCATCTGCACAAAGCCTCTAAGGAGAGATTCTGCTCTCTGTCAGCAGGATTTTCAAACAGCCCGGCTCCTCTGCATAAAACAAAGCTCCCCAAGTGAACTTCTGTTGTTTTATCTGCTACTAGAACACACACTACACACACATCCTACTGTACATGCAGTATTGTGAAAGTGGGGTCTTGGTTTTGTCCTTCGTAGGGGAGCTATATGCAACATAGTAATAACTACACAAAGAAAGATAGTGTATACAATTAAATAAATTAATCGTAGGACAAGTCAGAAACTTGTTGACCAGTGTGTATATCACAAAGCTCAAATTTTCCTCGTTGCGGACAGTTGGAATTGGGGTAGAGGACTATCAAGTGGACCAATAAGAAGAGCCCAAGGGACTGTCAGTGGTGCAGTTGGAGCTGAAGGCATGGTTGTAGCATGTGGCGTCCCTTTTCTGCAGAAAGATCCGTGATAAGGCAAGAAGTGGGGTAATATGTGAAAGTGCGTGAGGTCCTGGTAGTGGCTGTTGTTATAGTGTAGTTGAGCTTCCCAAAGACTGAAAATCAAGGCTGAGCCTCCGTGTTGGGCTCCTTGTCGTAAATGTAGCTGCCAACCCCACCAGTGTTTACACCTAGAAATCCAAAAGAGTCAATCAGACTGGGTTGATAACCAATTTAACTAGGACATATACAGTTATCAAGTATTAAGAAAGCAGAGGATAATAGAAGATCAAAAATTGCATGAAAAGTGCTTTATCTTTAATGTTAATAAAAAACACCAGATTATGGTCATTAAATGAAGCAATAGCTCCCCCTAGAGTTGAAAATGATCTCGGTACCTTTTGGGCCGAAGAGGACAGCGTAACACGGCTTATGGCAGTAGGGCTGACCATCGTGCTATAACACATAAAAACACATTTTAGGACAGATTCATGCATTCAGTTGATAATTGTATAGGCATCATCACTACCAACTGAATACACTACGTTTTTTTCTGCACATCAGCTAAAAAATTTATTGTGTACATGATATAGTCAGTAAAACATTATTTCATTGGCTTCTATGGGGACACAGGAAAGTTTATACAAAAGTATAAAGAAAATGTTCAAAAACAAACAAACTGGGAATTGTAAATTAAGATTTTAATACTTGTTAATGGCCTTTATTTCCAGCAAACCGATTGATTACCTAATGACCCACAGATGGCCTGCGATTTATTCAAGATTTATAATGTAAAATTGATTCTTGATTAACCTCTTTTACATGGAATGAATTAATAAAAGCAACATGGCATCCATCTATGCACTTCTGCTATAAGCAACCTTTATTTTCCTCTCACCTCTGCGTGGCTGCCTGCTGCCAGGGTCTTTTTACATCTTTCACAGCGCAGGCACGGGCGATGCCAGTCCTTCCCCAGTGATGTCACCTTCTCAGCTGTAAAAGAACATGTTATTCTGCTAGCTCCATTACATTTCCTATTATCCATTCCCTATAATTAAAATCCAAGACAAGGTATGAAATGTTATTAGGACAGAGAGAAACACACCAAAATAGACCTTCTTGTTGCATCTGGGACACAGGTTTGCTTCCCCAGAGAAGGTGGTGATGCTTCCAGCTGAAATGAGAGGTGCATTCACTCTATGATCCAAATAAACTGTAATTTGTCATACGTGATATTGCAAAACATTTACAACACAATTGTTTGTAGCTAAAGCGAGATGCATATAACCTCCATGTTGCTGCTTACACATTCAGTACAGATCAGAATAAGTCAGTTGCTGCTGATTTCTACTGTTGTTTGTACCTTTAGATGGCAGCCTTGCAGATGCTGGGACCCATTTCTCCTCAGGTTTGGGTGCGGAGTCGGGTGAGGAATTGTTGGTGGGATTTACATACACATATGATCCTGCACCTCCAATGTTCACACCTAGATATTGACCAGAGTTTCATGAAAATATCTCACTGTCATGCGAAATGTTCTATCGTTAAAATTAGCTAATGCATCAATCCTATGCTATGGGATTTTTCCCCTTAATTATGTACTTTGTATATAATTAACAATAGTATATAATCTAACATTAACCTACAGTAATAACATTGATACTTATTGTAAAGTGTTGCCAGTTGCCAGTCTTTCTCCAAACAAGAAGATTCCTAATGCCCAGCAGAGGGCACTCTTTATTTTCAGAATAACAATGTTTTATATGTAACCATTTATTCATTTTTTAGACTATGCCATGGCCTATATGTACCAGAAAGCAAAAATCTAAGTCAAATCAATAATTTCATTACTTAATACACTGTATATAAATGGGCAGAGATCAGAACAGTTAGTTCCATGTTAATAGACCTTATTCAGAGCAGCGCCATGACCGGTATGAAAGCGAGGCTGTGAAGGATAGATCTGTAAAAAGCTGTAAAGCTCCTATAGATCACTTAAATTTTCCACAGCTCATGTTGTCTGGAGTTTCTGTTCCATTAAAGTTTTTTGGATAGATATTTTTGCAGTGTTTCATCAGCATAATTTAAAAACCCATTAAATACCAATACAACCCAATGATGCATGTCTATCCCTTACAGCCTCGCTTTCATTCCTGTTAAAAATGACAAAGATGGCGCTGCTGTGAATAATGTTGATGTCACAGAGCTTCGACTTGGAAGTGCTAATTGTGCTATCTCACCTTTTGGACCAAAGAGGGCAGCATAGCATGGCTTGTGGCAGTATGGTTTCCCATCATGCTGTGAGGATGTAAAACAGAATAAAAACCAGGCTTATATTCCATCAATCAAGACTCGTTTCCAATTTAACCCGCTGCTTGTACACTATTCTGCTCATCTTGGTGTCCTCTCCCTGATAACACTCAAAGCCGTTACTAATCTATGTTGCTGTTCTATGCGTCTTGTGTGTTTCTCTGTGTGTGTATATGGAAGGTTGTGGACAGAACATTCTTCAGTGGTAGTTGCTCACAGACCCCTTTGGTGAGGGCCATGGCGGGAAAGGGTTGCCATGGAAACCGTCAGACGGCAACTGTGTGACTGTTTCAGCTGCGCAGGTCAGGATAAAGGAACGGAAAGGGCAGAGAACAGTGGCCATATGCCAGTACAGAAGTATGCAAGGCGGGGGGAAAAATGCGTAATGAGCCCCACATTCCAACAAAGACTAGGAGACACCTTCCCGCCTCAATTCCCATGATGGAAAACTTGATGATGTTGTAACATATAAATACTTCTAAAAAAAAAAGGCAACAAAAAAAAACCTACACCGGAGTACTACAGAGGTGGTTCTGGTGTAGATCAATGAGGACCCTGAAGTAGTAGCCCCACCAGACCACTTGCCGTTTCAAAAAGATTAAATGCCATCCACCTAATAAACATCAAATCCAGTGACTAGTTCTTCTGTGAAACCGCTAACTTTAGCACATCTTGACCATTTGGATTCCTGGCAGATTTGATAAAGAACCAAATTTAGACCCTAAAGATGCTGTTACACTGACAGCGTTTTAATCACTGGAGGTCATAAAGTCTCTGAATTACTAGTTAGTTTGCCAGCAGGCGTTCTGACTGCAGTATCCAAGGGCAGATCATGTGGGCTTCACTACCTGCACTCCCATTAGTAAATCACCACTTGAGTCACTCTGCATTGGCAAATGGTGGTCAACGGTCTCTAAGGTTATTATCGCTTCAGCTCACCCACTTTTACCCCGTTTGCACCTGGTATTAAGATGCATTGGGATCACAAGTGGACGACACTAAATACAGGTGTAAACAGGGTCTAAAACGTTTTGAGCTTGTCCACTTTCGACCACTTTCAAAAGTAGTCAAATACGCATTTGACCGGACTGCTTTCGTGGTGTAAACGTTCATGTGGGCGACTGTGTTCGAACAGCCACAAAACATGGCCTACTCTCCTCTTACCGAACTAATGCGTAAACATTATTGGAAGCGTGCTAGCCAGACAGGATTTAAACTTTGTCGGCTGAAGACCCAAGTTTGTGTTAAAGACGAAAAACGTACCAATAACAATGTTCTCTCACCATTTCTGATTTCGAACATGCACTCACAGAGTTCGGCGTGATCTTGCGGTTTTCAGAGCAGAAACTAAAGCTTTTTCCATCGTCTCCTTGCATGTTCATGTGTAAATTGCGTGAGCTTATTTTGTCCATTAGATCGTTAGATCTGAAATAAAAACAATACATTTACCTGCTAATAGACTCTCCCCTTAAAGAAATCAAGACAGAAGTGCTTTAAAGTGGACAAAAGAGACGGATTAAAACACGAGGTGTAAACGGGAATGTGTCTGCCTTGTCTACTTGTGATCCGATCGATCAAAACGCATCTTGTAAACAGGGCCTCTGTTGCACACCCCTTGACTTCTGCAAAATGCAAAATCAAGATCGGACCTTGCCGTTTTGAGCAATATGCATTAGACAGACAGTGAATAGTCTGTGGGTGTGATGTCTAAGTCAGATACAACACTTTGTCCACCAGCTCCCATTACAGTTCTCACTGGTCAACTCTCACCGGTCATTTAGAGCAGCACACCAGCCCACACTTTTCCCAGAACCAAGAATCACATCCACCCCTATTCCCAAAAATCATCTCGCTTTACCCTGTTAAATCCATTGAGGACACTAAGGGGTGATCATCTTCACCACAATCAATGGTCTTAAAGAGAAATGTACATGTGCTTTAGACGTCTTCACAAACCCATCTTCATTCCTGTACCATTTAACAGTCAACAGAAACCTCAACATAGCAACCTGACCTACATCCAGATTTAGGCTGATGTGAGCTGTGAGGATGTTAATATGCTTACACAGAGATTACAGAGAGAATTCCTTCTATTTGTGACTCTTCCTGAAGTAAATGCAACACTTCTGTTGCCTACTCTTATCCTTGTGGAATACAAACTCAAGGCAACATGACGACAATACCTCTGGCTCTAAAACATCACAACCCTGTCCTTTGCCCTCTGCTGCCATTCCGATCCAGACACAGTCATCACAGTGTGATGTAACGGGATGCTGGTAGGTCGCGGAGAATTTAATTTGGCTCACAGTCATGCAGACAGGAACACTCGGGACGTACAAAGCTGGCCAGCAAGTTTTCAACAAATCACTGAAAACGAGCATCATCACGAGACATGATTACAACAGATTTCCAAAACAAAAAAGAAGGGAAAATGCTTATTGTAGCACGGAGTAGGCTTGGTTTGCCGTTTATGTCAAGCTAGCACCCAACACACATAATGCCACGTGACGGGCCTCAGTCCTGGTGCTGGACTCTTCAAATAGAGCCCGATTCCTCTGATGGAAACGTGCAGTGCCATAAAGTCAATACTCAGCTGCTGGAGTTTGAGTTTCCCCAACTAGACTGTAGAGAGGTAGTGTGAGATCTAGTAGTGTTTCTTACCTCAGCATGGCCACCCGCTGTCAGGGTCTTACTGCAGCGCTCACACTTCAGACAGAACTTGTGCCAGTCCTTTCCCAGTGACGACACCTTCTCAGCTGGGAGATGAAAAAGACAGAAAGATTGATTTTTACACTTTTTGATAAGAAAATGTGAGTTTGCACATGAAAATACTAGGGTTGGTCAGTGGTTGCCAAGTCATTGTAATTATTAGAGAATTGCTAGGGTTTTGAGGCATTGCTATGGGATTTTTCACCTTAAATTTTAAAGACTTATGGTTAAAACTTAGGGTTAGGTGCTTGTTCACAAATCCCTAACTCAGAGTAGTAATAACAGTGATGCTTGTCTAGAATTTCAAATGAGACACATAATTTGGGTTCAATTCTCAATACCGGAATAATGGAAATAACTGAGGTGCCCTTGAGCCAGGCACCTAACGTCCAATCGCCCCCCGTGCACCACAGCAAAAATGGCTGTCCTTTGCTCCGGTTGTGTGTCCACGGTTTGCAGTATGTGTGTGTTCACTACTCACTATTCTTAATGTGTGTGCACTAACTTGGATGGGTTAAATACAGTCAAATCCCATGCCACTTTCACTGTTTTTTTATTTTTATTCTAATAGACTATGGCTTCATCTCAATGCATTCTTCCCTACTATATAGTAGATGAAATACTGGCGAGATTCTGAGCTGCGCATTCAATAGACAATTCACTATCCCATGAGGCCACAGGAGAGGATTTGTGAATGGAAGTGAGGCAACTCACAGGTAGGCCACATGACAATGGCATGACGAATGTCCGGGTAACAGTCATACTACATAGATCTCACTTTTTAAAATGGTTTTAAGTACTCATTTAAAAAGTATCTACTCAGGGAGTATGCAACTTTGAAAGCAGTATATGCGTCATATTGTGAATTTGTGATAATATTGTGTTGCTGGCTGCTGATAGTGAACCTGCTCGTAACCACACCCTAGAATCTCTTATCCTCTAAACGTAGTGTAGGATTTTGAAGTTAGTTTTAAGTTTCCCTTCCACTCAAATATGAATGGCTCCAGCTCCTGATTAGCTATGAATGTGCCATGGAAACTTCCTGTCTGAGAATCCAAAATCCTAAAAGTATGTACCAAAGTATGTTGTGCATTTCCTCAGAAGGTTAAAACAAAGAGCCTCTCCATGTCGTGAAGGCAAAAGTGAGCGCGAGTCTCCACACAAGATTATTATTGGTGGATTTGTATAGTTTCCAAAGCCAGACTAGCTTTATATTTTGAGGATGTTTGCTGGTCTGTGCATTTTCATTTTGACAATCAATGTGAGATCATATTCCATAAAAACAATGAAAAGTACTGGTCTCATGATGAGGGGTCCGGCTCACAGCATTTTATTTCTAAGCAGAAATGTGTTGACGTGCAACACAAGGAAATGCAGTAGTGGGGGCTATTACAGCCGGACAGCTAAGTGATGACATTTAGTACTAAGACCCACTTCTCCATTTCCCCTCCTGTCCCGTTTCTTCAGGAGGGTCCCGGGAGACTTCCCCAGACCTAATATTACTCTTTCCATTTATATACCTCGCTCTCAAAACAATGCATAACACTGGCCTGCTGGGACAACTCTCTCACTCTGGAGGAAACACCTTCGCTTATCAAAGAGGGGCACAATCGTCTGGAGAGAACAGTTCATTTCCTCCTGTTTTCCTCTCCTTCCTTGCTTTCCCGCCTGGAAAAGCATTGTTTTCGTTCAGTTCGTTTTACAGCCCTCTTAGTCCGTCTCTTGGGGGGGTCTAGGTCAGTACAGCAGAGATCAGTTTCACCATCAGAGTTTTTTTTTTTTTACAGCTAAAGTAAAGCAAAAACTCCTACTTCACTGAGATACCCAACTATAACCATACATGGAGGCAGAGGAACAATTTAAATTGTGTGGGCATGGATCATTAAAAAGTATGACAATCTCCAGGACATGTAGATGTTCGCTAACAGTATACTGCTGCAAAGGTATTTCAAACTTCTTTTTACCCCTTGAGGCCCAGATACTCAAGTTCTTTTTCATTCTTTGTTTAGGAGTAAATCGAAGTTCAAAATACATGACCAGCGATATACTGTTATCGATCATCTCATGCCACCCACACAGAGAGCGACCGTTAGATGAATATGTAAATGTGCTGCGTGCTTTCCTCTCTGTAACAAAATAAACACACAACAAAATTGAGAAAACAGCAAGCTTTTTTTAAAAAAAAAGCATAAGAAAAGCATCTGATCATAGCAATGTGGATATGTTTGCAAGAGCTCTGCAATTCGCACTCTAGTAAAGTCATGTCACGTATATATATATATATATATATATATATATAGCACTTTATACAGTAATTGCTTAACATCTAGCAGCTTTCCCATATTAAACATGAAAAACAGTGTCAGTGTCTCGTTTCATCAGAAGTACAACCTAATTTCCTACTATAAAGCAGCTCCTCTAGCGTGTTCATGTTTTCACCGACGGACGTTTGATTGCAATGGACTCGGGAAACGGAAAAGATTTCCATATGAAAGAAGGTGGAGTCTCAGAGCCACACCTACCCATTATGTAATCGCCACAGACTAATGGTAGAACAAAGGTGTTTACCAGCCGAAGCAAACTTTTCTGGAAAGTTCGCTTTGGCAAGCTGTTTTGAACTCCTAAAACGAACGCCAAACGAAGTTTGTTTTGGCTTGATTTTGTTCAAAATTATGTCACAACAGTTCATTTTTCGATTTCGCTCGAAGTATATCAAGGCCTTAAGCGAAGAACTTTACCCTCAATGCCTTTACTGGCCCAAGTCTTTTATTAGTCCACCCTCAAGTTCTGGTCTCTATAAATTGCGGGTCCCTGCTTGAGTCTGCAGGATTTTTTTGCATTTTATTTTAGGTCTGATAAACATTTATAAATTTGATTGCCTAGAAAAGTGGTAGCACAACTCTCCTTACCCGGACACATGATTTAAGGAATCATTGATGTCCGGTGCACATTGATATATCTAACTAACATAATGGTTTCATGCAGAAATATGACATGTACGAAACAATTTTTTAAAAATAGTTATGCACTATAAATGTAATCTTATAAATGAATTCTAAGCTCACATTAGAGAGAGAGAGACATAGAGGCCCAGACAGTATAAATCACTGGTTTACAGCAAAAGGCTAATCCAAGATAAGTGTAATTTCACAGTCAATGGCCCAACTGGATATAAAGAGGGAAAACGTCTCCACAGGGAAGAAGCCAAAGCCAGTGAGTACTATACAACGATAAGTGTGTGTACGTGGTGGTTGACAAAGTGCAGATGAACAGAGCTGCCATTAAAAGGGCTTCTGTTGTTGTACAAGTGTGAGGTTGCTGGGAAGCCGTTTCAGTTATTGGTGTTGTTTTGTGTGGGCGGAGGGAATCGCTAATCGCACATCAAGCTACATAGACCCCTGGACGACCTCCAGTCACAGTCTAACACACATCCTTTTACTACGACCAAAGGAAATCAGTGTCTTGGGTGGTACATTTACCATCAGCTTTATCCGCAGAAAAAAAAATTGCAAGCCTGGTTTCTGCTTTCCAATAGAAACGGGCTACAGCGATATCCTAACAGCACTGTCATCTCGTACGTCCCTGAGGGGATCCATTCGACCGGAGAGACACGGGAGACCAGAGAGTGTTTCATTAGAGAGTCAGGTTACCTTGGATGCAAGGCGTAGATGCACGAGAGCCGTAATGGACGGTTGTGTAAGATTATACGAGAGGCTGCAATACCTCCCAATGACCAGCTCTAATGAGCACAAGCAGAGGTTAAGAGTGCAATATGTACACCTGATCGCAGATAAGGAGCGTAGTGCTTTGTTTTGAATTGCAGAGGTAATCTCTTTAGTCTTGCCAGTGCTGTCTGTAACATCTCCTGTCAGCCATGGGTTGTGTGTTTTCCCTCAGTTTGCTCCCACAATTAAATCAGATGAGAACACTTCTAACACCACGGATCGGGTCAACTGATCCGTGAGCAACACAGAGGTTCGTTTAATGTGTTCTGGCTGGGGCGCGTAGGGAGCGTAAACGAAACCCTCAGTGACTTCACGCGAATGAGCTTGTGCCATCTCAGCAGGTTTGGATGTGGGCTAAAGGAACTACACTATGCAGTCAGCAATCATTTCAAAAGAAAATCAGTCACAACACACAACTCTCTCAAACTAACAAGAGTCATGTGAGATTTAATGAAGTCAACAATACAGAGCAAGATTTATGAACCCAATGTTGCATAAATAAGTTTCTCTGTAAACATGTCATGCCCAATATCCTGGGGTTGTTCCAGAATAGAAGAGGCTCTCAAAAAGTCCTACACTGCCAGAAAACTCAAGCCGTGAGAGAGATGCATCAACATCAGTCTCCATTTAATCACTCTTATTAAGTTTGTCTAGGCACAACATATGCCTCGATCACTCATAGGGACACCGTGTTCGTGGTTATTAGCGTTTCTCTTTAGCCAGCATGGCTGATCATTTTTGAAACTGATGTGATTGACCTTCTCTCCACCCCCTTGCTAATTCAGACAAGCTTTACAGAACATCCCTTTTGTAAGAGAGCTGTAAGATGAAGTGAAGAAATGCCACTTTTATCCTCTCTGGGTAGGTACCTTCTGTCTCTATTATAAGCTGGCTACAATATTTTAACATATTTTTGGATAATTTCCATAAAAACTATCCAAACGTTCAAACAATCCATAGACTTCCATTTGAAAATAAAGCTTTTCTATGAAAATGAAGGATAATAAAAGTTGTTAAGGAATTAGTCAATTAAACTTAGGCCTTTATTATTGATAAGGCAGTTGAAGCAAAGACAGGATGTAATAGGAGAGCAGAAGAGAATGGACCACATGCCAGGACTTGAACTCGGATGCCCAAACGCTAGAAGTCAGAGTGTTACCCACAAGGCTATGGCTTCAGTAAGTAGTTTTGAGGGATTTAGCGAAGGGTCAGTTAGGTGGGTTTAAGCTATAGTTCAGTACACGGTTGTGGTCAAAAACAGAAGGTTTATCCACCTGAGTGGGCATGGACAATTTTAACTTATCAGTGATCAGCGGCTATCAGTTATTTTAGCTGTACAAAAACAGTTCGATATGTTTCTTGATATTGAAAACGTATATTATTTGAATTTATTATCGAAAATAAAAATCACACTGATTTCTAGAGCTAATAGTTTACTCCAATTTGTTATTCTTTTAGATTAAAGATTATGAAGACAAACATTTTCTTTAGAATATTGTGCATATGCAAGGAGAGAATGATAAGGAAAGACTGTTATATACTCACACTGCCTGAGATGTAATCACAAATAAACAGCTATAGGCCTCAACAACATTTACACAGCTGAACACCCTACGGGCTCCTCAGCAGGAATGCACTCTAAAACCTACTCCATTATCCTCAGCAGACAATTTCTGGATGTTAAAAATGGATTTTTATAGATCTGAAAAAGCAAAACTATACATATAAAAAATGAATTTGAACATACAGGTTAATGGGTGGCACTGGCTTGACATTAATTGTACTTGGTTTGAAGAACCAGCCATGCAAGTCTCTAACCGATTAAGACTGAAACGACTGGCAAAATGACATGGGTTATATATCTTTCTACTCACTGTGGTCGTACACATGGAAATCAATTTGAAAGGCAAGGACAGATTTGCTTCCACTTCAGCAGCCAATAATGTGGACCCATCTGGTCAGGGAGAGCACTACAATGAACTTCCTGACTGTATCCTCTCATACTGCAAAAGCAACATGATGCGCGCCATCTGGGTCCAACATGGCGCTTTGCTTCGAGTCACTGATTACAGCCTGACCTGCTAGCCTTGCACCTGAGGGCCTGCAGGCCATAGGCAAACCAAGATAAAACTGGGTAAACTAAAACCGTGCTCAAATGTACACAAAATCATTACATGCACTTCCTGGCTCCATTAACCAGGGAGATGATTGCTGTGGTTAGTTCCCATGATCCTTAGCTTTTTTAGACTATAAATAGCACACATGCTCTGCGCTCAAATCATGTTTTGTAGCTCTGTTAATGACCCTACTCTTCTGTGGTGGCAAACAGTGCCTTTCTGTAAGACCCTGCCCGTAACCATCAACTCCTGAATGGCAGTTCCTTCTCCAAACAAATTGCAAGCTTGGTTTTCCAATTTACAGTGGCTTGTGAATTTCCTAACAGGAGTGCGGAAAGGCTGGGAGTGGTTTGGGCCCATACTGCACAGATGTGGCCCTGCTGACGCAAGGCATGGCAAGATGTCGGTCTCTTCAGTCTAGCGCAGTTTCCTCTTGATATATATTAAGCAACCTCATGATTTTCAGTTGTCTGGCCTGAATGAGAGATGCATGTACTGTATGCTCTGGGCTGCTACTGTGGTGCCCACAGCTGTCAGTACAAATCAATGTTGCCTCGTGGAGCTCAGCCTCACTCAGTTTCCCTACAGCCAATATAAAAACACTACTGATCCACACATTTCAATGGTTGTGTGGATATCATGAAACCTATTATTAACATACCAGGATCAGGTTGTATTCCAAAATCAAAAGCAAGAAATTGTTGCTTTAACTAGTCCATTTCTTTATATGTTTATGTGGTGTTTTAAATATGCTTTGAGACAAACAGTGTGCAATTTGTGTAAACACCATTGCGGAGTATTTTCTCCTTAAAGCAACACTATATAACATTGTTTGCCTTAAAATAATGTTTCCAAAATCTTATCAGTGGTTCATCGAGTCGTAACAGGGTGAAAGCCTGACGGGGTCTGTATCACTTTTACTGGCACTATGTAACTTCGGGGTTCGGATAGGAACCCGACCACAAAAAGAACTACAAAATTCGACTGCTTTACGTCAAGCGCTACAATAGTCATTATTTCTTTTTTCTTCGTTTCTGATGTCGCAATACATCATCCTTTCATGAAATCATATAACATACTCTACCTTGTCTGTGGACATCGTTCATTCTAAAGCCGGTGCTGGATAAACAGTGAGCGTGCGTGCGGTCTATTGCGACGGAGGCTAAATTATTTACGCAGCGGCAATGGACAATTTCGTTTCCAACCAGTAGGGCGACCGAAGAGGAAAAGTTACTTGGTGTTACTTTAAAACTGCAGTGAACCAAAGACAGTCTAAAAAACTAGGTTTGAAATCACTGGTGTTTCTGACGTCACAAACTACCTTATAACAAATAACGTCAAAGTGTGATCGTCAACGAGTGGATTTCTGAGCTGGTGTGAGTGAGTGGAGGCGGGGCTAATTTGCATATTCATAGAACTGCATTTACTAAATGAAGCAAGGGTGTAGAGTTGCATTCAAGCTATTTTTAGGCATGAAGAATTTAAGGAAAAAACGTTTAAATATGTAATTTTGGCAAACAAAGATGAGTTTTAAGGGATACAATTATTGACTACAGGGGGATCTTTTGCGTTGTAATTTTTTCATGACAATTAAGCCCATTTCTCAGTTCAGTTCTCATTAATGCAACAGTATTCATTACCATATTATGAAAAATATGTATATAATAATATAATTTACTATGGCTGCCTTATGTTCTGACTTGTAATTCATGCTGATTTAATTAGTAAAAAACACTGTATGCTGAAAAAATAACACTTGGATGTCTTACTTTAATAAGAATTTGGGGGTAATGTTAACTGTCAAAAAAATAGAGCCCAGAAACTAAGTCACAATACAAAAAAGCAATGGTCCTGACCCAGACATTTATTTTTGTGAGATTCGCCCAGTTATAATTTAGATTTTTTCATTTCAATAAATTCTGATAATAAATGCATGTGCTGATTTATGAACAACCCAGAAGGGGAAAAAATACAAGCAGCAGCATTAAATTTCCCTTGATGTGTCTCCAGGTAGAGCAAATTTATGAAGACAAATTATGGGCCTTCGGGTAGGTCGAATCAGAATAATGTGAGTTTAAAGACTAGTCCTATAAAACACAAGTATAATTACATGATGGCTTAGGTCTTTCTTCTTGCTAACCTTGCAACAAGAGCAAAAAAAACATCGTGTAACTATGGTCGAAGTTCATGCCTGCCAGGAATCCTGACAGACGAGGAGAATGGCCCCCAATTCTAAAATCCCAAGATTACGCAATGCCCCTAAACAGTAGGCAAAAAGTGGCATTATGTAACAGATTCTGCACATTCAAACAGCTAGTGGGGTAGCCATCTGGAAGACACAGGGTTTTATGATGGACACAGCCAGTAAAAGTGCATGACACAGTAAGAGTTGGGGACAGAGAAAGAAAAAATAGATAAAAAGGAATAATGAGGGATAAACAACTTTCCATTAAACCAACTGGAGGACAATGAGTTATGTCTGTATCTAAACTAAAAACAAAGGATGACATGATGGAGACGCCCTCTAACATTTTGATGTGTCTGGCATCTAAGAGGTGGTGGCCTTTCTTAAAGGTGGGGTATGTGATTTGGAAAACGACCGGCAGCATGCGCGTGCGGTCTGTGTTTGTGTTTGGAGCTCCGTCGATTTGATTCATTAATCCTTGATTTTCTTCCTTACCACTCAATTATAAACAGGCACTTTCTATTTTTATATCATGTGAACTTATCCTCGATACTATTCCTTATAAAAAACAATCGGATTGCTTTGATATCGCTACTTAGATCCAACTTTCCGAATCTCGGCTACTAGCCTTTAGCCCGCTAGCATTTCACGCGTGGCCTCGAGCGTCTCATTTTAGACCCGTTTTCTCTGAAAGCTTCTCTGAAAGTACAGACACACGTTGATTGTGCTTAGAGCCTGCATCAACGGGGCATAAGCACATCTGCGTGCGGTCTGTGTTTGTGTTTGGAGCCTTTTCTCCATCGAATTGATTCATTAATCCTTGATTTTCTTCTTTACCACTCAATTGTAAACAGGCACTTTCTATTTTTATATCATGTGAACTTATCCTCGATACTATTCCTTATTAAAAAAAAAAAAAAAAACAACAACAATCGGATTGCTTTACTGTTTACTATTACTACTAATTTACTGTTCATCTGTTAAAATGGCGAACATATCGGATGTGTGTCTAACGTTACCTCTGAGTGCAGGTGAGGACACATTCGAGCTGATTTCGGTACGATTGGAGCTGGAGTCGGTGGAGAAGCAGATTCGTGTTCTGCTGGAGAAGCAAGCCGAGCTGCGAGATCGGCGATCAGCCCTTGAAACATCACGCGCCGATGCTCACAAGTCAGTGGTTAGTAACTTTGTGACTTTGACTCCGACTTCGTCTACTCCGTGCGTTTCTCTGCCCAGGAGGACGCGATCATCTCTGCCTTCAATCACTCCTGCACCCTGGGTCACGACACGAGCCAGGACCAGAGCAAGAACCTCTCCGCCCCTCCCGGTCTTCGAGATCTCCACCCGGAACCGCTTCTCCCCTCTTCGCGAGTCGGAACGCGACGACGCCGTGATCATCGGCACATCCATGGTCCGCCATGTCCGTGCTACCTCGGGTAAAGGTAAGGTGCGCACTCACTGCTTTCCTGGTGCTCGTGTTCTTGATGTCGCTGCGCAGGTTCCCGAGATCCTGAACGGTGACGAGCGCGTCGGAGCTGTCGTGCTGCACGCGGGAACGAATGACATCAGGCTGCGGCAGACGGAGGTTCTGAAGAAGGACTACAGGAGCCTGATCGAGACGGTACGCAGCACATCGCCTAGAGCAACGATCGTCGTGTCTGGACCGCTTCCCACGTACCGACTTGGACAAGAAAGGTTCAGTAGATTATTTGCTTTAAATGAATGGTTAATGTCATGGTGTAATGAACAGAAACTGCTCTTTGTAAATAATTGGAATCTGTTTTGGGAGCGACCTAGGCTCTTCCGTCCTGATGGTCTGCACCCCAGCAGAGTCGGAGCGGCTGTTCTGTCGGACAACATCTCCAAGACGCTACACACCATCTGACTAGTAAGTCAAAGTCCAAATCATAGTCTTTGCTGTCCCAATTTAATTGATATAAGTACCAATGTAGAACATTATATAGAAACTGTGTCTATTCCTCGCTTAGTGAAGCCAAACAACAAATCTACTGTAAGATCTAGCAAGAATATTACTGTAATTAAACCAGAAAATCTAAATATCAGTGAACAAAAACAATTTCTAAAGCTAGGTCTTCTAAACATTAGATCGCTCACACCTAAGGCGGTTATTGTAAATGAAATGGTCACAGATAATAATTTCGATGTTCTGTGCCTTACTGAAACCTGGCTTAAACCAAATGATTATTTCGGTCTAAATGAGTCTACTCCACCAGGATACTGTTATAAGCATGAGCCCCGTCTGATCGGTCGTGGCGGCGGTGTTGCAACAATCTATAGAGATATTCTTAATGTTACTCAGAAAACTTGTCATAGGTTTAATTCGTTTGAAGTACTTGTGCTAAATGTTACGCTCTTAGATGTAAGAAAGAAATCCTTATTATCTCTAGCCTTGGCTACCGTATATAGACCTCCAGGGCCATATGCTGATTTCCTAAAAGATTTTGCAGACTTTCTCTCAGACCTATTGGTCAATGTCGATAAAGCAATAATTATTGGCGACTTTAACATACACGTAGATAATACAAATGATGCGTTAGGGGCTGCGTTTACAGATCTATTAAACTCCTTTGGGGTGAAGCAAAACGTCAGTGGTCCCACTCATCGTCTAAATCATACACTAGATTTAATTATTTCATATGGAACCGATCCAACCGATATAGATATTATACCGCAAAGTGACGATCTCACTGATCATTACATGGTAACTTGCATAATACGCACTGCTGAAATTTGTTATGTTGCACCACGTTATAGACCAGGCAGAACAATCCTTCCAACCACTATAGATAGATTCTCAAATAGCTTACCTGATCTATCTCAGCTGCTCAGTAAACCCAAACAAACAGATGAACTAGAGGAAATGACTAGCAGTATGAGCAACATTTTCTCTAGTACACTAGATATTGTTGCACCAATTAGATTAAAAAAGGTTAGAGAGAAAACTAAAACACCATGGTACAACAGTGCTACGCATGCTATCAAGAGAGAAACTCGTAACTTAGAGCGTAAATGGAAACGAACTAATTTAGAGGTCTTCAGAATCGCGTGGAAAGACAGTATGTCACGTTATAAAAGGGCTCTAAAATCAGCCAGGGCTGAGCATATCCGCAAACTAATTGAAAATAACCAAAATAATCCAAGGTTTTTATTTAACACCGTGGCTAGACTAACAAATAATCAGACATCTCCAGAGCAAAATATTCCGTTACAATATAGTAGTAATGATTTTATGAATTACTTCAATGAGAAAATAGAAAGCATCCGAAACACTATTGTAAATGTACAATCCTCTATGGTGTCTAATGACTCGGCCTCAATTATGGCCCCTCTAGAACAACTACACCGCTTTACAACTATAGGACAGGAAGAACTAAATAAACTTATCATTGCATCTAAACCAACAACATGTTTATTAGATCCAATACCCACTAAACTACTTAAAGAAGTGTTACCTGTAGTGGAAGAGCCTCTTCTCAATATTATTAACTCGTCTTTATTTTTAGGTCACGTTCCAAAAATATTCAAGCTGGCAGTAATAAAACCTCTCATTAAGAAACCGCAATTAGATCCAAATAACCTAGCAAATTACAGACCCATCTCAAATCTTCCATTTATGTCTAAAATACTAGAAAAAATTGTGTCCGCTCAATTATACTCTTTCTTGCAAGAAAATGATATCTACGAAAAATTTCAGTCGGGATTCAGACCGCATCATAGCACAGAAACTGCGCTAGTTAAAATTACAAATGATTTACTCTTAGCCTCTGACCAAGGCTGTATCTCAATACTAGTTCTACTTGATCTTAGTGCTGCGTTCGACACTATAGATCATAAAATACTCTTAGATCGACTACAAAACTACACTGGTGTTCAGGGACAGGCATTAAGCTGGTTTAGATCGTACTTATCAGACCGTTACCATTTCGTCTGTTTAAATGGGGAAAAATCAAAGATAACATCAGTAGACTATGGAGTGCCGCAAGGATCTGTCCTAGGCCCTCTGCTATTCTCAATATATATGCTGCCACTTGGTAATATTATAAGAAAACATGGAATTAATTTTCACTGTTATGCTGATGACACTCAATTATATATCTCATCACGACCAGATGAAAACACTAACTTATCTAACTTGACAGAGTGTCTAAAAGATATAAAATGCTGGATGACGTGTAATTTCCTGCTATTAAATTCAGATAAAACGGAGGTATTACTTATTGGTCCAAAAAACTACCCACAAAATCCCTTACAATACAACTTTAATTTAGAAGGATGTCCTGTTACTTTATCCACTACAGTAAAAGACCTGGGTGTTATACTAGACCGCAACTTGACTTTCGAAAATCATATTTCATATGTTACAAGAACAGCCTTTTTCCACCTTAGAAACATTGCTAAGCTACGTAACATGCTATCTGTTTCAGATGCAGAAAAGTTAGTTCATGCATTCATGACCTCGAGACTAGATTACTGTAATGCTTTATTAGCTGGTTGTCCTGCATCCTCAATAAACAAGCTTCAGTTAGTGCAAAATGCAGCCGCTAGAGTTCTTACTAGATCAAGAAAATATGATCATATAACACCAATTTTATCATCTCTACACTGGTTACCTATTAAGTTCCGTATCAATTACAAAGTATTACTATTGACTTATAAAGCTCTAAATGGTTTAGCTCCTGTGTATTTAACAGACCTTCTATCGCCCTACAATCCATCGCGCTCTTTAAGATCACAAAATTCGAGGCTTCTGGTCGTTCCTAGGATATCTAAGTCTACTAAAGGAGGGAGGGCGTTCTCACATTTATCTCCTAAACTCTGGAATAGCCTTCCTGATATTGTTCGAGACTCAGACTCGCTGTCCCAGTTTAAAACTAGATTAAAGACGCATCTTTTTAACCAAGCATTCACTTAATGCTTACCTTTTATACTACTTCTGAATCAGTTCGAATGCATTAATATTATGAACATCAGCTATGCTAATTATTTCCCATCTGTCTTTCTGCTGTTATCTCGGGACGCTAGTCCCGAGGTAAATAGCGTTCGTCAGCTCCAGTTTGTATCCAGCCTCTCACGAAGACTTCAGATGCCCCAACACCTGTGATGAGACGACTAAACGCCGGTGGAGAGACGACTCGACGCCTGTGAAGAGACGACTAAACACCGGCGATATGTTATGCCTAAATTTATACATGATTAACTAACTGTATTTTTCTTTGTACATTTCTGAAATGCACTTTCTGTAAAGCTGCTTTGAGACAATGTGTATTGTGAAAAGCGCTATACAAATAAACTTGAATTGAATTGAATTGAATTGAATTTTGAAAATACACAATTCAAATGGTCCTACCTTCTTTCCTCCAACATTGGCCCTGACTGGGTCACGCACGCTGGGGGGAGGGGGGTGTGGTACAACCGTTTGACTAACTTACTATCCAATGATTTTAGACGGTCTTAGAAATGATTGGCTGGAGTTTTTCGAGTCCTGCCCGTTCCACAGATGATTAAATTGCTTAATTTTCATTTCAGTTCTTCTAACTCAGTGGCTGTAAGTGGGTTAGGAATAGGATTTCAAGTTATTTTGAAAAAAATGGACAAAAAAGAGATTACATACCCCACCTTTAAGTTCTATTCAAGAATGAGTGCAGGCTTTCAAAGGAGAAAATTGAAAAAAGATGAACGATGTTGCAGGAATTACATACTGCATTTGTTTTTATAGGCATAATAGCTTCTAAAGGTGTGTTGTGTGTGTACAGATCTGGAAATGGATTTAATGCAGATAATAATTATTTTGCAGATTATACAGATTCAAACCGACTTAAATTCAAATGTTCCACCCATTTTGATTGCAGCAAAGTATGAAAAATGGGAAAGCACCGATGTGTCACATTTGCATGCGAAAAACAAAGTTTACACGCTTGCTCTTGTGCAAGAAAAGCCACAGCATCTGCTAACAGCTGCCCAATAAATAAATAAAAGGTTCAACTGAAAAGTTTCCACTCAATACAGTGGCTTACCATTTAAGTTTGAAACAGGATATAGTCAGGAAGGAATCTACAGGAACACATGCACTGACTCCCACAAACTCAATTTGGAAATACCATCTGGAGCAGCTGCGTTTGCAAAAAAAAAAAAAAATAATAATAATTTGGTAATACTGATCTTTTTAAATGATTTATTAATTTTTACTCACATTTTATATTGAATATAAACTATTATAAATAAATAAAACAATTGATAATTATTAAATAATAATAAATATTTGCATTTCTGCAAATCATTCTATGTCTAGACTGTGTGGATTTGGATGTAGCCTTCACCTTCACTCTCAAATATTCCACTCGGTGACATTTCCATATTCAGAGGAAAGGACTGACTCTGAGGACCAGAAGTGGAGAACCGCACCCTTGCTCTTCCACAGCTGTATGGAATGTGTCTTGGCTTCAACATGAGTCTAATAAAAGCACAGTCACCTGCATCTCAAACAGCTCCCTCGTGACGTAAACCGAGGTCTTGGGTGAAACCCTGCTTTGTCCTTTCTTCTGCACTATGGCATCATGAACCACTAGCACTGTCTGTGACGTCAGCAACATGTGCAACACAGCTCCAATTCCTCCCTTATAGCAAAAAAAAAAATCTAAATGCAGCAAATATTGCATCAAACCCAGCCATACTGACTTAAGAACCTGTGTCTCAAAGGGTTCACCCAAAAATAAAATCCTGCCATCATTTACTCGCCCTCATGTCGTTCTAAACCCGTAAGACTTTTGTTCATCTTCAGAACACAAACGAAGATCTTTTTGATGAAATCTGATAGCTTTCTGTCCCTCCATTGACAGCTACGCAACTACCACTTCAAAACGTTCATGAAGAGATGGTAAAACTAATCCATATGAATTGAGCGGTTTAGTCCAAATTTTTTAAAATATTTATTAGGCTTTTATTTACATATAAACATGGACCAGCGAACATAAACAGAAGCTCAACCATACTTCCTTGACGGTCAAGGAAGTTTGTATGTGAATAAAAAAAGCCTAAATTCAATATTTTCATCATTTAAAGTGATCGTGTCTCTTCAGAAAATTTGGACTAAATCGCTCAATTTGTATGGATTCGTTTTACAATCTCTTTATGAACTTTTTGAAGAGTCAAAGTCAATGGAGGGACAGAAAGCTCTCAGATTTCATCAAAAATGTCTTCATGTGTTCCAAAGATAAACGAAAGTCTTACGGGTTTGGAACGACATTTTTGAGTGTACTAGTTCATTTTTGTATTTGACCGGTCATGTTTATCATTTTGGATTTTGCTGGGTCTAAGGTTGATGGGAATATCAATGCATTTTGTAGATGTCCAATGTGAAATCTTGATCCTGAAGTTAAAACCAGCTTTTAACAAAAGAGACATCTCTACCCACCCACTAAACACAGCCATGGAAAGAGCTGCACATGCTTTTATATAACAGCACCTCGCTCACAGCATCGATTCAAAACAACCCGACAGCTTTATTGGTCGTGCGTTATGGCTTTTCGGTTGACACACAGATTAATATAACATAAATAAGAGCTGAATAATCATCTCAGTTTCCAGAACACAGGCTCTGATGCACTGATGAATAACCTTATAAATATGAGAGCAGGCTATTCAACCGTTTTATGGATTGAGATGTATATATCGAGCAGACATCAGAAAGTGTGTATAATGAAGAGAAGAGGCAAGTCATTCACACATCTTTCAGCTCCCCAAACTTCCACACCAAGAGCCACATGCTGTATTATTAAAGAAAACATTTAAGTCTATAAAAGCAATGTACAGAAACGTTCAAGCTTTCATTTTACTGTTTATATAAATAGCCCATCATCTGGTCAAGAGAGTGGAACATTAAGTTTATGTCAAAAAAAGAGAGAGAAAAAAAGATGATTGTAACAACTGCAGACAGGACTAGACACAACTGTTTATTATTAGTGTTACAGAAGTGGGCAATAAATTGTATGAATATAAACTGGCTGCTATTGCACTCGGCAGTCTGAAAGTAAAAAGCTGACATTCAAAGTTTACTTTTACATATTTAATTTTATGTATGGTACTTTCCACAGATACAGTGCAACATAGGACCATAAAAGCTTAAAAATTTTGATTTCATTTCTCAACAAATGGTCTGGGTAAAGATGAGAATAGCCTTCAGAAGATTATGATCATCAACCACAAAAACTAATTTGAATATGCAACGTTGCATGTCTAAATTTAAATCCATGATTTGTAAGATTTCACAATTTTCTACATAAAATAAATATAAAAAGTTAATGTATAAAACTAATTCATGAATAAATATAATGTATTAATAAATATAAACATTTTAAATTCTTAAAAATATAAAATAACACATAAAATTAATAAATAAAATAAAAACGATTCCCCCCTTACACTATGATTGGACACCTTACAATATGTTAAATGATTGGACACATTTGATCAGTAAAATTAGTTAATTCAACAGTTTTATTACAATTAACTGAATTTCAGTTTAATAAATGACATGATTTTAATTGTTAGATCAAGACGTCTGAAGTGGAACAGGCTAAGTGCCAGTGGGGAGGATACAGACACATTTGATTAGTTTACAACTACAAAGTTAATTTTGTGTGACACAATTATTAACTAGAAAAATTGCATTTCCTGCGGAACATGCGTGTGAATGCTTCAAATGCTGAGAAAGAAAGATTAGCAAAAGAAAGAAAGAAAGAAAGAAAGAAAGAAAGAAAGAAAGAAAGAAGAAAAAGAAAGAAAGAAATGATTAGTTAGAAAGAAAGAAAGATTAGTTAGAAAGATAGAAAGGAAGAAATAAAGAAAGAAAGAAAGAAAGAAAGAAAGAAAGAAAGAAATTAAGAAAAAAGAAAGAAAGAAGAAAGAAAGAAAGAAAGAAAGAAAGAAAGAAAGAAAAAAGAAGATTAGTTAGAAAGAAAGAAAGAAAGAAAGAAAGAAAGAGAAAGAAAGATTAGTTAGAAAGAAAGAAAGAAAGAAAGAAAGAAATATAGATTAGATAGATCAGTTAGAAAGAAAGATAGATTAGTTAGAAAGAAAGATAGATAGATCAGTTAGAAAGAAAGATAGATTAGATAGAAAGAAAGAAAGAAAAAAGATAAATAATAGCATAAAAGTCCCTGAAAAGCTGAACATTTTGATAGTTGAAAGAAAGAAAGAAAGAAAGAAAAAGAAAGAAAGAAATGATTAGTTAGAAAGAAAGAAAGATTAGTTAGAAAGATAGAAAGGAAGAAAGAAAGAAAGAAAGAAAGAAAGAAAGAAAGAAAGAAATTAAGAAAGAAAGAAAGAAAGAAAGAAAGAAGAAAGAAAGAAAGAAAGAAAGAAAGAAAGAAAGAAAAAGAAAGATTAGTTAGAAAGAAAGAAAGAAAGAAAGAAAGAAAGAAAGAGAAAGAAAGATTAGTTAGAAAGAAAGAAAGAAAGAAAGAAAGAAAATAGATTAGATAGATCAGTTAGAAAGAAAGATAGATTAGTTAGAAAGAAAGATAGATAGATCAGTTAGAAAGAAAGATAGATTAGATAGAAAGAAAGAAAGAAAAAAGATAAATAATAGCATAAAAGTCCCTGAAAAGCTGAACATTTTGATAGTTGAATGGTTTTTTGTAGCGCAAAGTAGAGAGGAGTTGAAAAGCTGAACATTTGGATAGTTGAATGGTTTTTGTAGCGCAAAGTAGAGGGAAAGAAAGATGGATAGATCAGTTAGAAAGAAAGAAAGAAAAAAGATAAATAATAGCATAAAAGTCCTTGAAAAGCTGAACATTTTGATAGTTGAATGGTTTTTGTAGCGCAAAGTAGAGAGGAGTTGAAAAGCTGAACATTTGGATAGTTGAATGGTTTTTGTAGCGCAAAGTAGAGGGAAAGAAAGATGGATAGATCAGTTAGAAAGAAAGAAAGAAAAAAGATAAATAATAGCACACATGTCCTTGAAAAGCTGAACATTTTGACATTTGAACGGTCTTTCTAGCACAAAGTGGAGAGGAGTTGAAAGCGACCACGGAAGAATACGGAATAATAATAATAATAAAGATTTGGATTTCAAGAGTGTGAATGCTTGAAGCATTCACACTAATAAAGTAATGTTTAATTGTTTTCCTCACATCTTAAAAGCATAGAATTTGTCCCTGTAATGTTTTACAAAAGTAATGAGAAACCAAAGTGTAGGCTACCGTATTCATGGAAGGTGCCGCATCTCCTCGTCAGCAAGTTCAAGATAGTGTTCATTTTGGAGAGTTATGAAAGCGTTAAGTAAGCCACTAGAAAGTAGGCTATAACTTGTTTCCTAATTGCGAGTGATTTATGCGATCTATCACAAACCCTCATCAGTTTAAATCGGTTTTTATCAACACCTGTGTAAACAAATAATCTCTTTCCTTGATAGGCTACAGCGTGGATGCCATTCATCATACCAAAACATAACGGTGAATGAGTTTTAAAAAGAGGTACAGAATAAACGTAAACATAAACTCAAACTTACCAAAATACACAGTCTTTTCGCATTTAGGGCACTTTGAAGCCATGATGAATTCAAACTGGATTCTCTCACAAGGTTTGTCTTGCACGCGCTCAATCCGACCAATGGCTGAGAGCTGGAGCGCATCTCTTATTATCCTACTGAAAACACCGCGCTGTATTTGCATAGCCCCGCCCTCGCTTCATTCTGACAGCTTCTCTCATTGGTCAGGGAACATGTCAGTCACCATGTGGGCGGGGCAGCGCTACTGGCAGGGGGCTTCAAGTCTACTTACTTACTGCCACTGGCTCTTCCTTTTTACATCCTTCAACGGGAATGTGAAAGCCATCCAACAATAGCTCCTTTCACTTCTCATGAATAGGGATTCTTCAGCACTTGCCAGACCGTTACTAGTGGAAATCAGTGGGAGAATGATATTGGCAGGTCCTAGTCGTGCTTAACACTTCTCTTTTTGTTTGGGTTGTATATGGCAGTATTAAAATTTTGACTAGTTTACATCACTGTTCCACACACCCAAAAATGTGTGTCACCACGTCTTTTTTTAGACTCAGATCTTTGCCAGCTCTTACAGGCTTTTGCCTCAACCACGTGTCCACGTAATTTCTCCCTTGTAGGCTACTGATCAGTCAGTATCAGCACTGAGCAGACATATGCACATTTCCCAGACTCCACACCCGTTCACAGTAACACAGTCCTGTTGTTGACTTCCATAAATCTCTGAATTGCTTAGTCTACTAGTCAAACAGACAGACCCCTGACTAGTAGGCTACTGTTGTGAAAGTGCCTCTTGACATCTAACTGAATATTGATCTCTCTCTCTCTCTCTCTCTCTCTTCCTCTCTCTCTCTCTCTCTCTCTCTCTCTCTCTCTCTCTCTCTCTCTCTCTCTCTCTCTCTCTCTCTCTCTCTCTCTCTCTCTCTCTCTTCTCTCTCTCTCTCTCTCTCTCTCTCCAGCTGATTTCAGTGAGAGGAATGTGAGTTTTGCAGCATCAATCGTATTCACGTTCATTTGTGTTACAGCGTCAGTAGGCCTAACTTTGCTGTATTAGCACATTTGCACAGCTGCAATGCAGGGACCTGCTGTGTTGACTAGGTGGGACAAAACCTTACTAGCTATAAAACAATGGTTTTAAATGACTGAAAGGTGGAAAATTATAACATTTACCACATTAAAATCAGTGAGATGAGACTGGGGTTAGTTGTCCCATGGCATTGGCTATTATAGAGTCCAGTACGTATTATTATAACGTATTGCATCCAAAATAAAAGTTTGTGTTTACATAATATATGTATGTGTGTGTATATAATTATTTTGTATATATAAATACACATGCATGCATGTACATATTTAAGAAAAATTAGTTATTTATATATCAAATATTTATATTTCTATATAATATAAATTTTATATTTAATTTATATAAATGATATATATACACATGCTTTTATTTTATATGCGATTAATCGTTTACCAGCATATATAAGAATCCTGAAAAGAATGTGTCATGTTTCCACAAAAATATTAAGCAGCTCTTTGCAACTGAAAATAATTGTAAAAAAAAAAAAAATCTTGATCAGCAAATCATATATTAAAATGATTTCAGAAGGATCATGTGACACTAAAGACTGGAGTATTGATGCTGAAAATTCAACTTTGTCATCACAGGAATAAATTATGTTTTAAAATATATTAAAATAGAAAAGCGTTATTTTTAAATTGTAATAACATTTTACAATATCACTGTTTTTACTGTATTTTGATTAAAGCCTTGGTGAGCAAGAGAGACTTCTTTCTGGGAGAGACTTCTTTCAAAACTATTTAAAAAATCTTGCCGACCCCAAACTTTTACATAATTTTTCAAATTCCTTTTACCTCAAACCCATGCTAATCCTAAAGTGCTAAACAGATGCCCGAGGCCCTCCGCCTCCATAAATACCCAGTCTTCCTTTCACACCAGTTTCCCATGGGACAGATCTGGAGGCACATGTCGCCCCAAAGCACGTGTGTAACCCTCAGTGCATACTCCACCCAAACAACCACACCACCCATCAAACACACCCAAACCCAGACCGACTCATCACACCTGCTATGATTCATGTGGGAATATCTGCATTATTAAATGCTTTTTTTTTAAAAATATCGCAAATAAATGTTGTCATAATCTAGGTGTGGTGGTGAAGCATTTATGCTCTTAATTAAGAGATTAGTATGTTTTTCGAAATAATTATAAAAAAGTAGATTTATGAGCAAAATATTAATGCTGTTTCACAACAGTCACCATTATGATGATAGTTGTTAGTCGTTGCCAGAGAAATAAAAATTTAAATATAACAAATATTTGATTGTTAATTGAAATAAAGCTCAAATAAAATAAATAGTACTGTCAAATCAATTAATTGTGATTAATTGCATCTAACATAAACGTTTGTGAATATATAATAGGCCTATGTGTGTCTATATAGAATATATGTGTGTAGGTATATATACAAAATAAGAAAGTGTGAAGTCCGCACACTGAAAACCTCTGCTCCAGAAATTTTTATTATATTAAAAAAAAAAAGCAACGTTTCAACCCTCAGGTCGTCATCAGGCTCAATGTACATGTAGTATGAAGTCAACTTTAAATAGATACTACAGATAATTGCCTTAATTAGGCACACACAATGTCACAAGTAGATTGAAGTCAACTTTAGAAAGACACAGATGATTACCTTAATTAGGCACACACAAGAGGTCACATGGCAAATGCAAGTAACATGACAAATACAAGCATATGACAGTTAAAATTATACATACATACACATATATACATAAAAAATAAAATAAAAAAATAATAATAAAAAAATAATAAAAAAATAAAACAAAAAATAAAATAAAAAATAATATAAAAAATAATAAAAATAATAAAATATAATAAGTAGGTATATACACACACACACACACACACACACACACACACACACACACACACACACACACACACACAAACCTTTTATGTAAGATGCGATTAGTCGATTTGACAGCACTAAAAGTAAAATATAAATATTAGATTTAAAAAAATCTATTTAAGGAAAATTTTGAAATGTTAAAACTGTTTTAAAAGTAAATACTGTTAAAAGATTTTTTTTTAAAGATGCCTAATTGTTTCATTGTTTTGACACAAAATTTCAAACAATTAACACATTAAATTAAAAATTTAAATATAAAAAGTATATTTCAAAAATATTGATAAAAAAGATATATAAATATCAATGGTTCTGAATAGCATTAGGGTTTGCATTTGCTTCTGGTTGGTTTCTTTTTCACGGTGGTTAAAGTCACAAGAGCTCACCAAATCTCAATATGAATAATTTGGTAATTCCATGGGATAAACCACACAAATAACACTAATAGAAGAATTATATTTCAAACAGCATAAATGAAATATATGCTGAGGGTATTTTCAAGAATTTAGCCACAAGTGCATCCAGTCGTTGTAGCGATTATATGCAAATTTGAATGAGGATCTGAATGTACTGAAGCAGAACTGGTCTATTATTGTATTAAAGTGTTGTATTAAAGTGGCTCTGCATATTATTAATTGCAATAGACTGAAGGAGTGAGTTTGATGTCAAGCCTCTTAAAGTGCCCCTGCAGTCAAAAATGTTATACCTTTAAACATATCTTTGATAATCAAAATTACATATTTAAAAATAAAATTCCTGTGAAAATAATTTCTTCATGCCTTAAAATATCTTGAATATAATGCTTCATTTGGTATATGTGGAACCATTAATATGCAAATTAGCCCCGCCTCCACTCACTCACTCACTCACACAAGCTCAGAATACCTGATCCTCTCAATAAATCTTTACTAAATGCTATGGCAAGTGGAAATATTGGTTTAATTCAGCCCTATATATGTTTTTTGAACCAGAAACAGAAGAAGAGGAAGAGTGAATTATACAGGCTCGTACACTGTAAAAAATATTTTAGCAATTTAGTTATTTCAACTTATTTTTTTAACTAGATTGTCCAGACAACAAGAAATTTTAAGTTTTCTTGTCCTCAACTTATCGAAATAAGTTAGTTAAACTAAAAAAAACCCATGCAAAAAGATAACTCAAAATAATGAGTTAACTTTTTTTACAGTGTATACAAGTCGATGTGTGTTTTATGTATCGCTCTCTATACAACGTCGGACACATTGGCTTGACTACGTTATCAAACAGCTAATAATGTGTTGCTAATGTTACACAAACCATCTTTCCGTTCACTATCTCGGCTTTCTAAAAATCAGCATCCGAAACGCTTTGTACATCATAGAAGTCAGAGGGAAAAAGCCCCGTCCCGCACATTGACGGAATTGGTTGTGTGGGAAACGGGCGGTTTCAAACCACATTTACTGTCTTTGGTGCGCTGCAGTTTTAGGGAGAAAATACTCAGCAAAGGTGCTGACACCACAGACATATGACCAACATTAAAAACTTTTCACCACAGGGGTTTTTAAAGGGTTTCTACAGTTAAAAGTCTGGGTGGGAAAACAACAGCAGAGTGAACTCCTTAACATTGTCAAGCTATTACTCAAATGGCATTGTTGCAAACGTCCTTGTCAACTTCAAGCTTCAACTGAAATAGATGCTGAGGAATGTCAAAATCATCCCTTGCTATTTGACTTGACTTTCGGCCTGAGATAACAGTGCACTGACCTCGTCCTATACTCCGGCGCACACACACTTAGTGGTGGGAAGATGTAGGCTACTGCGCTCCATTGGGAGTTTCCTCCTCTCCAGAGTATCTTTGTTTTATCTAATCAGAGCTATATTTAGCTGGTTAGCTTACACATTGTTCATGTCTTTGTCAAATCATTGTTTGTCTAAGTTCAAGTGGAAAATTAATGCTTTTGGTCACTTGATAACCACAAAAAGTCACAGCTAGAACATAATCACGTGGATTCAAAGATTGTTTTGTTGGTCAAAAGTGCGTTCAAGCACCTGACAGGAAAAGCCTCAAATCTGTTGATGACATAATGAGGGAATTTTTGGAGGATGTTGAGGATGTTTTGCTTTCATTAGTTGATTTGGGCATGTGTTGTGGATATTGCTTTCCATATGCAGCTGCTAATTCGTTGTTTGTAATTCACCTGCTAGATTTGTGATTCCTTTGAATTGGTCTAGTAGTTAGCGTATACTAGCATAGTAATCAGTACATCAGTGTATACTACTGTGTGGCTATTTTTGAAGTTATTGTTACACCATGTACAGTAGGCTATTTATTTCCCTTTTGTAATGAAAAGGAAAACCCAACAAAACAAAACAAATGAAATAGAAAAAAAATATTTTATTTTATTAAATATTTTATTATAAAAATAAATCAATATAACAAAAAAAACGATAACTAAAAATAAAATAAAGCATTTTTACCCCTGCAAACCCTATAAAATAAAATAAAATAATATGAAATAATAAATGTGCTGGCTTGACTTATAAGCCACAAAGATGCATGGCGCATGAGGATAATAAACTCAAATAACCACAAGGAACCATGCTGAGAAAAACCTGTACAAAACGTTAACAAGACGAAGAACAAAAGATAACTGATAAATACACTGGATGATGAAACAGGTGAGACACGAATCAATGAAACAATGAATATCTAAGGAAACAGAACTAGAGAACTAGCACATGAACACAGGCGACACAAGACAAAAGACTATCAAAAAAAAAGTTAATTAACAAAGACGGGGGCTGAATCCGAAATCGCCCCCTTAACCCTCGTTTACTATTCCCTACGTTAGTCCACTAATACTGTTCACTTGAAGGAGTGAGCGAATTTGGCCTGCCGTCGAGCGTACGTCGTTTGAACAATCGTTATTGCAATGTGGGATTGAATAAGTGTCCCGTCCTTCGGATGAGACGTTAAACCGAGGTCCTGACTCTCTGTGGTCACAAAAAATCCCAGGATGTCTTTCGAAAGAGTAGGGGTGTAACCCCGGCATCCTGGCCAAATTTGCCCCTTGGCCTCTGTCCAACATGGCCTCCTAATCATCCCCATATACTGATTGGCTTCATCACTGTCTCCTCTCCACCAGTAAGCTGGTGTGTGGTGAGCGTTCTGGCGCAATATGGCTGCCGTCGCATCATCCAGGTGGATGCTGCACATTGGTGGTGGTTGAGGAGATTCCCCCCTTCTATGTAAAGCGCTTTGAGTGTCCAGAAAAGCGCTATATAAAAATGTAATGAATGAATAAGTGCACTCAATAACGTCCACTATGGTTTCAGACACCACAGCAAAGGGGCGATTTCGGATTCAGCCAGGGAGAATCACGAAAAATATTTTTCACCTTTTCTTCACTTTCCTTTTTATTCACATTCACTTTAACTAAATGTAAAAATGTGGACATTGTTAATGGATATTTGTTGCATAACAAGCTTATTTATATGAAATATGCTTAGTTTAAAGGGTTAAAAATGCATTAAAGTGCATTAAATTGCATCTCTATGAAAACTGCATTGGCTTTTTCCACACGCTTTTCTTCAAAGTAAACCGCCTAAATTGACACAAGCTTGCATGGGAAGCATATTTATTCTAGCAACTACTAGTTCGGATTTAGCCCTTTCCCAAGTCAGACTTTAGCTAAAAGCTTCCTGCAAAGATAACTAAGAATAATATTGCTTTTTATAGTTGGCCTAACTCTTATCTTTTTTTTTCTCTTATGGGATATGAGATCACTTCCACAATGTTTCAAACTGAACCTGTCCAGAGACGTCCTTTGTCAAAACAGCATGTGTACACCCACACAAGAATCCCAAGACTAGACATATTCAGATCAAACAACAATAACAGATCTATTCCTCAAACACACAGCCGCCAGAGTCACATTTGTCTCCCTGGCACATGACAAACAATGTACAGTTTTTGGGTTTGGCTCAAGAAAGTATATACATCACAGTTCACGTCTGTAATTTTCCCTTTGAAAAAACATGTATATGGAACTCAAAAATACCCTTGTATTAACAGACAGTACAGTAAAGAGAAAAAAAGGTTTTACATCCCTCTCTAATGTATAGTAGTTTCATGAATCAAAATACCACAAAATCAAAAATAGTTTAAAGAGGCTATATGCATTTTTCTGAAATTTAAACTCGCGACTGACACCTGTGGCCAAAAAACAGAACTGCACTTCCTTTCGGCTCGCTCTCGCAGTGCGCGCTCGTACGTGCACACTTCACAAGTCATCTGCTGCAAGAAGGTCAACATTGTTTACAGAGGTAAGAACAGTCAAATACATATATTGTTTGAGATAAGTGCTGACTAGCGGTGGTGGCAGAGTGATCTGAAACGTTTAACATGAACGCGCTTGACGTCACATCCGCAGACAGTGCGGGAAAAATCCGACCCGACAGAAAATAGGAAAAATAGGATACAGGCTTATAGGTGCACCCACTGAGCGGACAAGGTGTCAGTATGCTCAACAGGAGATGTTTGATTCATAAATGGTAAAATAAAAAGGCTATTTTTACGTTTATTTTGGGGGAAAAGTTGCATATAGTCCCTTTAAAAGTAAAAAATAAAAATCCAATTTTGAAATTAAGTTTAAAATAAATCACATTATAAAAACAAATAGCGAAATAAAAATGCAAATGTTAAAGCTGCAGTCCGTAGTTTTTCCTCTTTGTCGCCATCTCTGTTTGAAATCTGCAATTTCAGTTATTCGCGGAAATATCAACTTAACGTGGGTTGTGCCTCGACACGGCACAGCGCCAATGAATCCAATGTTTGAGGAGAGTGTGTGGCTGTCAGTCACTGCGCCGGTGTGGATACTGTCATTCGGAATCACATTCTACTTTTTGGAAGTATGACCAAAATAACAATTTTCACCGGAAAATTTTATCTGAACAAGTAGCCTAAGTAACACTTTTGTTTTGACCAACTAAGGGAAAAGAAGCATTGCAGTAAATCGCGCCGATTAAATCTAACGATCGCTTATCATATAACGTCAAACCGTGCAAATTATGCTTTGTTCTCAAATTGTTAATGTTAACAACATCAGCATTGCGTCACTACATTTAATGCCCTTCCGATATTATCCTTGTTTTCGCATGGGTCCGGTTGGGTCTCGCTTTTTTTCTGTAGCCACTCCGAAGTCCGAACAAACTCTTTAGCATTTTACAATGGGTGAATCTCCAGTTGTCACTGGTGATTGTTGTTTTTGGAACCTTTCTGGATCCGCCATCAAATTAATCAGTTTTTTATTTCAGGTGTTGTGAGAAAAGGCTATAAATCTCCACCTCCAGCATCATCACACGCAATATAGCCTACTAGCTGAGACTCCTTCTTACAGATGTGACGTACTGTAATGACTCAAAGACATGCTCGAATCTCCCGCAGAAATCCACCAGTACCACTGGAATTAAAAACATTATTACAAGCTTACCGTTTTGAATCGAGCTAAGGCAAGCAGGGAGTTTTGAACACTGGCTGGTTATGTACTTGCTCAAAAATTTATTTGGGGTAATTTTTAACCTAAAAAAGTTATGAAATGCAGCTTTAAATATAGTCGTGAAATAAATATTTGTTATATATATTTAAGAAAGAGATAAATTACTTTTTTATTTGCAACAAATTCCTCTTTTTAAATGTATTTATTTTACTTTTGTCATGGGCTTATATACACATTGGAATGACTGGGATATATATAAAAATATATATTTTTTTCAAACTGTAAAAACTAAATAAAGCAAGTGATTTTCCCTACAATATAATTTGCATTCTCAAAATAAAGGTTACGACCTACATGCTTATAATTTAGCCTGCGGCGTAGAATGAAGGGTTTTGCAGTATTCAAGGGAAAAAAATGTAGTTTCAAGATAGAAACTGTGATTGATTTAAAGGCTGTGTGAACAAGCAGACTCTCATTTACATCATTATATAACGAACCGCAACCCCAATGATCTTAAATGACAATTTGTACATGCATATATACACGCATTCATGTGACTTCATGCATGTACCGTATCGTAACGATGCGTAAAACTGTCGAGTCCTGTTAAACTTAGTCTCGCCTGGGGAAAAGCGTCACTTATAGCCCTTTACTGCCCTACTTTTATCCAGATATTGCAGTATATCATGCAGAGCCGGGAAATGCACTCACACATTCACATTCACAAAAATACTATCAATTGATTTGCCCTTTTCCATGCAATACATCCGTGGAGCCAGTAACCCAGCCAGCCCTGCGGTCTCTGGGGTCAGCGGCTGCTTTTTTCTCAAGATTTTTGGCATACAGATGACTCCACTGTTCCCAACTGTTCGTGGCCTGCTGTAGAACAGATAAGCGCACTAAAACATGGACAGCTGGCCTCTAGGCTTGCACCCTTGATGCTTGGCGCTCTGTGGTTTTGGTGTAAAGAGGCTGGTGGTGTCATTCTCCAGCAGGGCAGGGCAGATGGAGACAGAGTTCTCCTCAATCCACAGCAGCTGAGAGTTTGAAAATCCTGTTGCTTCTGGCCAAAGCAAGTGCAGTCTGTTATCCCGCCCCACTGCCTCTCATTCACTCTTTTTGTGTTTCTGACCCCCTCTAAAGTTTCTCCTTAAGGCCTGTGCCTTTTGTTGGTCTATCTTCATTCTGTGTTGCACTTAAAGTCTAAATGAAACGGTATTCGCATCCCGTTTTCTTTCCATGTGACATTATAAAGAACGAATGTATGAAAAAACGGCCTCAATAGCACACAAACACACACATGCATGCCACTTACATCTGCACCCCACAATTTTCTCTTCTAATCTAATACGTCGCTATAACATAGAGAACAGGAAGAGGAACACGATAGTTCTGGAAAGAAAAGCTTTGTATCACACAATGCATGAGATGAGGTCAGCGTGCGGTTTGCTGTGACAAAATATCTGTCATCAGGCCCAAATCAAATCTCCTGATGTGTTGTGAAAGAGGCGAGATGAGCACATTAATTGTGTGTGAAAGAGTGTCATTTCCTCTGTCAGCAGTGTCAGTGCTGCTGTGTTCTGAGGCTTGGGATTGGACACTTTGTTCTGGAGCCAGAGGACAAAGACATGTGATTAAAGATGGTTTACTAGCGCCTCCTGCTGATCAGCGGCAGACCGTGCATCTGAAAGCAGATGACCTGGTATATTTCATAATATTATATTCTAGGCCCATCTACAGTAGTTATTTTCAGTAAGGGTTTATTGTCTCTGTAGTCACCAAATACATTTATTCACTGTCTGATAAGAAGTATTTTTTTAATTCATTAAAATGAAAAATGCACATAGCCTATATGTAAATATAATGCCCTGAAAATCACTTTAAAGGGGGCACATATTGCAAACATTTAAGCTTTTAATTTATGCACCCTGTTTAATGCACTTATTTTACTATAACATTACTATTACTAAAATATACAATAGTTATGTAAAATTATTTTATATTGCTCAATAATCATTTGATAAACACAAATCAGTACAAAATCATTCAGTGCACGTCATTCAATTATTGAGATTTAATTAAACAATATTACAAAATAGTAAAAAAAATCTACAGTCTAATTATATAATTTGCATTTACAACACTAACATTTATTAAAAACAAAATAAGCAGATTTAATGGTCAGCAACACACACAGACTGACTGGCGAATGCTGCTTCTGCTTTGGCTTGCAGACAGTATTAGACGATAATGTGAGTGTCATTTCCCATGTCATTTCCTGTTTTATGTGGTGTGATTTTTAAGTTGACCAGATGTTTTCTCAGTTGATCTGCATATAAGTGTTTTCTGTTTTGATGTTATGTACCAATAAATCTTGATGTGCATTCTTCAAGCACTTCTGTCTCTAGGTGAATTTTACCTGCATTTCTGATACAATACAATTTACTGTAAAAAAAAAAGTAGTTTTTTCAACTTGTTCGTGCTGTCTTAAAAGTGTACGTTTTGTCATCTTAAAATGTGAAGTTGCACTAAGTAACAACTTGGATATTTGAGTTGACTCAAAATCTTAAGGCAGCACAAACACTTACTTTTTAAAGTTGAAACCACAGAGTGTTTGTTTTATGATATATCACATGAAACTGATCAGCATACTACAAACAAAATTACTCAAACAAATTAACTAGATTAATCACACTTTTTTCTGTGATTAATTGCGATTAAAACACTTTAAAACACACATTTTTATATAAGTTTTATACGTTTTAAATATATTTTATAATGTAATCATCTCTAAATGAATGTAGAAACAACATAGAGACAGTAGCCTATCTTTTAAATGCTTAATGGCATCTTTTTATGAATGAAGGCCAGTATCACTGATACAGCTACTAATGTCTCAATGAAAATTATTATTATTTTTAACATTAATAGCCATTCAACATTACAGTCTAATTGAAAACATTTATTAGGCTTCAAAAATATAAAAACTTTTAATTTAAGTGAACTTAAAACAATCCTCACATAAACCCAAATGTCATTCATGTGTCTTGTGAACTATACAGAAATTGAATAAAGTTATCAAGCAGTCTGCACTGCATGAATTAAAATACTTAAATACTTCAAAGACTTAAAATAAAAGTCTTTCAAATATATATATTTTTAGGGAAATAATCATTTCAATACCTATTTTTATTTTTATACAGCTGCTATATTCTTTTAAAACCAATTCCACTACACCAAACAATCATGCTTGAAAATGAGATGACATGACAAAAAAAATCTATCATATATTATATATATATATATATATATATATATATATATTATATATATATATATATATATATATATATATATATATATATGATAGATTTTTTTGTTATATATATATATATATATATATATATATATATATATATATATATATATATATATATATATATATATATATATATATATACAGTTTATACATATTATAAATGTAATTTGTTTTTATAGTGTGTCATTAGCCTACTAATCAAGCTGTAGTTGTAGTAGTCAAGCTGTCAAAAATGTGAAAATACGATTCAATTCCATTCAAAGGACCCCAGTTCACAGTCACACCCATGGAAGGAAACCAACGGTTATATTATTTGTAGACCGTGTTTGGCTGTAATTAAGTCCGTAATAAAGAGAACACAAGAAAAGACGGAGCTTGATCAGGCCACACGCCTTAATTGATTTCTTCTGTTTCTCTAGCAGTTGCATGCTGTGCTAGAGCAAGAGCCCTGGGAGAAGGCCAGCTGGGGCTCTGCCGAGAGCGAGGAAGATCGAGAGTTCAAGAATCCCGAAGCCTTCTACTGCATGTTAGAGGTGTGTAGTCCTTGGTATGGACAGACTGCAGAAAATTAACAGTAGCCAACAACTTCATAACACATCATGATAACCGCTTCATGGCCGCTTGGTGTAGTCAGATTCATTTGATTGCTTCATTTGAAGTCAGGCCCCAAAAACACACATATCTACCAATAAATACGTAGGCACTCACACAAATCAGCAGCAGGGACTTGCTTTGTTGTGAGTCTCCACAGAGGGTAAGTTGAAACCTGCCATTGGCTGAGGCCGGTCATGTGATTGCAGATTACAGCTCGAGGCAGAGCTCAGTTTGTAAGGTTTTCATATGGTGTAAATCAGCTGCTCACCACAGCATTCCACTCTGCCTTCACTAACAACAACCACCAAACATGAGGTGCCTTACCATTCCGTGCCAAAACCAGCGCTCACGAAATCCCGCTCAGAATCTTCTCCACCAAAACGACATTATTAACAGGTCAAGCATCGTTTAAATAGTCAGGAGTGGTCATGATCACATATGTTTTGCTAATCAATTTATGATCATCTTGATTTTTATTTGCTTATATTCACGGGGTCCCCCCTCCTTTAGGGCCGACGACGGCCCTGTTTACTCATGACCTATTTTTGTATGTTGCATGTGTACCAGTGTGAGTTTATATTCTTTGAACAGAGAATTGAAAGAAGTAATCTGATTGGTTGAATTTTGTTAAATACGAAATGTATTTAATCTGATTATTTAGATTATTTAATGACCAGTTTATGTGCCACCCACAACGCCTTTCTGAAAAGCAGTGTTCCACTTTCCCTCAGACCAAACTTAGAAGAGGCTAAATCTTTGTAGTTGTGTATGCTGGGAAAGTATAATTATAAACTGGCTTTTGAGACTTTGAGCTTATTCCAAGGCTAGTGAACAAATAAATAAAACAGGACCTCAGTTTATAAAAATCTGGTTAAGTAACTGTCAACCAATGTTTAGACTACTTGCTCAGAACTTAAACAGACATAGAAACTATCACATTTCTTTATTATGTACCAGAAGGTGCTTCAGACAGAAAGACAGCTTTTGGTAGTCCTTAAAACCATCTCCCTTAGCTCCACAAGATGACCATTAGGCTTTTCACACTTGACATATAAACCCAGAGCAATTTTTAAGCCTGGTTTAATGAAATCCTGCTTGTCTTGTTCCATATGTCACACTGTACACCTTAAAGGGATAGTTCACCCAAACATGAAAATGTTGTTCCAAACCTGTATGAGTTTCTTTCTTCTGTTAAACACAAAAGAAGGTATTTAGAAAATGTTTGATAATCAAACAGAAAAAAAAAATACTATGGAAGTCAATGGGGTGACCGTGATTTCTCCAAGTACAAGTTCCTGGATCAACATCTTTGTTGACCCTGAAACAACATTCCAATCAACCAATCAGATTTGAGGGACAAGTTTACAGTTTATGCCAAATTTAGGCTTACAACCAGGGTTAAGTACTTATACATCAGTGTTATGTACTTATCATTTCCCTCTGATTTTAGAAATAACTTGTGGGTAGGGTCAGGTTTAGGGTTAAGGCCATTGCACACTGAGTCCGAAATTTGCATCCGAAATTTTCACACGTTAAAAAAAAAATTCGACTTCACTTTATGTCAATCATGCTTGCACACTGCCCTAGAAACTTTCGTCCGTCATAAAAAAAATCAGAACGGGTTCGATTTTCTGTTTTTCGCATCCGTAGCAAGCAGTTTGAATGGTGTTTGAATGTCTTTTTGACAATTCAGAGCCACTGAATCACGAATACGAAAAAAACGCATTCGAAAATTTCGGATTCAGTGTGCAATGGCCTTTAGGACTATGTTTTCAGATGAGCATGTTGTTCTAGGATCAACAAAGTATGTTGATGTCTTAAGGCCTGTTCACACCGGGACGAATTTCACGTGCGATATTCGCCAACGTTTAACGCCTCGTGACTAAACAATGGGCGCCAATGTGAGTGTGCACACCGACGCGTAAAACGCCACGCGTAAAAGCGTATTTTTTTAAAAACGCCTCGGGTTCTTTTTTTTGGTTTGACGCGCCGCGTCAAAAACTATCCGACCAATGAGATTGGCGCTTTTGCTCACGTGTCTGGAGCTTCTGAAGTTACAGTAAAACACAACTTGGGGGCGCTCAAACATAAAACAGTCTTGCCGAGCACACATACGTAACGGCGAAGAAGATATACAGCGGTCTACACTCGGCCGGGAAGAAATAAGACGAGGAAGATGCAAGGCCAGATGAATGTAGAGCTGCTGGTCTTGTTGGTGTCTTTATAAAGAGACACCAACGAGAATAAAGAACTATATGACAAACGGCAAACTTGCTCTCTTCTTCTGAGTGACAAGCGAGTGTCAGAAGCACTTTGTGGACCGGGGTATTTAGCGCCATCTAATGTCAGGGAATGAATTTGCATGTTCACTCGGCTCATCGTCAGAGAAAATCGCTTGGGTGTGAACACAAAAAACGCGTTGAAAAACGCTGACGAATAACGCGAGCCGATAAATATCTTTTTTTGTGTTGAACAGAAGAATGAAACTCACACTGTTTTGGAACAACATGATGGTGAGAAAATAATCACAAAATTAAAATTTTTGGGTGAACTATCCTTTAAAAAGCGGTTTAAAAGAAGTTCCTACCCCTAAAAATGCAATTTAAAATGTTATACAGGGTTAAAAGTGGCTTCAGCCCAGCTTTAATAAAATACATTAACCCACAGTTACGCTTAATGTGAAAAGTATAGTTAATTATGTGATTTATTCAGGTTGAATTAGACTTAGACCTGCACGAATTTTCACGCCATGCTGTTGACCAGACGAACTTGGCTGGTGAAGCTGATTGACCAAGGAAGTCTTGATAAGATTTTGAATGGCCTATGGGGAGACCAGCATCCAAAACACAACATATTTTGGCAACCAAATATCCTGATCTTTTCAGCAGTGAGTATATCCAAATCCATCTCCATTGCTACAATCCCCAGCTGCATCCGAAATCACATGCTTTCTGAGTGTAGCTACACAATAAAATGAAGTGTATAAAAATGTTCTATCTATGTATGAATGAAATCCGGACATAGTATATTCACCGTGTCACCACTGTCATGTGACTTACGGCGTAAGTTTGTTTCACTTCCATTTCCAACTTCTTTCCTGTGGCCTCATGGGATAGTAAAGAGTCCATCAGATGTGCACTTCATGCCAGAACTAGTAGGTCATCCGGATACTTTTTGCATTAAACTTTATGCATAAATATCTTTTTTACTGTGTATGTCCAAATTCATATGTGAACATATGAATTCGGACATACACAGTAAAAATGATATGATCAATTATGACAACAACTTATGTTTTTACATTGCTTTAACTCATCAAAATAAGCAATTTTCAACATTTTTTATGTTATACAAGATTCAACATTTTTAAAGTCAGTTTAATGTAATTTAAGTTGAAATGACATCCAAATTGACTGTACTGGAAAAATTTAAGGCAGCCACTTTGTTTTTTGTTTTTTTACTACTCTTTTCGCATTCTATTTTTGACTACTTATAGGGAACTAGGCATATTCAGACTGTCTCTAACTATTGCTTGGCAGGTAAAACTGATTTTCTTTTTCCAGACAAAACCTCTGCATACTGAGGAAAAACAAGACAAACGATGACAAAGACAAGACAAAAAAATGAAATGCAACAATGCAAAAAAGTAGAAAAGTAAGAAAAAGTAGAAAAATAATCATATCAGAGTCTTTGGGTGGTCTATTTTGACTCGGGCCAACAAATAGCCATTCGGCAACACTGTAGCAACTTCCTACTCACGCCCTAGCAACTAGCAACACATAACAACCATACAGTGACCCATGCCATGACCCAGCCAAATCTCAGCATCAGAATAGAGACACTGGGATGCAATCTTTGGACTCATAGCACCATACAGTGGCTAATCCAACATTTTGGAGGTGCCAGTAACCAGTTACTCAAACATGATCCTCCAAAGAGAGAAATTTCTTTCCTTATTCTATAGGCAACTCGTTTAGATCTTTGTTTGAAACTTAGTCTGAGAGCAACAGTTGTTTATTTGTTTCATTTCGCCTCTAGCGGGTCCAAAGTAGTACAGCAGCAATGGTTTTGGTCATTTGAAGTAGGCGGGGAAACGCGAGTGATGCTGCCCGTGCAGACCCCTTCCCCTCCCTCTCGCGCTGCTCTCCAGCCCCGTGGCCCGAGTCTCTGCTCCTGTGCGTAAGGATCCCGCTTTGTTGAGAAGGTGTTTCTAAACACGCGGGTGATTCTGAACGAGATCCCTCACACCGCCCCGTGGAACGCGGCTTCGTAAAAAATATGTGCACTGTCTCTTTAAGATCCCTTCACTAGTCCGCTTCGTATTGATCAATCCACCATTTTCCAGCGCACAGCACTCAGCGGCGGCGGAGAGAGAAAGCCCTACCTGGAGACGCCAGGCAGGACCGGGGGCAGTCATGGCAGCCAACATGTACCGGGTCGGAGGTAAGAGATCATGCTGGGTAAAAAATGTCGTGCCCTTTTGTGTGTGTCGCTCTCGTTCATGCTTTTTCGTAAAAGGGCTTAGCAGTTTTAGGTTTGTCCTTCCTCTTTTATTTTTTAAAGTACTGTAGGACTACAGTGAGAGGATGATGATGGTGATGGGGATTGCGAGCAGCGAGATGAAGAGGAACACTCTCGTTTCGGGACCCCGAGAATGTTTTTACTACTAACTGGCGCTACATTTATTGCCGTTAGCATGATGTAGCGCGTGCGGGTGTCATTGAGTGTTAGTAACAAGAGGGTAACTCTTAAATTTACACAGAAGAGAAGCGTTTGATATTTTTTTTTAAAGTTAAAGTTTGAGCTGCACGCCCCACTTAAGACACTCTGACCGGCCAGAAACACTCTTAATTTTAATGGGAGAGGATGGGACAGTGTCAAATCTTTGTTTTGTAATTTACTTTTTATAGATATTGAATGTAATGGAGAAAGTTTTGGCACATACACTTTAAGCCAGTAGATTGAGTCTAGTGACTTCAGTGCTCATGGAGAAGCTGTGTAGATATAAATTATAGAATATAATGTGTTAAAGAATTAACTTAGTAGAGATGTATAATGGCATACCCAAATTGGTCTGTTTTCACAAAGAAAGAAGATGCCAATAATGCCTGCTGCCTTAATTTATATAAATATATATATTATATATTATATTATAATTTAACACATTTAAAAGAGGTTCACAATTATCTCTAATTAACTCAATTATCTATTGTGGCTGAAGCTCAACTATCAATTTAAAGGAACAGTAAATAATTGAAAACTCTGCCATTTACTCACCCCCTCATGATGTTTCAAATCTATATGACTTTGTTTCTTCCGCAGAACACAAAAGGAGATGTTAGGCAGAATGACAGCCTCAGTCACCATTCACTTTCATTTGTTTTTCCATACAATGAAAGTTAATGGTGACTGAGGCTGTCATTGAGCCTAACCTCTCCTTTTGTGTCTGTGGAAGAAACAAAGTCATATAGATTTGAAACATCATGAGGCGGGTGAGTAAATGATGCCAGAAGTTACATTTTTGATCATGTATCCCTTCCAGTGATTGCATGTGTCTCTGTAACGGATTCCCTGTTGGTATCAATTATCCATTAGGATCCTGGCTATGCTGATTTAGGGAGAATGAATGTGTGCTTACAGCGTCCATAGTGTAATTATTGGTGTAATGAGAGGATTTGGCTTGGGAAGTTTACTCTTGAGGCAGGGGGAGTTAATGAACTTGGTCTAACCTGAAGAAAAGCTGATCTTTCATCAGGTGCGTTACAAGTGAATTTACACATTCTGGTTTAACTTGCGAACATCTGATCGGGAGTCGTCTTCTTTTCTGTCTAGATGTTTCTAGTGTTTAAACATGTTTCTAATAAATGAAGTATACAGTATTCAGATGATCTGTTTATAGAGTACCTGGATTATCTACTATATTTGTGAAAAGGAGGAGCAGTATGCTTGACTTGACTTTTCATTTGCAGTGTCGCAAATTAACCGTAGTAATATCTGCCACAGTTTTTTTACCAACTTTTAAAGGGGTAGTTTACCCCTTTACTCACCCTAAAGTTGTTCCAAACCCATTAGACTTTCATTCATCTGCTGAAGACAAATAGAAATGTATTTAATATTCTCTCATCATTTTTGTCCATTGAAAATACACACAACCAAAAGTTTCACACTTCAAAATGTTCATAAAGACATTATATGAAGAAACTAATTCATATGAATCAAGTGTTTTAATCCAAGTCTTTGGAAGAGACACAATCACTTTATAAGATGAACGTATTTAATTTAGGCTTTTATTCCAGTATAAATATTGATCAATGCACATGCATAGAGCACATAAAATCTGGCAAACACAAAAGCTAAATTGTACTGGCTTGAAGTGCAAGAACAAAACTCGTTTTGAACGACATGAGGGTGAGTAAACGATGACAATTTTCATTTTTGACTGAACTATTATTTTAAGAAGTTTTTATCTATCTCAAGTTTTAATTTTGACATAAATGTATTCATGTGACAAAGTAAGCCTACCATGCATACGTTTTTCACATAGTATTTAGACAAAAATAGGCTGTATTGGCGCTGTAATACTCAGTATACAGTTAGCAGATTCTGAACAGTCGCTGTTCTCACTGGATGTCCTGTAAGGAGATGAATCACAGGTTTGTGAATGCGTTCGTTCAGCACTTTAAGATCATTGCAGAAATATCTGTTACTCTGTTACACGCTCCTCCCAGTGTTTGCAACATCTTTGGCTGCTGATACTGAAAATGGCCCCAGGCGCTTCATCCAGCAGAAAGTCTCCAAGGGCCTCCATACCGCTGGCTACTGCATCACCTGATACTACTGATCGACGACATCTGCACTCTCTTTATTTCTCGTTTTCTCTCATCGGTCTACTCTAGTGGACCAAACCAAGCACATTGACCAACCTCAGACTTAAATGAAGACTGAAAATTTTACACCTCCATGTTCAGACCTCTGCTGTGCACCCCATACACATAGTGCAGCCATACTAATTGCTGACATGTGCCATAACTGTCATTTGGATCTCATTAAAGCACCCCAGATACCTTCTTCGTGATTCTCCTGATAGCTCCAATACAATCATCGTTTTCCTTTGAGTGGATTTTGGGGTATTGAATTTGGAAGTGGAGCCATAATGGTTAAAACAATGTCCTGTGAGGGAGAAACAATGCCTCAGCGTTCTCTTCCTCCTTTGTCCTCCCTCACACTTGATGGAGAAGGTAGTCGGCCTGAATTCTCTCTCTCATTGAGCTAACGGCTTTTCTCTGGCTCTCTTTTCTTCTCCCAGAAGGGAGGCTTCTCCTAGACTCCAGCGTAGAATAAATGTGCCAAGAAAATCAGAGGGAAAAAAATTCAAAACAGACCACCATGAACAGCCAGATAAATGATGGAAATTGAATGAATCGCATTGCGATTGGTGGCGTTGAACTTGGCTATCTTCGGATGGGTGAGGTTTGAGTTGGGAGCTATGAATGAGAAACGTAAGCCAATGGATGCAGTGAACAGAGATAAATGCCCTGGATCACAAAACCAGTCACAAGTAGCACAGGTATATTTGTGGGAATAGCCAACAATACATTGTATGGGTCAAAATGTTTGATTTTTCTTTTATGCCAAAAATCATTAGGATGTTAAGTAAAGATCATGTTCCAAATATATTTATTTTTGTGAGTGAATGGAGCACAATCGCTAACATAAATGGACAACTTTAAAGGCGATTTTCTCAATGTTAAAATTTTTTTTGCACCCTCAGATTCCAGATTTTCATATAGTTGTATCTCAGTCAAATATTGTCCTATCCTAACAAACCATACATCAATGGAACGCTTATTTATTCAACTGAATGTATAAATCTCAATTTTAAATTGACCCATGTGACTGGTTTTGTGGTCCAGGGTCACATGTGTCTGGTCTGTGTGGGTGTTTGCCCTTCAGTTGGTCTTGGGAGCAATTGATGCATGATGCCACAAAGCAAGCAAATTTCGTACTTTTCTGTCTGGTACAGCCGTAGCCTATTAGGTGGTACATTTTGAAAAGGCATTTTGTTCTCCATCCACCTTGGGGAAAATGCAGTTGCTTTAATATTTTGTTTGTGCTAAAGTGAGCCTAGTAGAGTCTTCTGTAAATCACCGGCCAGGAATCTGTGCCTGCAGAACTTTGCATAAGGGTCAATGACGTGACACTCCTTGTGATGGCATTTCTTGTAATTTATTAAAAAATATCTGAAAAATGCAATTAATTAATGCAATGACTTGAATACACCGTGTCTATGATGAGCATGTTCAATTTCTGAATTAAAATGTATTTATTATTTTTGGAGATCAGAATGTCAGGGTGATACTGATGTTCTGATATCATAATGAGGATAAAAACCTCATTAAAATAATGAAATTCTTGAAAAGAACTTAAGTAGTTTGGCATACTCATTTATTAATTTATTTATAATATTAAATTTGATTAAAGTGCCCCTATTATGCTTTTTTTTCAAATATTACCTTTCATGCAGTGTGTATAGCTGCTTGTGAATGTAAAAGCGCTGCACAATTTTAAAGATCGAAGTGCATGACAAATAAAGTAATTGTCTCCAAAAAGAAAGAATATATTCTAAACTGCCAAAATGAGTTTTCAGCAATTCCTGTCTCACGTCCTGTTACATACCTATGTAATAATGTAACACATTTGCATAATGCCAGCCTATGGTCTTCATTGGCTGCCCTGAACAACATCTACTTTGTATACTATAAACGCAGTTTATACTTTGTATACTTTTTTTTTCTCTGTAGATCAATCACAACTGATTGGGTCGTCTGACCAATCAGAGCAGAGTAGGCTCATGGAAAGGAGGGGTTTAGAGAGACAAAATCTTAAAATGAGCCAATTTCAGACTCTTTGAGAAATTAGGTGATGTGCAATGTATATTATGAAATTTCTTTTTCGTTTTATTGATGACCTTGGTTGGATGCATGTAAACCTGTGTTAGGAGACTTCTAAAACAAAATTAGGAACCTTTAAAATAGCATGGGTGCACTTTAATGTTGCCTGACAAATCAAAGACATGTGGCCCAATCAACATGCAGAAAAATAAAACAGGAAGTGATATCATAGGCTCTTAAAATATAAGATAATATACAAAATCAGTCGTATGGGTGTTTGTGGAGTCTGGATTTCCTACAGGTTGTAAAATGTCATATGGTTTTGACTTCCCCAAAAAATCTAATATTTATGAATTATTAATCCATTTTTTTGATATGTAATTTATTATTATGTGTAAATGTTTACATTCACTTGTATTCAAGGTGTAAGTAAAGTATGTTATTTTTTACTTCATGGTTACACCACATGACGACAACTTTTTAAGAATGATTCTTTAATGATTGATTTAAAAAAGAAAATCTATTAAACCAACATTAATTCAAGGATTACGTTTGTAAGATTATGACACATTTTAAACCACTTTCCTTTTCTTTATAGTGGGGACTTATCAATGACCCTTAAAGCTCAAGAAATTTCAGTAGAATTAGACATGCTCATCATCCAAAAGCTTCTACTCATAACTGATGCTAATTGCTAATTTCAATGTATATTAATAATCCATTCCACAGAATTCTTCTGATCTTACCTTAGAATCACAGCAGAAGATAGAGAGAGCAAAGTCCCCATATTCTTCCTTTGCCATTTGGTATTCTAGAGTATACAAAGCAAGACAACAGGGATTGCAGTTCTGTAATATTTAAATACAGGTAATGATGGCATTACAGAAACTGCAAGTTGTCTTTGCCGAGCAGAGCATCAGTCCAGGCGTCTCTGAGCGCTGCAGAGTCCTCAAGCACCTCCACAGGAGCAGTTATCTCTCCAGTACAGTTGTGTGATTGACAGTTAAACAGCAAAATTATAATTTATTCAATAGTTCCTCAGCTGGCAGAGACTATTTAATGAGATGAGTGGAATGGCGTTGTTTCTGAGAAGATACTCAGAGGATTAGCTAACTAGTTTCTGCCATTACTTTTGCAGTAGCTTTTTTTTATGATAAAGTGTTTAAATCGTATTGATTTTTAAAAATTGATTTGACCCATGATCCATTAGCACTAAAAATCCCGGCAAGCAGATGCTGTGTTCTTTGCGAACTTATTCTGGCGTTTTTATTCATTGCTCATTATGCTTATTTTGCCCTGACTGTTTGCACCCGTGTCTTACTCCATGACCTTACTAAGCTCAATACTATGTAGGTTTTGTCCTAATGACTGTGATGACAAACAATACATTTTATCTCTCTATTGTTGACTCACTGCACTGGGGATGTTCAACTAACAGTGTGATATCAAATTGTTTCAAATCATGCCAGTCAAAATTGGTCCCATTTACTTTCTACTGCTCATTCCTAAACTTATTGTGCATGATTTATCAGTGAGTGCATGCTAAATAAAATGCAGTCTGTGCTTTCCATTTTGGTCATTGTCAGACCTTTTTTATATTTCCAAATAGCTATTTAGGCTATTATTAGGAAATTCAAGCCGTGTTGTAGTTTAAAGGGGTGGTATAATGCCCCCTTTTACAATATGTTAAATAAGTCTCTGTTGTCCCCAGAGTGTGTATGTGAAGTTTTTGCTCAAAATACCCAACAGTATTCATCAGTAAAAATGCTCGTTTAGTGTGTGTCCCTAGCCTGGTTAAAACCAGACCATTCTCAGTAGTAACTGAATTATGGTCTGGCAAAGCTTCATAGACAAATCATTTCCAAAGGGGAGTCACCAACGGACGTCGCTCAAATGCTTCTGGGCGCAATTGGATAGACCTAAAACCAATCAGAGCGATGAAGGAGATGACGTATGTATGCAGAGTGACGGAGAAACATCTCAGAGTGTTGTTGTTTGCTCGGGTTTTAACAAAAAGGAAACGTTCAAAACGCGTAAAACAGACGCGATAGCGGATTCGATCGAGTGATGTTCCACGGCGGCATCCATCTTTGTAATGTAGACTACAAAATCTGCTTCGCCGTCACTGCGCTGTCGTCATCGTGTAAAGCCCGCCCCAACGTTTCTGATTGGTGCCTCGATTTCGACGGATTGGAAATTGGCTTGAATGAGCTCTTTGCCAGACTTGCTTGCAGGGCAAATCTAAATTTGCCGGAAGTTGTTTGGGTTTTCCCAGGCTAGTGTGTATCCCTTTAATCAAATGAGTCGTCCCGGCACAGAGGGTGGAGCTTCAAGAGCTCGTGTTTGCAGTTACCTGGCTCACGCAGACAAGCACTAAAATGTCAGAAACTGTTCTGCCTTTTATGTTTAAACTGGAGTCAGACAACTAAGACGTGAAGAAGTGACAACATGTAGAATGCATCAGGACTTTTCTAAATGGTTAGTTTATGTGGCTGATGTGGAGTTAACTATTTTCAGCATATTCTGTCATGATAATCTATAAAATCGGTCATGTAGGAACTGTTGTAAGATGCCTACAGAGTGGACATACATTTGTGTTGTGTACTGTATTGCATGTGAAAGACGTATGCGACAGCTTGAGCAGACTCACAAATGTGCTCTGCTACAACAACTCTTACTCTTCTTCTCAACATGGACTGCGTTTTCCCGGGGGCAGGAGTTATGTAAATTTTAGCGTTAGTGATGTCACTAACCCGGGAGGAATGTCGTGTAGTCCTTAAAAAAAACGATTTCTTTTAAAGCAAATATCTTCCTTTGCTTTGAACTTTGAGCGTTGCTACTTTGCAGATGTTGTTTATGCTCAAACAGCAACATTACACACTAACTAAAGTAAGAAAAGTGAAATCATAATCAACCACCCCTCTAATCCCAGAGTTACACTTTATTTTAAGGTGACGTAGTTACATTGTAGGCTACTTAATCAAATAAGTACAAAGTTATATTAATTAACTACATGTACTTACTATAGAATTACGGTTTTGGTTTGGGTTCGGTTTAGTTACTTGTAATTATGCATAATTTACTTTATTACTATAGTAGCATATAATGTTCACACCTTAAAATAAAGTGTTACCAATCCCAGTAAAAGTAATAAAGGCTATATCAATATTGGCAAATAATGATCAATTTCAGATTCAATTTCTATTTATTAAAAGCCTAAACATTGAAACATTGAGATTCTTGAAATGCTCTCCTTCTCACAGTTAAACTTGAACTTCCAACTTGATGCTCCAGTCAAAAATCCTCCTCAAATTGATGCCGGCTGTGTTTCATGTCCATTCATGTCTGGCTTTATTGTGGAGTGGAAGACCAATTTTTACAATCCAACAAATGACCTATGAATAAAATAAAGTATCAAAATCAAGCATTTTATTTCTCTTTGAATATCCCTATTCAGTGAAAGTGAATGGTAGAGAATGAATGCCATTTGATGTTGACTAAACATCAAATATTAGATTTTTCTTTGTCACTTCATGCTGCTTTTTTGCTTTTAGTGTGGACAAAAAATGACTTGCTACTGAATGCTTGTCACATAGTGGACATTGTGTCAGGATATTTGTGTAAATGAAGGTGGCACAATTACAGACCCTGCAATTTCACACACAACGCCTCGTTCTCTTTCATTAAGAATAGTCTTGTCTGAAAGACCACAGAGACATACAACGAAACATCACTACAGAAATCTATTGCTAATAATTATGTAATTTTTATAATTTATGAAAATAAAGACTACAGTTCAAGTTTGGGTCAGTAAAATTATTTTTGAAAGAAGAAATACCTTTTTTTCTGCAAGGATGGATTAAATTAGTCAAAAGTGAAAGTAAATGCATTCATAATGTTACTAAACTTTCTATTCATCAAAGAATTTTCCACTAGAAAGCAGCACAACTATTTTTAACATTGATAATAATAAGGAATGTATCTTGAGCACCAATTCATCATATTAGAATGATTTCTGAAGGATCATGTGACACTGAAGACTGGAATAATGACGCAGAAAATGTAGTTTTGCTCTCACTGGAATAAATAACATTTTAAATCAAAAAAGTTATTTAAAATATTACTGTTTTTATTTTTTATGATTAAATATAGCAGCCTTGGTGAACATAAGAGACTTCTTTCAAAAACATAAAAAAAAAAACTCCAAACATCAGCCTTAAAGGGCTAGTTAGTCCAAAAAGGAAAATTCGGTCATCATTTACTCACCCTCATGTCGTTCCAAACCTGTAAGACTTCCATTCATCATCGGAACACAAATGAAGATATTTTTGATGAAATCTTAGAGCTTCTCAGATTTATAGTTCCTGGTTTGATACAAGCAGGTTTAACTTAAGTGTCTGATGCGTTCCGGCCCTCCACTGTTTTTTTAGGTTGTACTTGTAATACACACACTTGGTTTCCGTATTGTTTGAGAAGGTGTTGTATAACTCGAGTCTCTGAGCCGGAGGCAGAGAGCAAGAATAACCTAAGATCTGCACTAATGCTCTGTGTATGTGTTTGGCGCATAAGCTTGAATTAACTGGCATTGCCATAGTAACTGATGTCTCGTGGGTCCGGGTCTGATTGTCCTAAGTCAGGGATTGAATGGCCTCTGTCCCCTCCGAGGACCTGTGCAGACTGGGGTCTCCTGCAGCGGCTGGGTCACGGAGACCTCTTCCTCTGAGTTGAGCTCAGGGCAGCCTACACTTCCTGAAGTCCAGCCTGATTGCATGTGGGCCTGTCGAGAAGTTTATATATTTTACAAAATGTTCATCCCTAGTTTGTCCTTTAAACTTTTTTTGTATCTTTTAAGTATCTCTTTTTTTAATTGTTGGCTTGTTCGTTGTATCTCTCGCACTCTCTTCACTCAACTTCACTGCACTTAACTCTCTCCCTCACTCTCTTTCTGTCTGTCGTTCCTTCACCCTCAGTCTCAGTAAGGCTCGGCAACATGCACGGATTGGATCACAGGAAATTTGACTGCACTGTGATGTCACAGGCTGTGTCGCTCGCTGATTGGTGGGGGGATGGGGGCACAGCATTCGCTGTGGGCACAGGCAGGCAGAGATGGCAGGAGGGTTGTCAGAAGCTGAGAGAGACAGCAGTGATGCCTCCAGATCTTCTCTATGCTCCTCTTCGTTCTCCTGGTTGTGTGTGAGGCTCTGACTCCATGTCGTGTTTTGCTCTGGCCTGGGAGGCCTCTGGTAGAACTTGTACTCATTAAATAAGCAGCAAAGAGGTGCGGTCCTAGTCTTACACACTGATAGATACAGTCAAACGCACTTGGCTGAATGAGTCTCAGATGGAGTGGAAGATTCATGACTGTGTATGTCAGGGATTTGCAACCTCTTTTGATGCGCAATCAACGGTATTAGGTTCCCCTGTCTAAGTCCCCCTGTAGTCAATAATTTTATCCCTTAAAACTTAACTTAGATAACCAAAATGGCATATTTAAAGTATTCATGCCTTAAAATAGCTTGAATGTAACTCTATACCCTTGCTTCATTTAGTATATGCGTAACCATGAATATGCAGATGAGCCCCGCCTCCACTCACTCACACAAGCTCGTCTACAAGTCGATGTATCAGAATGGTAATGCACTTTATGTATCGCTCTCTACAATGTCGGACTCATAACGGTAATTAATATGATTAGCCTTTGGCTTGACTACGTTATCAAACAGCTAATAATGTGTTGCTCATGTTACATTAACCGTGTTCCCGTTCGCCGTCTCAGAGTCAGGCAGGCAGGCGCCCTCTAACAATCCTTAGATCGTCAGTGGAGAAAGGCATGCAGTTCATCATAACATCGTAATGTACGTAATTCATCAGCTAATTTGATAAATGTTCCCGATTTTTAATATCAATGGAAAAATATAGCGAGATAACCTGACTTCTCTTGAGACTCCCCTGCTTCGCAGTTAATGATATGCTAAAGCCCTCTCGCACATTGATGTGATTGGTTACTGGATAGTTTGGGATGTAAGAACGCCGGCGATTTCAAACCACATTTTTTTTCCACTGCAGTTTTAAGGAGAAATACTCAATTGTGTTGGCTCATGAATTTGCACATCGTTTTGTCTTAAAGCATATTAAAAACAACACGTATACATACAGTATAAACAACATTAAAAACCACAAGGGGTCTTTTAAGCTGTACACTTTAGGGAGCATTCGTAAGATTAACGACTCATTTTACTATTCAATCCGTTTTATTTATAAATTTAATTTTTTTTAAAGATGCAAAAACAAGCACTCTCAGCTTTGCTGTGCTACACTTAGCTGTTTTGAGTACAAGAATGTGTCCCGTCCCCGTTGTAAGTTGAAAGAGTGCATCTCATCTTAACTGTTGCCAAGGACCCCAAATATGATGACCCCTTTTTAATATAGAACTGTATATAGAGCTGTAAATTTAATTTGATTGTGTGTGTGTGTGTGTGTATATATATATATATATATATATATATATATATATATATATATATATATATATATATATATATATATATATATATAATCACATCTTAATCTATGGTGTACTCTGTGTTAGTTTAATTTCAGTTGTAGTAGACCACTGTGTATACTGTAACATCTGTCTGAAAGTCTGAGTAAAGTACTACTGACCAGCCAGCATACACTTCTTGGTGGAAGAAAAAACAACAAACAGGAGCATACAGGAACCTCCCAGTTTTTCCAAGACAACATATTAGGTCATCAAGAACCAAAGTCACTTCCTGTCTCTTTATAGCCAATGGTGCCATAGACAAAATTTCTTGAACAGGACATATGAAGGGCCAGCACTGTGTGCTCTCCAGGCCTGACTGTATAAAGTGACAAGTGATAAAAGCTATATATTACAATATTACATTTAAATCTAAGTTTCATCCTAATCAGCTGTGACCACGACGAGTGGTTGCTTGGTGTCTTTTTTTTTTTTATGGCATTGAGCTGGGCAGTCCACCCACCATAAAATTTCATTGGTCTAAAATCCTGCTCCACATAATACAACATTAGAGGTGCAGTAAGCGATTTTCTCTTTTCATAAAACATCTAAAATGTGAGAAAAAAAAAACTTTTTTTTTTGTGTGTATTCTTTCAAAATCAAAGTTTGTAATTCAATGCATTCCTGAAGTTTAGTTTCACTTGTTTTTTGTCGTTTAAATTCTCAGCAATTTCAACCATTTTGATATACGAGTAAACAGACTTCTCTATGAAACAGGAAGTGTAGTCTCACATGGCTGTGTTACCAAACACTGAGTTTGCAAACGTGTTTTTGCCAGACTTGGTGTTCTGGTCCCCCCACCCCCCGAAACCATGGGATTACTCTTGTAGCGTGTGTGTGTGTGTGTGTATTTATGCCGTCTGCCGTATGCGGGGTGTAATCTGCCAGAGGTCCTGGCACACACAGGGTTAAGACCAGGCACCCCACCAAGCCTGAGGCCTGCGGGGGACGTCCCGCAGAGCCGTAAGCCTCCACAGAGCCCACACGCCCTGGAGCAAGGCCAACAGCACACAAACACACACAAATACATCAAGAAAGGAGGGTTGACACAAGAAAGACTGAGAGAATTTTTAAGAGGGTCATTGACATAAAGGTGAGGCGATGATAAATAAGAATTTTTATCATGTGCGCGTGCTAAGTTCTTAGAAATTATGTTTTTATATAGCATTTCATCCAAAAATGCTGTACCATTTTAAAGAAAAGTTTGAATTTAATGAATTGAATGAATCATGTTATTCAAGTAGACAGTATGGTCCGTATGCCCTGAATACATGTGAATGTGCAGTTTTCAAATATTTACAATTTATTAATTTTTCAAGGTAAATTATTTATTAATTGTTGTTTTACATGACATTATACTACCTGAACTAACCCTGCTTTGTATCAAAAGTTATAAAATGTTGTGTTCTTGACCTTGACCCTGTCATGAGTCCACAGGGGTTCTCTATGATATCATTTCCTGTTCTGTTTAGTTTTTATTTTCTGCATGTCAGTTGATTTACATGATTTTGTTGGTCTTAAAGGGCTAGTTCACCCAAAAATGAAAAAAATTGTCATTATTTACTCGTCTTCATGTCGTTCCAAACCTGTAAGCTTTTCGTTCATCTTCGAAACGCAAATGAAGATCTGTAAATGAAATCTGAGAGATTTCTGTCCCTCCACTGACCGTCTACGCAAATAATGTGCAAATTGATGAAAAATGTAAAAAAAAAAAAATCTAAACGGCTCAATTAATATAGATTAGATTTACGAACGCTTTATGAACTTTTTGAAGTGTCACAATGGTAGTTGAGTGGACAGAAATGGAGGCACAGAAATCTCTTATATTTCATTAAAAATATTTTCATTTGTGTTTTGAAGATGAACGAAGTCTTACAGGTTTGGAACGACATGAGGGTGAGTTATTGATGACAGAATTAATTTTTTTTGCTGAACTAAGGTTATTATTTCAAGAATTAAATTATTTGAATGAGTTTTTTTATCCTTTGGTGGACAAGTTTGGTTAAAGTTTTTCAAATATTAAACAATAGGCTACAAACTACTTAAGGTTTTCTTGTCTTTTAATGATTTTTTTTTTCATTATAAAATCAGGGTGGTTGTATCCCTGACACTTTGTGGTTTGATTTTTTAAAATTTTTTATTCACAAATTAAAAACATGCTGATTATAGAAGAGCTGTGTGTTTGAATTGCATTTTTTAATGTAGGTTCGAAGTGATGTAGAGCAACAAAAAAAGCGGCATGTCTTGTTTGTGTTTAATGGCCTGTTTTGCCCGTGACAGTCCTGATACTGGTATGTCGTTTGGTGCCAGTCAAAAGTGGGCTCTGAAGGTTATATATGAGGTTGAGTTACAAACGCCATAGCTTTTCACAGTGTCAACGCATTTGTTTTCAAGTGCTGTTGTTGGGGAACTCGCCAAACACAGCAGCGCTCCTGTCATGTAGCCCGACGGAGAATGCTCTGTTTAGTCTCTGAAACAGTCCGGTAAGCCTCAGCAGGTGTGTGTGAGTGTGACAGGAGATGCTGCTTGTCGCTTACAGACTGGAGGTGTGTGAACACTAACGCTTGTTTCTTTCTCTCCTCACAGATTATGTTTATTTCGAAAACTCCTCCAGTAACCCACTGCTGATCAGGCGAATAGAGGAACTCAACAAGGTGAGTACAGACGATGTGTGTGTTGCTAAAAGCCAATCGAACACCATGAGACTGAAGCTTGTCACCCTTTAATGCTTTAAGTCTGCAACAAAAATATTGGGGGATTTTAGCCAAGTTGCAGCATTCTTCTAGTGAGTTGAAGTACTAAAATAACTATAATACAAATAAAAAGTGTATATAAGCTAAATTGAAATAATGACAAAAGCACAATAAAATTAAAAATAAAAAGCTAATTCTATAATAGTAAAATAGGATTGGAAGATATATGATAGATTTATGTGAAGCATAACAAAATAATTTGCTTTCACTGTTAGGTTTGTTTGCAATTTCTGATTCAGGAAGACATCGTTCTTTTGAGTTGACTCTTTTTAAGCTATACAGTCGTTTTAAATCTGAATCATAGGTTTAAGCCTAACCCTGAATGATTGATTTACTAATTGAACTCATTCAGTTCTTTAATTTACCGCACAAACTCAATCAGAGTGAGTGTCAAAAATGTTGATCTCACAAACCTATTGTAAGGTCTCGAAAGACTCTGAAGAATATACTCCTTCGAGTCATATGGACCAATTTTATGATTCTTTTCTGGTGCTTTTTGTCTTTTTTCAAAGCTTGACAGCCCCAGTACTCATTCACTTTCATTGCTTTTGTGTTCCAAAAGAAGTAAATCATACAGGTTTGCAACAGCATGATGAAACTATTTCTTTAAATATATGCAGGGTGACAAGCTTCAGTTTTGTGCTTGGAAAAACCCACACCTAAACGACTGACAAATCTCAAATCTACAGTTTTCTGACATTTTTTTTTTGTTCTCACCGTTCTCACACTTTCAAGCCTTCTCCTCTAACTTCACACTGCTCCCCCTTCTGCCCTCCTCATCTTCTCTCCATCATGAGACCCTCTCACATCACCCAGGAAGTGCAGAGGTGTTTAGGTCACGGTTATGATTTAGTCCTCAGTTTGCATATTGAGGCTTCCCCAGCAGCTGATTGGTCTAGAGGCTGTTGCTGTGACAACTCTGTTTCCGTTTGCAGACGGCGAATGGGAACGTGGAGGCCAAAGTGGTGTGTTTTTACCGACGCAGAGACATATCCACAACGCTCATCACCCTTGCGGATAAGCATGCACGTGAGTAGCCGTGAGAGACTGCTTTACCCACAATGCTTTGAGCTGACCGTTCATAAAAATAGATTTGACTTTGGAAAGCACTTAGGAGTGACGCATGAACAAGTTTGTTCCTTGAGGTTTTATTGTTATTTGGAAAACAATTTACCCTTTGAACCTATTTCTCTAAACGGTTGATGGATGCTTTTGTCTTCTTTCTTTTGTTTTAAATTGACATTTTTAAAAGAATAATTTGCTCAGTTTTGGTGTGTGCCTTGCTGTCTACTACCCACATAGACAACCACCTTTTAAGGATGCATCCTAACTGAAATGAAGCCTTGTTACATCAAATGTGATTTTGGCCAAAATTAGGTATATTTTAGCACCTTATTAGGCTAAATAATTCTGCCTACTTTCTCGAGCCTTTGAATTGGGAGTGCACCGAATGCTTCCTCGACAGCTGTCTTCCAGTTTGTTTGCAGTCCACAATGGCCACCCACAATCAGCTCACCAAACCTGACTTTTTTTTCCCGAAGACATTCGCCTGGTGGCTGTTATCATACAGAGCTAAAATAAAAATGTATGTTTATCCCACGTGACGGTTTCTAATATTTCAGAAAATTTGCTCTAGAAATGCACCTGTTTTTTAATATTTAGTTTCAGACATCTCATATTGAACAATACGTTTACTTCTTTAAAACACGATTCGCCATTCACACTCATTTGAATTGTTTTATTAAAGTAAAACCATATAAAAATTATATTATTGGTTAAATGGTGTTATGTCAGTTTAAATACGAATCTGAGACGTCAGAACAGAAACTTTGTTAAACGGAGACAATTTTGTCTTTAATTTGAAGTTTAAAAAAAATGTATTCAAATATGGTCAAATGTATTAACATAATTTTTAAATTCTCTGTTAAAGGATTAGTTCACTTTTAAAAATACTTTTGCTGATAATTTACTCACCCCCATGTCATCCAAGATGTCCATGTCTTTCTTTCTTCAGTCGAAAAGAAATTAATGATTTTGATGAAAACATTCCAGGATTTTTCTCCATATAATGGACTTCAATGGGAACCAAACGGTTCAAGGTCCAAATGACAGTTTCAGTGCAGCTTCAAATGACTTTAAATGATACCAGACGATGAATAAGGGTCTTATCTAGCGAAACGATGCGTCATTTCAAAAATAAATATAACAGTTTAAGTTTTATTAGCACAAATGCTCGCCTTGCTCTGTCCTGAGATGCGCGTTCGTGACTCTCCTGTTCGAACTCGTTCATCAAAATGAACAAATCTTTTTTCGAGTCATTTCAGTTATTCAACGAACGAAATGAATTAAATGACTCGAAAAAAGATTTGTTCATTTTGATGAACGAGTTCGAACAGGAGAGTCACGAACGTGCATCACAGGACAGAGCAAGGCAAGCATTTGTGCTAATAAAACTTAAACTTATATTTATTTTTGAAATGACGCATCGTTTCGCTAGACAAGACCCTTATTGGGGGTGCTGACTGTGCAGTGTACATTTCTTTGATTCAGTCTAGAGTCTCTATAATTAGGGCCCAAGCCCAAAGGGCGAAGGCCCTATTGTTTTCCTAAGGATTATTTATTATTATTATTATTATTATTATTATTATTATTATTATTATTATTATTATTTTTCTTCTACCTTTTGGACACTTTTGGAGGCCTTAACATGCTCAAAAACTCCTGAAACTTTGCACACATGTCAGAACCCGCGGCCATCAGGGCCGGGCAGAAGATGGTACCCGGGCGTGGCAGGGGGGCTCGACAGCGCCCCCTGGAACGGGGTCCGAAAACATGGTCCATAAATCAAACACGCTTGCATGTAATAATATGAAACTCGGTACACATGTAGATCTCATCGTTTCATATATACTTCGCACTCTAACTTTTTACCCCAGCCCAACAGGAAGTCGGCTATTTAGGCTTGTTTGGAAAACGCATGCAAAGGAATGTGAAACACTCCTCCTAGAGAATTCAAACACACGGCACGAAACTCGGTCAGCGTGAAGTCAAGACATTGAGGATGAAAGTTTGCGAGGGGATTTTTGATATCTCGAACGGTTTGGCCGTGGCGAGGAAACGAAATTATGGCGAGAAACGTGAAACAGGAAGTGTGTCATAACTACTGCATACATTAACTAATCTTGATGAAACTTCAGCAGTGTGTTCGTTGTAAGAGCCCGATCACATGGATGTGACTATTGTGAGTCAAAGTTATAGCGCCACCAACTGGCAGCAGGAAGTGTGTCACTTTCAAAATGCTTTTAAATCACCCTCTTATTTTTACCCGATTTGCTTCAAACTTCATGTGCATAATGTAGACACATGCCAGATGTAGACCTGTGAAAGGATTATTGATATCTTAGACACTGTTGCCATGGCAATGCATCAAACATTAATATTCCTTTTTTTAAGCTTTTTCATGCTTTTTTATGCTTTCGGGCACTTTTGGGGTTCTTAACGTGCTCGAAAACTCTTGAAACTTTGCACACAGGACAAAACCCGCGGCCATCAGGGCCAGGCTGAAGCTGGTACCCGGGCGTGGCAGGGGGGCTCGACAGCGCCCCCTTGAACGGGTCCGACAATTTGGTCCATATATCCAACACGCTTTACCCTATTTGCTTCAAACTTGATGTGTATAATGTAGACACAAGCCAGATGTAGACCTGTGAAAGGATTGTTGATATCTTAGATGCTGTTGCCGTGACAACGCATCAAACTTTAATATTCTTTTTGGATACTTTTGAGATTCTTAGCGCACTTTTGGGGCCCTTAACATGCTCAAAAACTCTTGAAACTTTGCACACGGGTCAGAAACCGCGGCCATCAGGGCCGGGCTGAAGCTGGTACACGGGCGTGGCAGGGGGGCTCGACAGCGCCCCCTGGAACGGGGTCCGAAAACTTGGTGCATAAATCAAACAGGCTTTACCCGATTTGCTTCAAACTTGATGTGTATAATGTAGACACATGCCAGATGTAGACCTGTGAAAGGATTGTTGATATCTTAGATGCTGTTGCCGTGACAACGCATCAAACTTTAATATTCTTTTTGGATACTTTTGAGATTCTTAGCACACTTTTGGGGCCCTTAACATGCTCAAAAACTCTTGAAACTTTGCACACGGGTCAGAAACCGCGGCCATCAGGGCCGGGCTGAAGCTGGTACCCGGGCGTGGCAGGGGGGCTCGACAGCGCCCCCTGGAACGGGGTCCGAAAACTTGGTCCATAAATCAAACACGCTTGCATGTAATAATATGAAACTTGGTACACATATAGATCTCATCGATTCATATATCCTTTGTACTTTTACTTTTTACCCCAGCCCAACAGGAAGTCGGCTATTATGGTTTGTTTGAAAGCGTATGCCCCTGGAATTCGATATACTACTCCTAGAGAATTCAACCAATCGCCACGAAACTCAGTCAGCATGAAGTCAAGACATTGAGGATGAAAAATTGCCAGGGGATTTTTGATATCTCGAACGGTTTGGCCGTGGCGAGGAAACGAATTTATGGCGAATAATGGAAACAGGAAGTGTGTTATAACTTCTGCATACATTAACTGATCTTGATGAAACTTCAGCAGTGTGTTCGCTGTAAGAGTCCGATCACATGGATGTGACTATTGTGAGTCAAAGTTATAGCGCCACCAACTGGCAGCAGGAAGTGTGTCACTTCCTAAAGGCTTTGAAATCACCCTCTTATTTTTACCCGATTTGCTTCAAACTTCATCTGTATAATGTAAATACACTGCAGATGAAGACCTGTGAAGGGATTCTTGATATCTTTGAAACTGTTGCTGTGGCAACGCATCAAACTTTAATATTCTTGTTTGATGCTTTTGATGCTCTGAGTCAATATGGCAAGCCGTTTTAACATTTAATCATTTTAACCTAGTAGTCTCTTTTTTCATGCTACTAGTACTTATTTTTTAGATACTAGTATCTATTCCATTAAGTAATAGTACTTATTCATTAGCGACTAGTGCTTATTCTTTAGTACTAGTGCCTATTCTTTAGATAGTAGTGCTTATTCTTTAGATATTCTTTTGAATACGTATTAGTAGCTAATGAATAAGTACTGGTATCTATTTAATAGGTACTAGTATGTAATGACTTAGAACTAGTATTTATTGAATAAATACTAGTATCTATTAATAGGTGCTATTATCTAAAATGTCATTCTCTCTCTCTTTCTCTACTAGTACTTATTTTTTAGATATTAGTATCTATTCCATTAAGTACTAGTACTTATTCATTAGCGACTAATGCTTATTCTGTTTAGAATATTCAAAGTGCTTATTCAATTTGTATGCTTATTTATATTTTCAGAGCAGAAAATCCGATTTTTCTGCTTATTCAATATTGCATCTAAAATGTGACTTGACGTTGTGTGTGTGTGTGTGTGTGTGTGTGTGTGTGTGTGTGTGTGTGGTGTGTGTGTGTGTGTGTGTGTGTGTGTGTGTGTGTGTGTGTGTGTGTGTGTGTGTGTGTGTGTGTGTGTGTGTGTGTGTGTGTGTGTGTGTGTGTGTGTGTTTTGAGTGTGTGTGTCTGTGTCTGTGTGTGTGTGTGTGTGTGTGTGTGTGTGTGTGTGTGTGTGTGTGTGTGTGTGTGTGTGTGAGAGAGAGATTGTGTCTGTTACAGTGACAAGAGTTTTTAAGCCTTGTCTTTTTGGATATATATATTTTTTTTATAAAAAAAAAATGTGCATACAACCCATGTATTTCAAATGTATTGTTTGCTTTAAATTAAATTAAGATTGTATGTTTGGTAATTGAACCTAAATAAATGTAAAATGAATGTGCTATATTTCAGATCAATATATTTGTTTTCCTTCATTTTAATCAACACTAACTTTATTCTCATCTGAATTATAAATAACTTATTTCTGTATATAAAATAAAAAATCCCGAATAATCCAGACCAACCAGAGCACACTATTTCTACAACATCATCAGTGCTGAAGCGGGACTACCAGAGCCGTTCGGCAGATAGCGAGCAGATATTTTGTGTCACGTCGTGCACAATAACCCTAAAGGCACCAGGGTGGCGATGCCACCGGCTTTATATATATATATATATATATATATATATATATATATATATATATATATATATAAATAAATATAGCTGCGAGCAGCGATGAAGGGCCAAAGCCGGCGGTACCGCCACCCTGGTGCACCAGGGTTGCGGTGCCACCGGCTTGGGCCCGTAATCGCTGCTCGCAGCTATATTCTTAATTTGATTTTTGAACACATTTGTTGTCATTTCCACATTCAGATTCATTGTGAAGAACAACTTTGATGCTTTCATTTTTGGTTTAGTGTCTTTGGCTTAATTGAATCGTGTTTCAGTGCCTCACCTTCATATTGTTTTAGGTTTGTATGTTCTTTTTTTGCACTGTAAAAAATTATTTTCATGATGTATCACAACTTTTTTGCTTTTGTCAAATTAGCTTAGATAATTAATCTGGTTCAGATAACATCATATTTTGAGTTTCTGTTGATTAAACCAATCTCCTTTATTGTTTTAAAGGGATAGTTCACCCAAAACATTTAATTTTGTCATCACTTATTCACTTATACGTTGTTCCCAACCTATATGAGTTTCTTCTGTTGAACACAAAATAAGTTGTTGGTGGTAAGAAGGGTGGTAATTAAACAGTTAACGGTAGCCATTGACTTCCATAGTAGGGAAAACATACTCAATGTCTACCATCAACAGTTTGGTTACCAACATATCTTCTTTTGTGTTAAACAGAAATAAGAAACTCATACAGGTTTGGAACAACATGAGGATGAGTAAATGATGACAATTTTAATTTTTTTGGCTAACTATCCCTTTAACTTAAATTTAAGTTCAATAAACACACAATTGGCAACCAGGTTACTTTAAGTTAAACCAACAATAATTTTTTACAGTGCGCGTGGAACAGATAAAAAGGTATTTTGCAGAATGTCGTCGCTGCTCCATAGAATAATGGGATATAGTATTCCATAAAGCGAATGACCAGTGCTGTCAACTCCATGTGTGACAAAAGGCAGCATAAAATGTCATTCTTGCATCTCGTGATTATCATTAGCGCCAGACTTGGTGCAACACTTTTTTTTGGAGCTCTACATCCCTGGTCCCCATTCACTTACATTTTATGGAAAAGAGCATCCTAGACATTCTTCAAAAGATCTCCTTTTATGTTCAATGGAAGGAAGTTATGGGTTTGGATTGACATGAGGGTGAGTAAATAATGAGAGAATTTTCATTACGGAGTAAACTAATCCTTTAAATCTTGTTAGAGGTTCGTGCAGGCAAAAAGCTGCAAGATAATTGTCTTGTCCATTATGTAATGTTCAGATGATTGACAGCCCTTAAAACACCTTGAATGAACTGTCTTTTAAAAGAGTCTTTTGAAAGATAATCTGTTCCTGCTGTGAGCAGGACCTTCCTCCAAAATGGCTGCTGTAGAGATTTATCAGCAGAAGGGTATCTGAGGGGTTTGTAAGTACAGGGTTAGACACTGCTTATGGGTATAAAAGAGATTTCATCTTTGGTCCGCAACACACAAGTCTGATTCTGAGACCATGAAGCCTGTTTGTTCATGTGGACCACACAGATGCAGTGAAGAGGAACTCTCTCTCTATGTATTTATGTGTGTGTGTGTGTGTGTGTGTGTGTTATGGACCTCTCCTCAATGCCAGCAGCCTCTCCGTGGACCTTCAGACATTTGCAATATGTGAAAAATGCATGGCAGGAATGGTCGTTCACCGCATGGGTGTGGGCTACATCCTGTCTCTGCCTTTGAAAAAGGGAAAGGGAGTTAAAGAATGAGTGGAAGAGCGTAAGGAAAAAGAAAAGTCACCAAGTGGAGGGAGAATGAGGGAAAAGCCGCACCAATGAAAAGAGGAACACACAAGTTCAGTGCCGGCTGGAGGAGGTCTCATGAAAGTTACAGGCAGTGACTGTGTGCATTATTAGAGCTGCTTACAAGCATCACTTTTGCTGTTCCACATACTTGTGGTTATGGGTTTGTTCAAATACCTAACTACCGGTATGTGCTTTAAATGATTAGTTGACCCTTCCTTCCTTCCTTCCTTCCTTCCTTCCTTCCTTCCTTCCTTCCTTCCTTCCTTCTCCTTCCTTCCTTCCTTCCTTCCTTCCTTCCTTCCTTCCTTCCTTCCTTCCTTCCTTCCTTCCTTCCTTCCTTCCTTCCTTCCTTCCTTCCACCTCTACATCTTTCTTTCCTTTTTACATCATTCCTTCCTTCCTTACGTCTCTACATCTGTCCGTCCTTCCTTCCTCTTTCTCCTCTTCTTTCTTTCTTTCTTTCTTTCTTCTTTCTTTCTTTCTTTCTTTCTTTCTTTCTTTCTTTCTTTCTTTCTTTCTTTCTTTCTTTTTCTTTCTTTCTTTTTTCTTTCTTACTTCCTTCCTTCCTTCCTTCCTTTCTTACACCTCTACATCTTTTTTCCTTTTTACATCATTCCTTCCTTCCTTACGTCTCTACATGCGTCCGTCCGTCCTTCCTTCCTTCCTCTTTCTTTTTTCTTCTTTTCTCTCTTTCTTTCTTTCTTTCTTTCTTTCTTTCTTTCTTTCTTTTCTTTCTTTCTTTCTTTCTTTCTTTCTTTCTTACGTCATTCCTTCCTTCCTTCTGTCCCCACATCCTTCCTTCCTTGCGTCTCTACATCTGTTCTTCCTTCCTTCCTCTTTCTTTCTTTCTTTCTTTTCTTTCTTTCTTTCTTCTTTCTTTTTCTTCTTTTCTTTCTTTCTTTTTCTTTTCTTTTCTTTTCTTTCTTTCTTTTCTTTCTTTCTTTCTTTCCTTCCTTCCTTCCTTCCTTTCTTTCTTAGCCTCTACATCTTTCTTTCCTTTTTACATCCTTCCTTCCTTCCGTCCCCACATCCTTCCTTCCTTGCGTCTCTACATCCGTTCTTCCTTCCTTCCCTTTCTCTTTTTCTTTCTTTCTTACTCATTACTTCCTCCTTCCTTCCTTTCTTACGCCTCTACATCCTTTTTTTCCTTTTTACATCATTCCTTCCTTCCTTACGTCTCTACGTCCTTCTTTCCGTCCTTCCTTCCAGCCGTCCGTCCAGTTCTGCACAAGCGAGTATGACTCTTATTTCCTCCAGAGATTGTAAAAAATCTTGTAGAAAGTTTCTAGTGCTCTTTGACCCTTGATATAAATCAACAGAGCTTTTGGTGTGTAAACTTCAGTTCTCCAGTGTCGGAGGAGTCAGCAGCGTGCGGGTGCTGTGACTCACAGATGAAATATTTTGCTCTCTGTGATGCTGGCTCCGCCTCGCTGGGCCCTGAGAGCATGAGGCAGCGAGGCGCCATGTGTGCTGAGAGAGAGAGAGACCTGACTCTGCTGTGAACTACTCACTGGAATCACCTCACTCGTTGGCCTCAGCCGCTCCCCTTGATTGTGCTTTCTGCTCGACCTCTTGGTACTGAGTGCAACAGCTTTGAGTCACAGCTGTCGGTGTGAGCTGTGTTTGTGTGTTTTACATTTCGTCCTGAACTGGAAGGGCAAAATAAACAAACAGCGGTTGGAAAAAGACACCGGAATTCATCTCCGTATCATCTCATGTCCTTGTCAACAGAAAGGTTGTGGATGGTGTGGGTTTATAGAAACACGTAGGACATACAAAGCAAACGTTTATGGACTTGTGGCCACAAGCTTTTGTATGGAGATTTTAAAGCGAAGTTATGGGGGTATTACCTATTGTATCTATTGCACGTGAGAGGTGAATGAATGAAAATAGTCTTTAACCTCCAGATATAACACCGATCAGTACAGGCTTAAACTATTTAGGGTTGTGAATTATATGGTCTATATAAATCTTTTTACCTGATCAGAACTACAGTAAAAACAGTAATACTGTGAAATATTATTTCAAACTTAAATAACTGTTTTCTATTTCAGTATTTTGTCCTGTGATGGCAAAGCTGAATTCTCAGGAGCTATTACGCCAGTCTTCAGTTGGTATGTTTATATGCAGTAATTTTCGTCAGTCGGAATGAATGAATCCATTCCAGTTTCAGATTTTGGACGTTCTGTTTATATGAACCCATATAACCGAATATGTGAATCAGATTGCAATGTGCATGTAAATATTTCAGTCTCATCCACTGACCAGTTTGTAAGGCATGAGACAAAAAAAATCATCAATGTTTTTATGACATAAAACGTATGTATAAACATATGCATCATGGCACTGCGCAAGGTATTTTTGAATCAAATTGAGAAAATAGTCGGATTCAAGCATTTATATACTTAATGTTTGATCAAATTATTTAATGTCTACACCACCCCTTTAAATCCAGTCAAATTTGAATTCGGATCAAGCTCAATCGGATTGATTAAGGTGTTTTCATGAAGTCTTTTCAGTCTGTGTTAGTCTGATTACTAACAAATTATTTTTTTCACATGATCCTTCAGAAATCAAATTTCATTTCAAGAAACATCTCAACATTGTCAGTCAAAACCGGTTATGCTGCTTAATATTTTTGTGGAAACCGTGATGCAATTTTTTTTTCAGGATTCCCCTCAGACTGCAAATTCACACCTCTTGTGAACGGTTAACTTTGTTTTTGCTGTGGTGGTAGATTCACTAGTTCACCACTGAATAGTGTTGCAGGAAACACTGTCAGAGTGTTTTACTACAGAGTTCTGTCTTCATCAGTGCAAGAATCCACACATTGAAGAACCATTAACAGAACCCAGTGTCCTAAATTCAGGATTTTTTTAAAATGAAGCAGCCCTGAACAAGAACGATATCTTGGTGGTTCCCAACTTCACCTCTCTTTATTCTAGCACTCTTTTACCCTTTGATTAGAACACAACAAAGCTTATCGCATGTAAACACAAATAACTTGCATGAAATGCTTCCGCACCAACAGATGAATGCAGACTTTGAAGAACCGCTAAACCAAATGCCTTAAATCATTCGAAAATGAAGCCCTTGTGGTTTTGATTCTCAACCCGTGCTCCCTTCATTCCTCTCTTCTTCTCCTCCTCCTCCCCCACCTGGTAAGGAGATTCATTCATTAATAATTGATATTGGTGAAGACAGGTGAAATGGAGAGGTAATTTGTTGAGTGTAGGCAGGGTGCAGGGCCAGATGATTGGGTTCTTTCTCTCTTTTTTTCTTTCTTTCTCCGAACTATGGAGTTTACTGAGTTCAGCTCCTCTTCTCGACGGCTCTCAAGGACGCAGCAGGCTGGTCTTAGCCAGAGGGCTGTTCCTATCTCTCTCTCTTTTGCTCACTCGTTTTCTCTTCATCTTTTCCCATTCACTCTCTTTGTTTCAGGCTCCATCTCGATCCCTTGCTCCGCGTGTACCTCAGCAGGGGTTGTCGATACTCCACGCGCAGCTGTAATAGAATGGTTACTGATGTGCAGCGCTGTAAAGTGACCGCTCGCTCGTGTTCGATGTAGTTTCAGATTTCTTAATGGCAAAATAAAACCGGATAGCATGTGACGGATAGAGAGCGGTGGCATACGTGTGCTGGTGAGGAAGAGGAGGGAATACTTATTGATTTTAGACAAACATCTTTTTTTTGTAAATCCCTTGATTCTTTTTGTTCTTCTGCCTTTCCCTCCATCTCCATGTTTCTCCATCTGTCTCTCTCTCTTTCGCTAATGAAACTCCAAATGAATTGGAGCACGCTCACTGGTTTCTCTCCCTCCCATCCGACTCTCTCCCACTTATCATTCTCCGCCGCACTCTGCCTCCATACAGCACATATATGTGTGGTTTGTCAAGAGAGATTGTCTCCTTTTTCTGTACCTACCTAGTAATCTTTTTAAGAGAAGGGTGATGATGTGTTCGCATAAACTGAATTAAGAGAAGGCGTCTGCTTCGTCTCGCTCTCTTTTGGTTGTTCGCAGTCATTTTCACATTTACAGACATTGCATTTAATCAGTCTGTGTTTAAAAGATGTAGTTTTAGGTTGGAGAATGGCCATCACAAACTCAACTGCACTTCAATTTCAACTTTTCAGTCTAATTGTGAAGACGGACTGATTCCCTGATTAGGGTCTTTGTAGTGCTTGTAGGTTTAACACTGCAATGCCTGGGATATGAAATAATAGTCCGAAAATTATTATTTTTTCTAAAGTGGAGCAGTTTATTGTGATTTTAGACAAAATACATGAAAAATGGAGTTTAGTTAAATGTGTTTTAAGTATCATATTTAATACCTCAGGCTTTTGTGGCTCATTTAATATGATGTAGTGAGAATATGGAGCTTTTACTCAATGAGAAAAAACGGCCTCAATTTTATTAAGAGGCCCAAACTGTGCAAATATATGCAATTTGGTGCAGTTGCTGATTTTTATATGGCCAAATAGTAAGATGAAATTCTGATAACTTGTAATGTAAATCAATGAAATATTTATTACAGTATAGCTGACTACTTGCATAAAATGCATATACATATCAGTTGTCATTGTCTCCCAATGTAGTTTTATACATTGTTATATGTATATATAGTTATATACTATAACATATAAACGTTCCTCAAAAGGCTGATGTATCATATTTAATACTCTCATTTTAACATGGTTTTTCTAAAATAATCATTTTTGCATAAAAAACAGTTTTTGTCCGGTAAGTGTTCATTTTGAAATATTACTATCAATATAAAAGTTATTCTTAAGTTTACTATAAAAATCAGTAAAGATATCTGCACAAAAAAGCATAGAATGATTGGTGGACACTGGTTTTTCAATTGCTATTAAGCAGGATTACTAATGCTTATGAATATAATATATATATATATATATATATATATATATATATATATATATATATATATATATATATATATATATATATATATATATATATAATATTATTTGGTCACACTTTACATTAGGTGTCTCTAACTACCATGTACTTATGAAAAAAAAAACATTAATAATGTACAATGTACTTGTTCATGTATTGCAAAAGACTGCTGCTGCTTCTGAGGTGGGATACGCTAAGGTAAGGGACAGTGTAGTGATATGATCAGGTTTAAGGATGGGTTAAGGTGTAAGAGAAGGGTCAATAGTGTAATTATACAATTCATTACAGAAATGCATGTATAAACACAAAAAAGTATCCAATAAGTGCATTGTATTAAAACATTAATTTAAATGTAAGTACATAGTGGTTAAAGACATAATATAAAGTGGGATTGGTTTTGAGTAAATATTGTATAAGTTCATTCAAGAATATCTGAAAATCAATAATGTTCCAGTAGGTGGAACTGACACAAGGGAGAAGGAAGAACTGTTGCTTCAAAGCCATTTATTGTTTTCATGTTATGGCTAATATTAAAATACATGCTACTTTTATACTGAAAACCGTTATGGTGCCTATATATATTATGTCGAAATCTGCCGATTAGTATCAGCATACAGAATCACATTTCTAATATTCATTAAGGTTGAACAAGTGAAGGTGATGACTAGGTTATCTTTTCTTTTCACTTATAGGAGAAATGGAGGAGGAGATGGAGAACCCTGAAATGGTGGATCTCCCCGAGATACAGAAGCATCAGCTGAGACACCGAGAGCTCTTCCTCTCTAGACAGCTGGAGTCTCTGCCTGCGACACACATCAGGTAACCTACAAAAAGCTTAGTCGATATACGTGTTCTCGCTTGTAGCCGGCCAGACTCGCTCTCATTAGCGTCTGCGCTCATCCTGACTCCTTTCAGTCTTTTTCATGTTCTGGCCTGATGGAATCCCCAGCACAGAACAGTGTTAGCGTCTCGTTCAATCACGCTGCGCTTTCATTGGTACGAATCCAGCAGAGAGCAGGTGAAGATTGAGTCAATTTCGTTTTTGCTCAAGGGCTTGTATATTTCATAAAGTCATCTATACATGTGAATAGAACCATTTCATGAGAATCATGCCCACTTTTATTTGGGATTGGGAAGTTGCTGGGTAATCAATGTTCTGCCAGTCAGCAGAAGGCTGCGCTTTCAACCATCGTATCACACTAGCCAGGTCACGTCTGTCTCGGATCGACTTGGATCTCACGAACATGTGAATCTTCTTTCGAGTTTGTGGAGAAAGATCGGACTCAAGGGTGGAGCGAGCTTGACCTTAATCCTTTCTGGATGAACGGGTTCTTCACTGTTGTTTGGAGATGGGAGGTGGATGGCCAGCTTCAAGCCTCTCAGGGGTTGGAATGATTAATCGAGTGACTCAATTTTAAAATTGTTGATTAGCATTTTCCTTCTCTCTTACTGTACCTTTGCAGTGACCCAAAAAACATGGACAGGGATACTGGCAGTGAATACCAAAAGACGACCTTTTCATTTATAAATAGAGATAATTAACTTTAAAAGTTATAAAAATGTGACTGGCGTTAACCACAATGGCTAATGAATGTTGAGTGCAGGATTTACTCAAATCTCATGTGAGGGCTTTGGCTACACTGCCAAAAAACCTTTCTTATTCAGTATTTTTGTCTTGTTTTCCAGGACAATAAACGTCTAAGTATTCCTGAAACGAGATAGATTTATTTGGGAAAAATTACAGGTGAAATTGTCTTCATAGGGGAAAACAAGTTTATGAAAATAAACCTCACTACTTCTCTTATTTCTCTGACAACAAGACTTAACTGTCATTTTACTGATGAAGTCTTTGATATTGTTTTATGGATATTTCGATATTTTTACTGGAAAACGAGACAAATTTGAATAAGAACAATTTTTTTTTTGCAGTGTAGCATTAACATTTTTTTTTTTTACATTTTATTTATGGCCCTTTTGCTATAATTCTTATTGATGCGATACTGAAAGAGGCCAGATTCGATTTTTTTTTTTTCATATTTACTTCCAGTTTTAACTTTTGCATTTAACTTTGATGTTTTCACACTAACCCTATTGGGTTCTGTCAGGAGTGCTAATTCATGCAAACTTAATAAAAAAAGTACAAATACATTTTTAAATGATTGACTTACTCATCTTTTCTTGTATCTTAATTTCTTGGGGACCAGTTTTGTTTTTTTATTTATACGTTTTCAAACTTTATACATATTAAAACCTCTTAGAAGTGTACTTTTACAGAAAGAAAATAACATTGGTTGATGTTTCACTTTTTTTTTTTTTTTTACTTCATCAGTCAGATTACTTGAAAAATCCTCAAAATAATTTAATTTTTAACCCCAAGCTCAGTCGGTGAGATTTAGATAATCTATTGTGAATGAATACACCTGTCTAACTACAACCAGGGAACAGTCTCAGACACTGTGTGTGTGATTTAATAATAATAATAATTTATTACATTTATATAACGCTTTTCTCGGCACTCAAATCGCTTTACATAAGGGGGGATATCCTCAACCACCATCAGTTGCGCCAGAACGTCCACCACACACACCAGCTTATTTGTGGAGAGGAGACAGTTATGAAGCCAATGAGTATATGGGGATGATTAGGAGGCCATGATGGACAGAGGCCACTGGACATATTTGTCCAGGATGCCGGGGGTTACACCCCTACTCTTTCGAAGGAATTTTTGGGATTTTTGGGTCAGGAGCTCGGTTTAACGTCTCATCTGAAGGACGGTGCTCTTTGACAGTACAGTGTCCCCATCACAATACTGGGGTGTTAGGACCCACACAGACCACAGGGTGAGCGCCCCCTACTGGCCTCACTAACACCTCTTCCAGCAGCAACCTAGTTTTCCCAGGAGGTCTCGCATCCAGGTACTAACAAGGCTCAACCCTGCTTAACTTTAGTGGGCTACCAGTCTTGGGCTACAGGGTGATATGGCTGCAACGATTGTAACGTTTACTGTTGAGATTGTTATGATCGCTGTTACAACAATTTCACTATAGTACGAATCTCTTTCCTGCAGCACTGTGAATGAACTGCGCAAAGTAATTGAGATCAGTTTAACGACATATGGGACTGTGAGATTCAGTCCAGCCAGCGTTAAAACTGTATTATGTGTTGCTTTTTCAGGGGGAAATGCTGTGTTACACTTCTGAATGAGACGGAAGCCCTCAAGTCCTATTTAGACAGAGAGGTGAGTGTCACGGCCCTATACCAAGGTGTTTGTTTGCATGAGCAAAATCTTTAGTTTGCATGAATTTGCTTCAGTTTTCACTCTTAGTATCTCCATTCACAGTATGTCTTCAAGAGGGAAATGTTTATCTGACGTGTGTGTGTGTGTGTGTGTGTGTGTGTGGCGCTAGTTTTGAGTCCCGATCCAAATGAATAATTCAGTGTGTTGACCCAGTATGTTCCTCCTCATATTTAGTAATGAGGAGACTGGAGACTCTACAGAGTAAAGCCAGTCCTCTAATATGTCAAACACTGGCCTTCACTGGTTTATTTGTCTGTTTTTCTTTATATTAAAAGAGAGAAACATGCTTTAAACGAGAATGCATGTACATAAGCTTCATCGCGCATTATAAGTGTGCTGCACTTAATTCCCTGATATATTCACGGTGAAATCTCTTTTCAAAAGAAGTTCGATATACCTTATACTTCTGTAAGCAGTGCTTAAATGAATGTGGTTACACTTTATTTTAAGGTGTAATTGTTACAGCTATACAGCCAAGTACTATATTAAGTAACAACATGTACTTACTAAAGGGTTAGGATTAGATTATTTGGTTACACTTTATTTTAAGGTGTCTGTGTTACAGGGTGATTATTCATTTAAAGGGTACCTATCATGGAATTTTGAAAATTACTTTTCATGTAGTGTGTAACATAGATCTAAGTGAACAAAAACATCCTGCAAAGTTTTAAATATGAAAGTTCACCGTATACAAAGTTATTGTCTTTCAAAAGTAAGAGTCGATTCTGAGTCGCTGATATGAATCGATAGACGAACGATGCATTTTCTCTAACTTTCGTACGTCACTTGTACAAGTTATTTGAATTCGACACGCCCACTCAGTGCGCGCGCCGAGCAGACAGAGAAACCTGACAACAACATGTCGACGAGACTCTGTTCTGAAGTGCGAATCAAAAGCAAACTTTTTTTTTCACTGCCCAGGGACAAGCATGTGAAGACTCAGTGGCTAGAGTTTATATTTACAACTATACCACACAAGTATAGCCACCTTGAGCTGTGTTCGCGTTATTTTAATGACGATCGCTTCACAAACACAAATGCTTTCAAGTGTGGATTCGCGAGTCGCCTGATACTGAAGGAACGTTCAATACCAAATTTATTTGGATCAGCTTCCTCCTCCGAATCACAACCTGTAAGTACTATTAATAATTGTTGCTTTTATGTGTGTGTGTGTGTGTGTGTGTGTGTGTGTGTGTGTGTGTGTGTGGTGTGTGTGTGGTGTGAGAGTTACGCTCAGCAGCTTCTAGGTCTCCAATGTAATTTTTTTTGTTTTTTGAAATATGTGAAATTATGTGAAGCGTATTGTAGTACTGCAGTGCTTTATCAATATGTTTAAGCTTTGGGCTAACGCAAAATATAACTGACTGCGTCATCTGACCAATCACCGCCGATTAGCGTCACGCAAAGGAGGGGTTTGGACAAATGAGTCGTCAAACGAATCATTAGGGAGTCGGTGAGCAAATCAGGTAAAAATAAATGCATATTATAAGACAACAAAAGTGTTTTTTGTCATTGCATGCATGTAAAACTGTTGTTGGGGACTCCCAGAACATTATTAGGAACATTTTAAATGCCATAATAGGTACCCTTTAAGTACTGAGTAATATTAATTAACTACATATACTTACAATTGGATTAGGGTTTTGTTAAGGTTAGTTGCATGTAATAATGCACAATTTATAGTAATTACTATAGTAATCACATGTAACATGTAATGTGTAACAATAAGTACATGTAACATTTGTAAGGACACTGTAAAATAAAGTGTTACAGAATATGTAAATATATGCTGCGCGGTTTCCTTTCAATAACTACACAAACACACAATAAAACTGACAGCGGTGAGAAAACAGCAGGTAAGAAAGCTTCTGATCATAGCGATGTGGATGTTTGCACATGCTCTCCAATTCAGCTCTTCAGTAAAGTCACATTACATTTATTTATATAGCGCTTTATACAATATATTAAGCAAGCAGCTTTTTTTTCAAACTTCAAAATGCAGTGTCCGTGACTTTTTCAGTTAGAATTCCAAGTTCAATTTCTACTATAAAGCAGCTCTCCTGTCCTGTGTTTGCTCTTACTTTCATCTAACCTCGAAGAACTGAACTGAAGAAATGAGTCAGAGAAGATTTCTAACCTAAAGGCCTACAAATTATGTAATTGCAATGGTAGTTCAAATGTGTTTACCAGCCATAGTGAACTCTTCTGCATAGTTTAAGCTTTTCCGATCTTACGAAATTAACTTTTTTTGTTTAAAAATGTCATCACCCCAGTTCGTTCTTCGAATTCGCTTGAAGTATATCAGCTTCTTTAGTGTGCGTTGTTGTCTTGGGCTCTGTCCCACACTTCATGTGCGCTCTGTCTTGTGGACTTACAATGGCCTCCGCATGCACATGTCCGTTAAGTCCACAAGTCCGTAGGGTGTTCCATATGTCATTTTAGGTTTTGGAAGGGTGCTCGCAAGTGGCCAATTTAAGCACCCTCATATATTAGAATGCACACTTTTGCAGAGCCCACACTGACTTCTACCCGACAGTCAAAGTGGCACTACAAGTACGTCACGAAAGTGTGAACTCGGAAGAAGACCGCAAGTGTTTAGGGTTCACAGGGGACACAGTGAAGCACAAATCCAAGCTTTACGGTTGTGTACTTTAGTGCAGTAAGTTTTGAGCCTAGACTTTATTAGGGTGTCTCTTGGTTTTGCAGGATGCCTTTTTCTACTCGCTGGTGTACGATCCTCAGCAGAAGACTCTGCTGGCTGATAAGGGAGAGATCAGAGTGGGTAATAAGTACCAGGCGGACATCACTGACCTCCTCAAAGAGGGTAAGATGTCTCTTCACCATATTGAGTTAGACAGCCAAAGCTCTGAGCTCTTCAGATGAGACCACTAACATATTCAACACTATCTCAGCTTGTGTTTATCTCTCTTCATATTAATATTCCACACAAATATGAAGCAGCTCAACTTTTTTCAACATTGTAAATGTGAGCAGCAATCGATTAGAATGATTTCTGAAGGGTCATGTGACACTGAAGAAAATATAAAATATATTTAAGAGTTATTTTAAATTGTTATAATATTTCACAATAGTACTGTTTTTATCAAATTATTATATGCAGCCTTGTAAAGCATAAGAAACAGACAAACAAAAAATAAAACTACATTATTCCAAACTTTTGACTTTATATATATATATTTTTTAGTGGATAAGGATAATGTAGTGATGTTAAGTGTGTTGATTTGATAGATAAAATGCTTTGTTTTATGTACACAAATAGAAAAACTGGAAATATAAATTGTAAGAACTAATTTGAGTTCACATTAGATGAATGTTGGCTTCAGGAAGATGATGAAGCAAAAGTCTCATTTCAAAGCAGTTTGCGTTCTGTAGTGAATGTGATCTGTGGCTGTTGGTTTGCCAGGAGAGAATGATGGTCGAGAGCTTGAGAAACTGGAGGAGAATGTGTGGGATCCCAGCAGCCCCCTCATCGAGAAACAGATCGACCAGTTCCTCGTCGTGGCTCGGTAAGATTCTGCAGCGTGAACGCTTTTGCTCTATTTTACGTGTGCCAATCTGTTGTGAACAAAACACTGAGTTTAAAAGACAACAAACAACAAAACATCAACTATGAAATTCTGAAGATGCCTCCAAAATGATGTTTGATTTTGTTATTTCAAACTGCATATTTTGCTCAGTTCACTCCCTCATTCTCTTTCACATTTTTTCCCTCTTTTTCTCAAACTTCCCCAACCCCCCTCCCCTGCAGGTCTGTGGGTACGTTTGCGCGGGCTCTCGACTGCAGCAGTTCAGTTCGGCAGCCCAGTCTGCACATGAGCGCTGCGGCAGCCTCCAGAGACATCACACTGGTACGGCACATCTCATGTTCTCGCTCTCACACACTCCACACACTGCTGGAACACTTCACACTTTAGTTAAGCTCAGCAGGTTCACACTAATTAATGGCAGACATTTACAAAAAAAAAAAACCTTTTTGAATCACTTGTCCAATTTTGAAACTGGTTGTAAATGCTAATGGCATATTTAATGTCTTGTATTTATTGTCAATTAATCATCTTAAAGTGTATTATGGACAGATAATAATATTAGTTCTACTGTTATTATTATCAAAATGACTATATGAATCATGTCATGGTAGAGTAGAGGAATAATAAATGATTCATTCTAAAATATCAAATACAGCAATGCATAATCCTGAAAGCCACTGATATGTTTTCATCATATTATTTTCATCATTTTTTTTAGTATGCTCCTCTTTCCAAATCTCATCTCGTTATCTTTGTCATCGGATGTTATTTACTTTGTCTGGTAAGCTGTAGGGGATACACTCCGATTTCAGCCACAAAAACTTTCAGCTATAAATGCCATAAAATATCATGTTTGTTTTTTGTATGAAATAGAAAATAGTCTGCAAATTTGAACTGAAACAGTTAACATCTGATTACAGAACCAATGATGTGAAGCACAGTGCACATGAAAAGATCCAGGTTTAGTTAGATTTAATGTGACTGCTTAAGGATGATATATTGATGGAAAAAAGATTGTGTTTATAGAATATATTTGTTTTTTGAGACACACAGACCTCTCTGTATGTGCTGTTAGAGTTTAATGGATAAGTCCAGTAAGATTTGTGCAACTGCCCAACAATCTCAGTCTATGGAAGCAAATTGCAGTCAAAATTCACAGTTCAGTTTGTATTCACTTTTGATTTTATTTGCACATTAATAATGCTTTTCTCATGCTTGCGTCGGTAGACTTACTTGTTTGCCCATGCACTAGAGAGTGAAAGGCCATTTAAACCAGCATCTTGTGTAATGCATAAAAACATAGAAATGGAAAAAAAAAGCCTTTTGTCCCTTTTTATAAGAAAGGAACATAAGAGCCAGTTCCTCTTTTAAGGGCAGTTGTTTATATCAGCCAAAAGTTCATTTAAGCTTGAGAGATTATTGTTAGTATTCTGTTCTGCTCATCATAATGGCCAAAAAGCATCTACTCAGTTTGTAGTAGTTTGTTTACAGTCAAAATTGCATTAAACAACAAAGACTGAATAATTACACGAATAACTAAATAAATAATTGTACTCTTTAGGTTTATTTAATATTTTATTAATAAGTTGTTTGCATTGACATTTTATTCCATTGACACCAATATATATATTTATTAGATTATGTATACTTATTCAAAACAAAGGCTTCTTTAAAATGACTATTTTTGGTTTCAGCTTCTGTCTCAGTGTCCATAATTTTCAGTTTCAATTTTGCTTAATGTGAAGTGTCAGGGTTCCCGCGGGTCCTTAAAAAGTCTTAAAAAGTCTTAAATTAGATTTTTAAAATTTAAGGCCATAAAAAGTCTTATAAAGTCTTATTTTTACTTATGAAAGGTCTTAAATTTTAGATGACACTTCGACTTAGACATATATAAATGTTTTACAAATTAAAACTAATTAGCGTAGTATTTTTTTTATTATCTTTGTGGATTTGCTTGGTCACGTGACAATTCGCATCACATTCGCGGCAGCATAACGTCTGTCTCCTGCACGCGAGAGAGGAGAGAAGGAGAAAGTTGGCGAATGTCACTGTCAGTTCAGTCGTAAGTTCATTCTTTATGTGCGTAGGGGTGTGCGATGTGTATTGTCTAATATGATAATATTGTAATAATCATTGTTTTAACGATGTATGAGGCACTGTGAGCTGACATCGCATTTGTCTCTCGTGCTTTCACTGCGTGTGCGTGATGTGTGTAGTTAAAGGTGCCCTAGAATGGTTTTTTAAATTATTTTATAATGTTTCCTGGGTTGCCCTTATAATGTTAGTATGTTTTTTAGATAAAAAATAGTCATAATTTAGAAATAAAAGGCATTTTTCCTAGCCTGATTTTAGTCTCTGATTTGAACACTCTGTTTGAAGGGGCGTGTCTGCTGTGAGAACCGGCCTCTGCTGTGATTGGCTGACATGCTTGCATATGAAATGAAACACGTAAAACTCTCTCGAATACTTATACTACAGCTGTTATATACGTTTTAACTATTACAGCTATCGAGCTTAACGAATCGTGAGATGTTTTTCAAGTATTTAAATCTATTTCCATCACATAAAATGTTGCTGTGAAGAGCATTGAACAAGCAGATGACAGTCTGTCTGTTGATCGCGAGACAACGCAGTTTCTCTCTCTCATGCTTTCATCAATGCAAACGATGTAAATACAGTAAGAGCTTCGTTGTGCAGTGTAACAGCGTCATTGATTTCATAACGAGTTTGGCAAGAGAGATAAACTCGCGCTGTGTGGATTGTTCTTTGACCGCTTTCTGTATAGTTTATTCACTGAGAATTAGCCTATTTAACGTTAGTTATGTATGCTCGTTACTTGAAGTTTGCTAGTACTGTACTAGGATCTTGCGCTGGATCTAACACAGTGTAAATTATCTTTAATAAAATTACTTACCGGTTGCAGGAATATGGTTGGAATTACCCCCTTCTTCAGTTTGAGACGCTGAGAGAAGCTTGATATTGTCCCAGGTTGAAAAATAAGTCCGTGGTGAAATGGGCAGAGCAAACTAACAACTTCGAATTAAACTGTTGCGGTATCCGATTATATATAAACATCATCCACGCTTGTTGACATTTCTTTTCTGTGGGAATGGTATGAAAAGTCCTCACATCCCCTGCACAGCCTGGAACATAGCATTTATTTCCATGATCTGCCTTTTTTCTCTCTGATCCTCGCTTGCTCCGATGGTTCGGCTGTGCAGTGCTTGTCATTGAGGGCTGGGATATGCAAATCTTTGGAGGCGTGATCCCCGACAGTTGCGTCACTGTCGGTATTATGTGGAGATTCGCCTGTTTTTCAGGGGTGTTTTTTAAAAACGAGATTTAAATAAGAAGGAGAAAACAATGGTGTTTGAAACTCACTGTATGTCATGTCCATGTACTGAACTCTTGTTATTTAACTATGCCAACATAAATTCAATTTTGAAGTTGAGGGCACCTTTAAAGGTAGGCTATGTCCCCAAATTAGTTTTTGTCTTATATTTACATCATATTATGTTCTTCTTATATTAGAATATCACATCAGTGAGTGCCGTTTTCCCGTGCACAAGTGCAATGTTTATGATATACAATAGTTAAATTAAAAATAAATTAACATTGTGAGTTACTTTTTAGACACAATATTGTTTGTTTTCCCTTTATTTCGCCGACTAGAATTTCAAAATGAATCCGTAGCAGTCAGAGTCTCAATGCCACAGACAGCGATGATTTCTTGACTGAAATCCGCGTTTTGAACGAGTCATTTTAACGATTCAATGAACAATCACTTTCTTCCCCGAATGAATCAGCCGTTTGAACGAATCGGTTGAATGAATGACTCTCTCAACTCGCTTATTAAGACAGTGACTTGCCACCACCTACTGGCGGTTTTAGTTTCACATTTAAAGTACCCTTTAATTAAAACGTTAAAATTAGAAATCATTTAAATATTGAATATTTTATTTATTTATTTTTTAAACTCTCTCATAGCATGGAGTGTAAATATTAATGCCACTTCTGATGCTGCTTCTGTCACCTCTGCTCTGCAAAGATGGATTTTGATTGAATGATTTAATTTGACTGGTAACGGTGGTACTGTATAATTGTGTAATTAAGTATTACTGTATAAATAAGTATAATTACTGTATAATTTAATTTTAATAATTTGAATGTTAGTATTTGACATAAAAGGTGATGCATAATTCTAAATAGGTTTAGAAAGAATGTCCATATATAGGTGAAAATGCCCCTGGAAGTCAATTTAAGTTTGCAAATATTGCATATTAATTAATCATTTCTGTCACTGCTGTGAACTGACCACTGCATAGAATATGAAAAATATTAATATCTTCGTGAGTCAGCTGTCAACAACAGGCCTAAACCAGCCATGGCACCAGCAGAAAAACACAATCAGTAAAAATCATCTAATTATTATCAACAAAACGTTGAAAATATCGAGATATATTTTTGTTAATATTGCACACCCCTAATTTATGGTATTAATTTTGATTTCTTCAGGTCTTAAAAAGGTCTTAAAAAGACTTAAATTTGACTTTAAAAAGTGTGCAGGAACCCTGAGTGTGTCAAAGTGTGCAGAACAGAATTGAAAAAATAAGGGCTATTTGAAACTGGTTTGGCAAACACTTTGCCATTGGTCGGTCAAACAGATAGCCTACACCAAACTCAGGATGCTCAAACGAACTCCATAATTTGGGTGGCAAAATATGATTTAGAATTTAAAGTGTATATTGATAATAATCACGATTAGATCAAATAATCTCCACCAGGCGATTACCGTAATTCCTCAAATAAAAACCGGTATTCAAATAAACGCCGGGCCTCTGATAGTGGCCGGGTACGTGGTCAACGCGGACAAATAAAGGCCGGTCTCAAATTAAGGCCGGGGAAAAATTAGTGTACACTCAAAGACGGACGCGTGCTGTGCTTATCACAACTACTATTCAGTGTTTTTAACCACGTTTATTTTAGGTTTCAGACATTTAAATAGTTAAGATTTATAGCAAAACAATACATTTATAGTTTGTAAAATACACAATGGTGTCTATGGAAGCAGCAATAATCCATTCAAATATATTTGGCGACGTGTTTTATTCATATCAGATACACAGTGTAAGTATAAAGTTTACTCTATTCTTCTCCCAGTTCACCGGCCACTTACTTTCATGCATTTCGGGAGAAACTGAAGAATTCACGCGCTGTGTAACGTACAAATCCAACAGACAGGAATCTCTGAACTGCGGTGCCCATCTCACGTTACAGATCAGATTCAGGATCTTATAAATTATAAAGGGTTTTAAACGACAAAACAAACTCACTTACACTGAATTGAGAGTCAGAATAGAAGATAGTTGATGACATGGTAAGCAAGTTTGTTAATATTTAGAAATAAAAGCGCTACATCTGTCATACAGCGCTATTTTGGCTGTGGTGAACAGTGCCAAGCATGACGCGTCACCATGGAAACTTGGCTGACGGGCGGGCGGGGATCGCGAATTAGAAATAAAGGCCTGCCTCTAATAAAAGCCTGCTTCAAATAAAAGCCGGCTACCATCTGCAGTTCAGGTAAATAAAGGCCCCGGTCTTTATTTGAGGAATTACGGTATGTAATAATTGCGACAGGCCTGTTCAGTTTCTGCCTATAGGTTGTGCGAGAAGAGCAGCAGAACAGGGTATTCACTCTCCTGCCACCCAACTCTGCCCGTTGTGTACAAAACATGAAGGAAAGGCGCCAGAGGGCAACATCCCCATGCATAAACACACTCTCGTGCTGCCCACACAATGCCTCTTCGTCTAGTGTCAGTGTTGTGTTGTTCCCAGGGTTGAGCAATTCAGATTTTAGAGTTGCTTGACAACACACCGCTAAAACAATGGAGTGTTTAGTGACGTATATTGGATTTAAGCCAACAATTATCATGTTTTCTTATCGCAAATGCTTTATCTTCAGTTTCACGCCATGGACACGTTGCATAAGAATGGCTACGACATGACACGGGCCATCGCGGCGCTGGTACCCCAGGGTGGGCCGGTGCTCTGCAGGGATGAAATGGAGGAATGGAGCGCATCTGAAGCCAACTTGTTCGAGGAAGCGCTTGAGAAATACGGCAAAGACTTCACTGACATCCAGCAAGACTTTGTAAGTTCCTCCCAAGCAGTATTTACACAAGCAGAAGAGTGATCGAATTGAATTTTGTGCTACAGAATAGTGTGGCTTTAGAAAGATCTGAACAGCATATGCTAAGATAATTGTGGCAGTAATGACTGATAAACTGCCTTTGTTCAGGGGACAGTGAGTGTGCCAAGTGCATGTTTAACTCTGCCACCTGGTGGTTGATAGATGTGTGTGCAGTACTGAATGTTTTGGCTCTGGGCTTCCATCAGAAATGTCTACTTAGAGAAACAGGGAGGAGCCTGTCATGGAAAATGGGCACACCCTAAAGAAGCTAACCAGCTTATTCAGGGACACAAAGGATGGGAAAAATGGAGCTGGATTTCTGTTTGCCATCATGACCGGATTTGCTCTAATAAGAGCAAGAAAGATTCCTTAAAGGGATATTCACCCTAAAATGAAAACTCGGTCATCATTGACTCACCTGTTTGGTGTTTTTCGTTGTTGTTGGTTTCTTATTCTTTAATGTTGTTCTAAACCTGCATTGAGCTGCACCTCAAGAGCTGCTGCTACTGGATCAGTCAGTGATTTGGACTTATCCAATTAGTGAAACTGACTCGGTGATCTAGTCATGGTGGTTTTCAGTCGTTCGTTCATACTTCTTTCCCTAAGTGCACACATACTCCTGAATTGAAACATTTAGAAGCACTTTTGGGGTTCAGTGCAAATTTATTAAAATGTATCTGCCCAAACAAAAGTAACAGTTAACGTTGAATTCAAAGCCAGATACAGTTTATCATGTAACCAAAATACCAATAATAACAGGCAGACATTTTTTTAATTATAAACAAGGCTGAAATACTCTGGGACTCTTATTTTGAAATGCTTAAGATAAGAGAAAGAGATTAAATGTACACTCTTACAACCATCTCCAACATATTACAATATAAACACCATAAAGTCAACATTGTCATAATACGCAGTCTATTGGCAATGTAAACCGCTCTAAAACCTGTTGAATGCACAACAGTGCCTCGTTTTTTACTTTTTTTATATACTTATTTAATTAAATCATAGCCTTTTGAATTCTATTGGTTTTCCATGCCAAAATTGAAGACCTCTTAAAATGATTATTAATACATTTATATCATTTAAAATATTTAAGACATTTTATTCGCACTCATGCTCCTAAATACATTATACATTATCTATTTTTAATAGCAAATGCGAATGAAACACTTGCACTGTCGATCAATGTTGATCAATATTTATATGTGAATAAAAGGCTAAATTAAATTTGTTCATTATATATATATATATATTGATTTGATTCTCTTCAGAAGACTTTTGATTAAATCATTCGAATCATATGGATAACTTTTACAATGTCTTTATGATCATTTTGAAGCGTCAAAGTTTAGGTTTGCATGGAGGGACAGAAATCTCTCAATTTCATTAAAAATATTTTTTTTGTTTCGAAGATGAACAAATGTCTTAGGAGTTTGGAAAGACATGAGGGTAAATAATGACAATTTTATTTTTTGATTGTAAAAATATGGGGTTAAATGTAATAAACAGCCATTTTGTTTATGATATTAGTGAATAATTCATTCTAAATTACCTCTTTTTTTACTATTACAGCTTCCTTGGAAGTCTCTAACCAGCATCATAGAGTATTACTACATGTGGAAGACCACAGACAGATACGTCCAGCAGGTAATACAACCCGGCTGTCTCAAGTCTCTGTGTGCAGGTAGAGAACCTAGATAGTTTTCACACTGAGACTAACTGGTTCTTGTTTCATCCAGAAACGATTAAAAGCAGCTGAAGCTGAGAGCAAGTTAAAGCAGGTTTACATCCCAAACTAGTGAGTACTTCAACGAGTCAAAGTTCAACCCTGGATTTCATTTCACCATAAGATTTGAGTGCTTGCACTTTGACCAGATGAAATCCAGTAACCCTTGTTTGCTTTTTTTCCTACAGTAACAAGCCCAACCCTAACCAATTAAGCATGAACAGTGTGAAACCAGGGCTGGTGAATGGAGCAGCGGCTCTTCCAGGAGCACCAGGCCAGCCCGTCGGATTGGGCCGCGCATGCGAGAGCTGTTACAGTGAGTATTTGACCTGCTAAGACAAGTACTTAAAATGTTAAAGGTGACATTAAACTGGAATATGAAAATGTATTTGTACGTCCAAAAAATGGCACACTTTCCCCTTTGCAGAGCACATTCTACAGTTTTGCAACATTTCATTCCCCTCTCGTGATGTTAGTAAAAGGGATAAATCAACCAAAAATGAAAATCCAAACCTGTCAGGCTGTCCCTGTCCCTCCATAGACAACTACGCAATTTCTTTATGACATGAGTGGTTTAGTCTTCATTTTCTAAAGAGACTTGATTGTTTTTATATGATGAACAGATTTAATTTAGGCTTTTATTCATCATATAAAGCGATCGTGTCGCTTCTGAAAATTTGGAATAAACCGCTCAATTCATATGAATTAGTTTTACAATCTCTTTATGAACCTTTTTGAAGAGTCAAAGTGGTAGATGCGTAGTTGTCATTGGAGGGACAGAAAGCTCTTAGATTTCATCAAAAATATCTTCATTTGTGTTCTGGAGAAGAACGAAAGTCTTACAGATTTGGACATTTTTTTTTAATTTATGGGTGATCTTTCCCTTTATAAAAGATATAATCAATATCAATATTGGGAGAGCATGAATGTGTTAATGCATCATGACAAAACTTTAAGCCTTGCCAATTTAAGTATTTAAGCAAGAACACACCAAAAAGAACTCAATTTGTTACTCGCACACTTTACTTTACTTTTACTTTATACTTTATTGTCCCCCTTAGTCTTGGGCACAGTGTATGCTGCATTTCCAGAATAAAAATAAAACATTAAAAGAAATAAAAATAGATACGAATTTATAAATAAATTCTAAATCAATCACAGGATAAATCAATATGCACTGTATGGGAAGCTTTCTGTGACAAACATCCGAAGTGCGTACAGAAGTACACATAATCACACACCACTTCTGAAAGTTCATTAATATTTTCTGAAATATTTTCTGTAATGGGCAACCTAGCATTTTGTGACATCCTGTTTTTGGTCTTTGATTGCATTCATATTGCAGTCAAACCGCGCCAGAGTTCGCTTGTTTGGTACGCACCAGGGTTCAATGGCAGCATTCACAAATATTCAACTGAACCGCACTAACAGAGCAATCACACCAGAGTTTGTTTTAATTGAACCAAACCTACCAAGTCTGAACAGACCCTAACACTTCAAAACTCAAACTAAAATGAGAAATGTTGCTCTGGCAACTAACTGAAACGGCTATAATTTTTATTTTTTAGTAAATTCGAAAGATTAAAATAAAATAATAGTTTTTTTAAATAACAAAAAGCACATAAAAATACAAAAATTTAAATCGAAACTATAATAGTACATGTAGATTTGTATACATTATTTATATGTAAATGATATCTGTTATGATTGGTTAACCTCTCTTTGCATATGAAATAAGCAAGTCATAAGTAACGATGCCCCTGCCTGTGCAGACTGAATACAATAAAGTACCTTTTTTACTTATTTATTAAAAAAAGATTAGAGCACGACCGATTAAGGATTTTAAGTGCGTATGATACAAATATTTGGTGATTTAAAAATCCGATATATCGGCATATATTTATCTTTTTTTTTTCCTCAAACGCGTAACAAAACATAAACAGATTTCCCTAACATTAGTTATTTGTAGTTATTTGAGTCCTCAGCCTCACTAAAATAATATAGTGCAGTTTAAAAATAAACTTGTTTGTTTTATTGTTTTACAGAGGAACATCAAAATATATTAAAGTTGTGATAAATGAAATGTAAAAAATGCAAACTTAAGACGTTAAGTTTTAACTGTTAAATTAAATGTAGTATAGTGGTGAATGTGTAATGTCTTTATCATTTATTTTTTTGTTTGTATTTATGCATTGTTTGTAATATCAATGTATATTTTTATATATGTGTATTGTTGTTATAGTGAATGAATGCTGTATGATTTATCTTTTTTTTAGTCTGTATGTTACCTGCCTAGGGACCACAGATGAAAAGTAGTATCCTTTTACTAATTCTGGCATATTTACATGGTGTATTATCATACATCATGTTCATGAATATGCATGGTCCCTATCAAATAAACTAATAAAATAAAAAAAATAAAAAATAAAAAGACATGAAACAAGGTCCTTTGAGCAAAAACACAATAACAAAAAAAAGCACAAAGGCTTTCTTTAAAGTGAATTTCGTTTTGTATTAATTGTACTTAATCAATGTTTCATCAACCAATTGCCTTGGATTTAATAAATATGAAGCAAATATGGCAGGTAATATAATGAGGACTTCTTAGCTGTGCGCTAGCAATAGTCACAAGCTCACACAGTACGTGACAGAGGCTGGTAGCAGAGCAATCAATTCTGTGAACCGGATGAAGAAGGGTCGGCTCTCCACAGAACATAAAATATTCATTTTATTTAATTTTTCGTGTTCGCATTTATGAGGACAAAACAATGTTACGGATGTGACCGCTCTGAAGCGGCACTAAAAGACTGCTTTAAAACTTTCACAGAGACCTCAAACAGAAAGCACAAAGCCTTTCTTTAAAGTGAATTTCGTTTTGTATTAATTGTATCTTAATTTTAATCAATGTTTCATCAACCGATTGCCTGGATTTAATAAATAAGAAGTAAATATAGCAGACAATAGATAATTACGACACGGAGGCGCCGGCACGTGAACTGGAGCACGTCTCATAAATGAACTGAATCTCATTATATAAGGTAGCCTACTTGCTTCACAGACCTGAAGAATATATCTATATTGAAATGTCTACTTTTAAACAGAACAAACGTTAGAAAACAGACTGATCTCTGCTTATGTAATCCGTAAGAAATGTGCATTTCTCTCTGGCACGTTCAATACTGCGAAGATAGCGAGTCAGCATCGTCAACTTCATCTTAGCAGCCAGACTGACTGAAAACAGTTGTTTATTAATAAACAATTAAAATGTCTCCTTGCTATATTTTCATTATTCATAATCATTACTTTTGCCAGTTCTTTGTGACAGTTTTTAGGCGCTTTGTTGGCAGTGCCACCCTTACATGTTACATGAACGTGTCATCACCGCACCCGCGCATTTTTTTAAATATTAATTTATCGGCCATTATAAATGCTGATACCGATTGTTTGGAAAATGCCTAATATCGGCCGATATATCGGTCGGGCTCTAGTTCAGATCAAAAGTTATAGTACATTGAGTAGAGTCGTGTTGGATGGAGCTTTATGTGTTTTGTTTCTGTGTGCAGCCACTAGCTCGTATCAGTGGTACTCATGGGGGCCGCCCAACATGCAGTGCCGACTGTGTGCCTCCTGCTGGACTTACTGGAAAAAATACGGAGGCCTGAAGATGCCAACCAGACTGGATGGAGAGAGGCCCGGACCCAACCGCAACAACATGGTGGGTGTAAAATGGATTCTCTCCAAACATGCTCCACAGGGCTCAGAGTCAATTCTTCACATGAAGTTCTCTTTCCCTCCCCACAAGTTGGTTTTATTTAGTCTGTTTCTTCTTTTACTGTGCAATTCTGTTTTCTGGCAAATGAGTGCCCTCCCTGAATGAGTGAATAAGCGAAACTTTGTCTTTCATTTATGTTTAAAAGTGGAATTTGTTCAGTTCAACAGATTTAAAATGCAATATTTAGATTGAACTGTCACCCAGGACTTGACTTTCATCTCGCTGTCTGTGTTCAGAGTCCTCACGGTCTGCCTGTGAGACACAGCGGAAGCCCAAAGTTTGCCGTTAAGACCAGACAGGCTTTCTTCCTGCACACGTCTCAGGTGACGAAAGCGGCTCGACGCGTCTGCCAGGACCTGTTGAGATCCAGATACTTGGCTAGACACCCGTACATACCTGTCAACACTGCCGCTATCAAAGCCGAGTGTGAGTATCTTCTGTCAGACATGACTACTTCAAGTTTAAATTGCTCTGATGATATTTATTATTAGGGAATTTATCTATGAATTGTGTGGTGATTTAATGTGTTTTTTTATATAATAAATTGTGGGTTAATGACAAATAAGATTGTCCAAGATTAAGAATGGAAAAGAAGGAAAAATCTTCTTTTTTATTCTAGTTTAAAACACATGTGCCAAGTTCTTAGAGAAATGTATTTTTGTGTTTCTTTTTATTTTCAAGAAAAGTTTACATTTAATGGCCATCAAGTAAAAAGTAATAGCTTTAAAATAAGGGTAACGCTTTACAATAAGGTTTAATTTGTTAACATTACTTAACTACCGGTACTTTAGTTAACATGAACTAAGAATCAACAATACTTCTACTGCATTTATTAATGTTAATTTTAATATTTACTATTGCATTATTAAAATCAACAAAAGTTGAATATATGTATTTATGCACCAACACAGCTAGCCTCAACTGAGATTAAAGACCAGTTTTATGAGTTATTAGACCACATCATCAAGGGCATATCATCATCAGAACAAGTCTATCTTCTGGGGGACTTCAATGCTCGGGTTGGTGCAGACAGAGAGTCTTGGCCAGGCATCCTAGGTCACCAAGGCATAGGAAACTTGAACGAAAATGGTCAGAGACTTTTAGAACTCTGCTGCTATCACAACCTCTGTGTGACGTCACAAAACATCTTGGAGACATCCCAGGTCAAAACACTGGCATCAGCTAGACCTGATTATCACTAGGAAGGATTCCCTTAACAGTGTCTGCAACACCAGAGCATACCACAGTGCCGACTGTGATACTGACCACTCTCTGGTAGCCTCCAAGATCAAACTGAAGCCCAAGAAACTTCACTATAGGAAAAAGAAAGGTCAACCAAAGATCGATACCTGCAAAACTGCATATGCTGACAAAAACCAGGAGTTCATCAAGCGACTTGAAGAGACTCTGGCCAAAAGAGAAGAGCTGAATGCAGAAGATCAATGGAATTTCCTCAGGAATACCATCTTCGACTCTGCACTCTTGACATATGGTAAGAAAGAACACAAGAGCACGGACTGGTTTGAGGCCAATATTATGGAATTGGAACCAGTCATTGAAGCCAAATGGGATGCGCTGATCAACTACAAGCGAAAGCCCAGCCAGCAAAACATGCAAGCACTGAGAACTGATCGCAATAAAACACAACGAACAGCAAGACGCTGCGCAAACGATTACTGGCTCCAACTCTCAGACAACATCCAGGAAGCCTCAGACACTGGTAACATTAGGAAAATGTATGAGGGGATTAAGCAGGCAACAGGCATACCAACAAGGAAAACTGTGCCCCTGAAGTCCAAGACAGGAGATATCATCACTGACAGGGACAAGCAAATATGTCGTTGGGCTGAACACTACCTGGAACTTTTTTCCAAAGAAAACATCGTTACCCAAGAAGCCCTCGACAGTATTGAAAATCTGCCTGTGCTGGATGACCTGGACACTGAGCCAACTTTGGAAGATCTCAGCAAAGCTATCAACGAATTAGCCAGTGGTAAGGCACCAGGTGAGGACGGCATACCACCAGAAATCATCAAGTGCGGTAAACCAGCTTTGCTGGAACCGCTACATGATCTCTTGTGCCTCTGTTGGAGAGAAGGGATGGTGCCTCAAGACATGCGAAATACTAAGATCATAACACTCTATAAGAACAAGGGCGATCGCGGAGACTGTAACAACTACCGGGGCATCTCACTGTAGGCTTGCCGCGATAGACGGTGTTGACGGTGTTACCGGTTTTAAGCCCCATCACCGGTGACATCAGTTTCCCACCGTGACACCGCGATGTCTTGACTTTTTTAAAGTAGGCTATTCGTTTTTGCTAAAATATTTATTTGAATTAATTATAAATATAAATAATAATGATCAATTATTTAGTTCAGAAGAGAGCATACATTATAATTAAAAACTGTACTGCGCAGTGCGTGCCAAGAGCCATCACGTCACAGATCAGCAAGCATCAGGAGTCAAATTCCATTTAGCACGTGTGGAGATGAGAACGAGTCAAACTACAGTAACTGGGCACTGCAGTAAAACATCGACCGCAGAAGCCAGACACACAGGTACAACAATCAATTAGTAGGCTACTGCCAAAGAACGTATATTGCTATGCGGAGTGTGGAGCGCGCACTGCATGGTAGGGAGGCTCGGGCGTGAACACTTGCATTTTCCTATCAACATGGAAACAACTTAAAATACTCTATCATTTCTGGCCATACAGAAAATAATAATATATTAGTCGCAACTAATTCTATTGGTCTAAACTCAAAATAACAAGACAACGTTGTGCTTTTGTAAAATAAAATAAAACATTCAGGCGCGGTTTCATGGTCTCCGTGAACTGGAGCGCGAGAACTGAAACAAAATATCCAGCCTAGGCTAAAGCTTGAAATGTCCGCTTTAAAACGAACAAATTCGAATCGAAAGCTAATACCTTCTGATGATGTAGGCTAATCCGAATGAAATATGCATTTCTCTCTAAAGATGCATCCGTTACAGCGGAGATGGGATATGTTTAACCGACACTGGTTTAGAAAACACTAGTTTATTAATAAACAATTAAAATGCCTTGTTATTTTTTCAGACACATTTATTATTAGCCTATAAATCACCTTTCTGTAATCTGTAGCTTATGCTGTGGTTCCAGAGACATAGGCCTATATTTTTTCCCGCAGTGCTGAATGAGAAGAGCCATGGCTCTTCTCATTCAGCACTGCGGGAAAAATATCATTTCCAGGTTCTAATTTGGCCTTAGAAAACCAGTCAAATCTAAAAAAAATCATATTAATTTGTGAATATTTTAAATGTTTAATAAAGGGGTAAAAGTCATAAACAAAAATCCGAAAATCCGTTAATATAGGCTATATATATATATTGCGCAGCATTTGGTGTGTACAGTTCTAATTTAAATTTTGGTGTTCAACTTTGCAAATACAACAACCGTTCATTTTTTGTTTTGCAAAATTACGGGTTAAAAAAGGAAAAACGAATGGACACAAAAGTAGGCCTACAATGACCGTTTGGACAGAATACGAGACATAGTTATTTATTAAATTCATAAAAAAGAAACAATAATTACAGGAATAGCCTACCTAAACCTCAAAGAAATGCCACAATCAAGACATCGGAGCAGAAATGAGGGAGAAACACCCAGAAACTCCTGGCTATATGCTGTTCGCAAGAGGAAAAAAAGGACGTTTTAGTCGCATAACATCGGTTAATGGAAACGCCGTCATTTCGCAATAGTTTTTACTCAGTCTACATGTTCTTGACTGCAAGACTGTCTTTGTCATGAAGTCTGTCTTTGTCTCAACTGTCATGTTCTTTGACTCTAGACTACAAGCAATGTTAATAAATGCCAATTTATAGTGTGTTTTAGAGTGCTGTCATTTATGTAGGCTAAGGTCCTTTTTGAAGTTTTTATTTTATATTCGTCTCTTATTTATTTGGTTTTATCTTATTTAAACTTTGTGTAATTTATTTAGGCCTATTTTATTTTCTTATTCGTTAAAAAAACGTTTTATGGTTCTTATTTGTTTGGGCCCACAGTTTGCCGATTTTCACTTTTTTCAGCCTATGCATGGGGTTATTTTTATTCATTCGTTATGCTAATAAAAGTTCTGTCTATAAATACAGTTTTATTGTCAGCGAGTTTTTTTTTTTTGTCCATTCAAGCAATTGACGCTGAATTGCCAATTGACGCATATTTCGAAAGTGAAAGTAGCCTAAACGCGCACGCATTTAAAAGCTATTTAACCCCCCCCCCCCCCCCCCCGCCCCGCCCCCCACGGTGACACCGGGATTACCGGTGTTGTCACACGTCGATTAACCGGTGCGAAATTTTCCTCACCGCCGCAACCCTATCTCACTGTTGAGCGTAGTGGGCAAGGTGTTTGCTAGAGTGATCTTAAAACGACTGCAAGTCCTTGCTGACCGCATCTATCCAGAGTCACAATGCGGATTCAGGGCTAAAAGAGGTACAGTGGACATGATATTCTCTGTGTGTCAGCTTCAAGAAAAATGTAGAGAGCAGCAGATGCCACTCTTCATCGCCTTTGTCGACCTCACTAAGGCGTTTGACCTAGTAAACAGGAAGGGTCTGTTCAAGCTGATGCAGAAGATTGGTTGTCCCCCGCAGCTGCTCAACATCATAGCCTCCTTTCATGATGACATGAAGGGGATAGTAAGCTGGGATGGCGAAACTTCTAAACCCTTTGAAATCAAGAGTGGCGTCAAACAAGGATGTGTCCTTGCCCCAACCTTGTTTGGAATCTTCTTCTCTATGCTGCTAACATTTGCCTTTAGACACTCTACAGAAGGTGTTCATCTACACACCAGGAGTGACGGAAGGTTGTTTAATCTGACCCGCCTGAAAGCCAAGACTAAAGTCCGCTCAGTACTCATTAGAGAGATGCTGTTTGCAGACGATGTGGCCCTGGTGGCGCACACTGAAGAAGAACTACAGCAGCTGCTTAGTCAGTTTTCCCATGCCTGTAAAGAGTTCGGGCTCACGATCAGCATTAAAAAGACCAATGTCATGAGCCAAAATGTCCCTTCACCACCATCAATAAGCATTGATGACGAAGTACTGGAAAACACTGACCACTTCAGGTATCTGGGCTCCTCCATCACCAGTCACTTGTCGCTTGATAAAGAAATAGACACACGTATTGCAAGAGCTGCTGCAATATTGTCCAAACTGAGCAAGAAAGTGTGGGATAACAATTACATCTCATTGAATACCAAACTCAGAGTATACCAAGCATGCGTTCTCAACACCTTGCTGTATAGCAGCGAAACCTGGACATATGCCAGACAGGAAAACCGCTTGAACAGTTTCCATCTCCGCTGCCTGCGTCAAATCCTTGGTATAAAACTGGGAAGATAAGATCACCAACACATCTGTCCTGGAACAGACAAATTCCCACAGCATGCACCTTTTGATAACTCAACGTAGAGCCCCTTGCTACAATGCTCATGCTGCGCTGGATAGGTCATGTGCGCCGTATGAAGGATGGCCGTATCCCCAAGGATATACTCTATAGTGAACTAGCTACAGGGCACCGTCCTGTAGGCCGACCAGCATTGCGTTACAAGGATGTTCTTAAGCGTGATTTGAAAACCACTGGTATATCCCCAGATACCTGGGAGCCTCTTGCAGAAAATCGCAGCGCATGGAGAACTACAGTAAGTGATGGAATCCAAAGGGGAGAAGTGAAGAGACTCCAGCAGTTGAAGGACAAAAGAAGTCACAGGAAGGAGGGGAAACCAAGCCATGACTCCAACCCGCCATCCAGCTTTGTCTGCCTAAATTGCGGCAGAGACTGCCATGCAAGGATAGGACTACTGAGCCACTCCAGATGTTGCCAACAACAAAATTGACTGAAAAAAGATAAAGAAGGCGCAGCCATTGTCTTTCGAGACAGAAGGGGCCTACTACTACATGTATTTGTTAACATTAGCACTGTGAACTAACATAAACAAACGATGAATGGCTAATTTATTAACTAATATTAACAAAAATTAATAAATTTTGTAACAAATGTATTGCTTATTTAGATCACGCTAGTTAATGCATTAACTAATGTAAACAAACGAAACCTTTTTGTAGTGTGACAAATCTTAATTCTTTTAAAAAACATTTTAATGATATTTTTCAAGGTAAAAAGTATTTTTTACAAATGTTTCATTATTAATAAATATGATTATATATGATATGATCAAATAAATGTCCTTAGGGTCTGCAGTGTTTTTTCTTCTTTTTTCTGTGTGTTTCTGCATGTTGGCTGAACCATGTGACTGATTTGGTGGACTAATATTTTTTAAATATTAATTTTCCAATTGTAATAATAAATTAACAACTTTTAACAAAGAAATTATTATAAAATGTATATGTGAATAAAAAAAGATACTAAGCGACCTCTACTAAATTCTTTTAAAGAGGCTTTTATTTTTTTTATTAAGTTGTACTATTCTGATATTGTTTTGCCTTTATGCCCCCCAAAACATCAAAAGATGATGAAAAGCATGTTTGTTGTTAGAGGTGTTTTCAAGTCTTGCTGAATAAACAAAAATGAGCTTTGCATCATTGACACTGGCCTGTATTACCATGTAAGTTTTAACCTAATTAGAACATATCATTTTAATGCTGTTTCTTAATTTGTAAAATATATTTTTATACATATTTCAGGTGCTGTGCGGTTGCCAGATTTGTCCAAAAAGCCTCCACCTCTAAAGCAAACAGTACGGAAGCCTTTGGAGTCAGTGGTTAGATATCTGGGTGAGTCGAGCTGTCTTGTCTACAAAAATGTTTACTTTTGTTTTTATAAAGCAAACCCATTTTAATCATGTTTTATCCAAACATGTTCCAGAGGCCCACCCTCTCCCACCCAAACCAGATCCTCCACGAGGACCCACTATTTCCATGGGCAGCCTGACGCCCATCAAATCCACACCCATCCTCAACAATGGCTCCCCAACCATCCTGGGCAAGCGCTCCTACGAGCAGCACAACGGCTTGGACGGTAAGCGATCGTGTTGTGTGTGTGCAAGACGCTCTTTCTGTGCTGCCCACGCAACACACTCTCCTCCTACTCTTCTTGCCATGCCTCATTCACTTGTCTTAAACTCTCCCACTCTTTTCTCCACCAACCCCCATACAGGAAAATACACACACACACACGTGCGCACGCGCTACTTTAATCTCTGAATGGCTTTCAGGGTTGTCATGGTAACGGATCAGCAGTGACTCACATGGATCATTAGTCCTGCGGGAGATCAGACCCCAAAAACACGGAGTAAAGGCTCTGTAAATGTCGATTCAAAAGGGGGGCTTCCTGAACACGTGGCACGGATGTTAGGAACACTTATGTATGCTCCCCTGTCACATTGTGCTTCATTACCCTCTTGTCTCTATGAAGGGTTTGGAGAGAAACCAATGTTCAGCGGTTATATAAATTCCCGATGAGCTTGGCACCATTCTGTCCGAAGCAGCGAATCCTTTTTCTTCACCCCATACTGCTTTTACATTTGGGGTCTTTATGCACTTATTGTTACAGTTGGTGTTATGTGATTTGTGATAAATGGCTCGTTTCCATGTTGCTGTCCTTTGTCATGTGAGCCGCATGTATTATGTAAAGGATGGGGTTAGCTTAGAACCAATAGGGTGACATGACCCTTCATGAAACTAGAATGTAGCAGTGACTGGAGTCTCAAAGACAGTAGCTTTTTCTTTCCTTTTTCTGTTTTTCCCCCCAAAATGTAGGTAGCTGCCTTGATACTCTTCAAAAGTAACTTTCTAATGAAAATTGAATCTCATAAGTGACTGATTTGAAGTGCTGATCATGAGCAGCAGCTCTATGCGCCACATAAAAAGCTTTCTTTTTTTATGTGAAGCACACTCAACTCCATTTAATTCTCAACTCTAAGTTACATTAATTTTTAAATGATCTGCAAATACATTTCACCAACATGTATAGAGGGATTTATGACCTCTCTTATCAGAATTAATATTTACAAATGCACACAATATTTAATATTCAGAACACAATACAAACATGTACAGTATATATTTAATTTCTGTGTAAATAAATGTTATATTTATGTGTTTGTTTGACAAATATTTGCAGATACTATTTACTTATACTATTTAAGATGTATAGAGGGATTTATCACCACCATTAATATATTATATTATATTTATTTGGACTATTAGCTGCAAATACTTTTTACCAATATGTACAGCGGGATTTATTGCTTCTCTTATCACAGTTAATATTTACAAATGTACACAATAATTAATATACAGTACACAATACAAATATATGTATACATATTCAGTGTGTGTGTGTGGTATATATATGTGTATTTGTATATTTTTTATTTTATTGTAATACATTATTTATTTAATTTATGTATGTATTTATTTATTTAGACATTTAGCTGCAAATACGTCTTTACCAACATGTATAGATGGATTGATCACCTCTCTTTCTCTCTTTATGTGTGTCAGGGCCCAAACCCAAAGTTCTGGCTCCACAATGGGAAATAATGGCCAAGAGGGTGTCTGAACAAAGCCGTACTCCCTCTGGCCTGCAGGATGAGGTCCACGAACTGGACTGACCTCTACTTTGACGACTGTCAGCTATCGTTGACCAGATGAGCAGGTACAGGTCTCCTGACTAGGACTGGAACTAACTATTATTTTGGTAATTGAGTAATTGGGCGATTATTTCAACAATTAATCTAGTATAATCTAGGTAATAAAAATAGACCCAAGCGAACCTTTAGTGAACCTAGCCTTAAATGTTAAACTAGGGTTTAAACTTTTATTTTGAAAACATGTATTTAGAAACACATTGATGTATTTTGTTGGCATAGTGACTTACAAATCTGGTGAAATGGTGCACGTTGCGTTCCCAGATGAACATTATTAGCAACCCAAACTCTCAGCATATGCGGAGATTGAGTTTGTTATTTGAGCTGCTGAGATGCACTCCATGCATGTAAATGATAACAGTGCTACACTTCGATATGAATCAAAAAGTGGGTCAGACTTTATACGCGTTCCCAAACACATGTTATTGGAAACCCAAGCTCACAGCATATGCAGAGACTTGAGTTCACGTGGAGCAGCATTTACTGTGAACGGAGCTGCTCTGAGAAACACAACCTGCATGCATTTAAATAAAGCGTCACAATTTACTCTGAAACCTGCAGCGCATATACTTATTTAATTGAATCGCAGACTTTGTGATTTCGCAGTAGCACTATGCTATATTATGATTTTTAAGTGGTTGAAAAATATTGTGCAGCCTTATAATACGGTCTAATTCTCGTACTTGAAATGCGCCAACAGAGTTAATTGAATTTATATGCATATTTTTTTTCCACAGGTAAATTTGTAGGTCATTGCAATTAATTAAAATAACAGCCCTTCCATCGCATTTACAAATATAAAATATGGTTATACACTACCTTTCAAAAGTTTGATTAAATTAAAAAAATTATTAAAAGTAACAGTAAAAACATTTCTAGTGCTACAAATGATTTGTATTTCAAATAAATGCTGTCCTTCTGAACTACTCTCTATTCATTAAAGAATCTGAATGTTTTTTTTTATATCATGGTTTCCACAAACATAATAAAATCTCACAACTGGGATCATGTGACACTGAAGACTGGAGTAATGATGCTGAACATTCAGCGTTGCCATCACGGGAATAAATTACATTTTAAAATGTTAAAATAGAAAAGCTATTTTAAATTACAATCATATTTTGCAGTTTTGCTGTTTTTCTGCGTATTTGATCAAATAAGTGCAGCCTTGGTGAGCATGAGACATTCAAAAACATTCAAAACCAAATTCAAATTTCTGAATGGTAGTGTTTATATTTTTTGTATTTTAAAATCCTCAAGAATATGAATCTTTCTGGCCCATACTTTTATCATGTATCCCTTTCAACTAGGGCTATTTAGTGTGCAATTTTATTTATTTATTTAAGATACTGAATATTGAATCCTGCAAATGTTTTTGTTTTTTTTATTCTCAATAGGTGTCTTGCGTTGTACTACAGACTCTGACAGCATCTCTATAAGACTCGAGAGATTTTTTTTCAACTCTCAGTGACGGGCAGACCTAAGAAAGGATCTGCGGTCAGAATGTCCTGTCCAAGCGACCCATTTTTACAGCTGAAGCCATTGAAAAGACTGCAAATCCCTGACGTCTCCATGGATCCTCTAACAGCCTGTGGCCAATCGCAGGACTGACCTGATTGTACAGGACTGATTATTATTATTATTATTATTTTACCATCAGCTGTTACTTCTGTCATTGTAATTATTATTATAATTATTACAATTATTATTACTGTTCTTTTTTTATGAAGTATAACCATTTTCTTTTTAATGATTTGAGAAAATGTAAGAATCGTGAACGTTTCTTGCAACGGCTTGCTCCCGATCCATAATGTAAAGGTGGGACGAACTGTCATTTTTGTCTCTTGCGTTGTTTTGTAACATGTCAGCTCCGCGTTGACGTGAAGGACTATATGACTTCTGTTTCTCTTCGTTTGGATGCTTGTATTCTCTGGTTCTGTTAGCCCGTCCTGCCACAGCAGTTTAAATTATTCAGAAAGACAACGAAACGTTCTTTTTCTACCTTTTTCACGAGTATTGCAACTGCTTCTATATGTAATTTCTCTTTTGTGAATATGTAAATGAAAACAGGAGGAAGGCATTATTGTACAGTGGTGCATTTTGGGCCTTTGGTGGTTATCAAAGCTTGTTGTAATGGATTTGCCATGCACAGCGTATTCTCTGAATTGTCATTTTGTAAGGAAACCTTCCTAGGTCTCTCCTGCATATACGGAGAGGTGATGGGAAATCTGAAAAGGTACTTCCCCATTAATACAATCATGCACCTTCTTAAGAATGAGCCTGAATGAGAGTGTGGTGTTCAAGTTTTTCCCTCACATTTGCACGCAGCTTTCAAAAACTAGACCAGGGATATGCGATACAACCCAGTTTACTTTGCTTATCAAATATTGATATCTTTAGGCCAACGCAGAGCATCTCAAACTCAACACACATTTTTCTTTTTTAAAGAATGTTAAAATGACGAGGCTTTATATACATACAACCGACTCCACTTGTAAACACTGTCAACATGGAAAATCTGAAAAAATGATGTATAACTGCAACCAAAGACAGTGAGTTAACTGGTATCAAACGGTTATTGATAGGATGTAACTGGGGCGTGATATTGTTTTTATAGACATGTTTTCATGAGCTACCATCATATCTAAAGCAGAATAGGTTGTAGAATACCATTGACTTCCTTCCAAAACTGATGTTAAATAAGTCACATGGGATGAAAAAAGAGACACTAGTTGTTATACAACAGATATCAGGCGAACAATATTTTTATGTAGTTATTAAAGGGATATTTGACCCCAAAATAAAAATGAGGGGTCAACCTGTCACTCGCATGAGATCACAGCAATAGCAGGAACGCTCCAAACAATCCTTGATGGGCAAAATCAAGCCCACTCCTTTTTCTTTTCTTTTTTAGAAGCCATTTCACTTGGATATATGTCCCAATAAGGAGGAAAATACTTCAGTTTCATGCTGACTTTAAAGTGAAGTAAATTTTTGCTATAAAGGTTAGAAAACAGGGTTTTATGTTTATAGCAGTAAAATCCAACTAAATCCAGGATTTGAATATTGGACACCTTGTAATTAATGTTTTAATTAAACCTAATTGTGATATTGCCGTGCATTTTTAATTTGAAGTGATTTGTTTTTTATTATATTACTGGCATTATGCCTAAATGTTTTACATTTGCAGTACCCTGTGTACGGTTGTTGGACTCCTCAGTTTGAAGTCCCTGGGCACTGGCGCTATTGGCCATAATCTATTCTTATACTCCAGGGTCCAGTTACATAAACATAACTGCTAAGTTAAGACTGGCTGCATCCAAAAACTTAAAATGTTGCCTTTGGAGGACGCATTCCAAGGTAGGAAGCCATCAAGACACGTTCGTATATAATCACTTCCTGTCTCCTGAGATACCTTCACCTAATCGATTTTTGAAGGCAGCATAGATGTATCCTGGTTTACTGACTTTGATATCCCACAATCCTATGCGTTCCATTCGGTGACAGTTGAGCTAGAAAAAGAAAGATGGTGTCTGAAAGTTACGGGGGTCAGTTTGTGAAATGTAACTTTCTGACCAACTTTTTTCCATTTCTGATGTCATTTCTAGTGAGAAATTACTATTTATAGAACTTAAATGTTTAGTTCTCACCAAAGCTTTCTCTTTGTGCTGTAGATTAAATTTACGCTGTCTCAAGTCTGTCCAAACTCAGTTTCATGAGGTGTGAAAAAATAAGTAGGTAGGCCTACTTATTTTGAGTAATTAATTACTTCACGACTGCTAGAAAGTATGTTCTATTTAGTATGAGTGTGTGTAGTAAGAATGTAGGCTAATCCACACACTACATTTGCCATGTTGTCATCATGTGACCTAAAAGCATCATTTGTGTTGCTTCACTGCCATTCATGTCCCGTGGCCTCATGGGATAGTAAAGTATCCATCGTTTGTACACTTAAGAATCTGCGAAAGAAGTTAGTCATCGTACTTTTGCCTACTCTTTTTATGAGTACAGTGAATTCGGACATACTTTTGTCACATGCTGTTTTTCGCTTACTTATATAGTAGAGAAGCATGCGATTTCGGATGTAGCCTATAAGAACTATGACCAACTAGCTATTAGATGGGGGCTAATCCGTGTTATCAGTGTTTTGGGATTTAAATTAGACCAATCTATATAAATTGGGCTGTTGAAAAAAGAAAAAGATGACTAACTTTAAGACTAGTCTAAGCAGTTTAAATGATAGCAACTGATTTTGATAGCTGATTGATAGCAACTGATAGCAACTGATTTAAACTGATTTTGCTATTATGCAACCGGCCAATTATCTACTAATATTTTAATTATGTTTCTGGGTCATTTTACCATATAAACATAGGCCTACAGTATAAATGCATCATCAAAATGACATGGGCTGACATTTATTACAACACAAGAATGATGCTGTTAAAACCAGCAGTGAAAAAGTTAATAGTGCCTAAGTCCGTGTCTCAAAATCTAGCTGCCTGCATGCTTGGACAGCAGTTTTGGGATTCATATTAGCACAACCATTGATGCATCTGATAGTGAGCACATCTTTTCTTTTTTTTTTTTTCTTTTTTTTTTTTAAACAAACTGGTTGGTAAAATCATAGCATACTACTACAGTAGTAGTATGCTATGATTTTACCAACCAGTTTGCCATATATGGCAGAAATAGTCAGTGTGAACAGGTGTTGTGCCTATTTTCGACTACCTGCCAAATTATTACACCCTTGTAGAAGCCGCTACCTGATTGGCTATTCCTAACGCCAGTAGGCCTACCTAATCGTAAATCTACACTGGGGATTAAGGGGGTAAAATAATCTGGCATGGGTCAGAATTCAGCACAACACCTGCTGTAGGGATAGAACGTTTCCATATCTACTGCGAATTGGTTTATTTCAAAGACAATTTGAATCATGTGTCTCAGTTCAGTTCCTTATTCAATTTATAACAATATTGAGAAACTAAATACAATTTACATTTTACAATGAAAATTATGTTTCTATGCTACAATTTACAACTAGGCTATACAAAAATTAATTTACATAACTTGCTGACGTTTTTGCGCGTTTTAATTGCTATTAAAACCATGTAAGTTTCATACAGTAGGCCTATCTCTTCTGCTAAAATTGCCTTTAAAAAAGTCTTTCCGCAATGGCAATTTATCAGTCAAATCCTCGGTTCCAAGCTCTGATGGTTCATGACTCAATTGAATCAATGAATGAGAGCCAATCAAGTCCCATTCATGAACGAAGCCCAGTATTGTGAACCTATTCAACTAATTCATCACAAAGATCCGACTCAAAAGAACGATTCAATCCGTCGCTACTAGGTAGGCACTAGGCAGCTCACAGTGTTTTGAAACACAGCCGGTGTCTGAGCATGTGCTGTTACTGCTGCAGTGGAGTAAAATATGTCAGTTATCACCGGACAGGAGCGAGAGGAGAGAGAGAGACTGGTACAAATGCACTCTGAGAGGCAACCGGTCCAACGGTTTTCTGTAGAATTCTATTGTTTTACACCAAAATGAGGCCCGGCTCCTCTAGATCTACAGCGGCGGAAGAATAATACGGTAAGTCTCGCCGGCTTTTTGGTGTTTCAGTAAACCCGTTTGGGTTTCCTGCATGGGTTATCCCACAATGTACGCGAGACAGAGTCAAAGTAAACCGGGGTTACCATTCAGTGCACCTTTCTGAATGTTTTCTCCGGCATCAGCTCGGGTGTTTATACGGACTTTTACCATCGGTCGAACGAGGAAGTATGCTGCCATCTCCATCGCTCACTGCATACTAAACGCACTCATTTGCGCTCAAATCTTTAATTACGAATGAACTTGCTAAAGTTTGACCATTTGTGATGCTGATTGTGCCTATATCGTTTCTTAGTGGTCAGATACGGTAACGAGTGGGAACTTTATTTATGCAATGCTCCAGATTCGATTATAAGTGCATAGTTTTTGCATAATGCATAGTTTCATACAGTGTGTACAGTTGTGTCTGCGCAGCGCTGCAGTGGTCGGTTGTCATGGAGGCCTGCGCTGCGCATCCGAACGGCGCAGCTGTCACGACTGCGGTATATTCCGTCTCATAAGATATACCCTCAAATGCACACATCCCAAACAATTCTTATTAACATATCAGATGCTAAATAAAGCTACCTCAGTGGCATCATATTTGATGACACTTCAGAAATAGACAGTATTTGTGACTAAAAGAGTCAAAGAGTTCAAGTTCTTCACACATATTGGGTAACTGTCTATAAACAGACTTTTGGCACGGGCACCCCACTTCTCCCCTCCTAGTCAACTACAATACAGCAGGGTAACGCGTATATAAATATGATACTTGCCCTTTAAGAGGTCGTTCCGGGATAGTTTGGATGGGTCAATATTTACTACGCTGACTCTATCCTCATATTTCATAGCAGCGCTAAGCTGAAGCCCCACTTACATCAGCAGCGCGGGATCAAAGACATTCAAAGCTGACTTGATTAAAACTGGGGATTTAATGTTTAGTGTGGCAGATCAGTTCCACTGCACTACATGCAGTTTAACTTGTCCACAACTCAATCTTTCTTCTCAAAATAGCGTGATGTGTAATTACGGTTGTCATTATTTTATTCTTCGTGGTGGAATCAAAGTCTTGCCATGTCAGTCTGTTTTAGCATCACTGTGGCTTGGTGCACTCATGTGACTAACCCTCTCGTTTAAGGCTCAGAAGTTGTTAATCTCTTGGCAGTGGCACTGGCCCATGTCTGAGACATACTTGTGGTCCTTCGAGGTAAGAATTTTGAGCTCTTGGGCTGCTTCATAATGACTTGAAGTAAAAAAGTAACGCTAACAGGCCCGTCTACAGAGCAGGACTGGGTGGTCCTGATCCAACACGAGCTTGGCACATCCAGTTTTAGTTTCAGTTAATAACAACGCTAGTGGCTCTATCTGTTTAAAATCAACCAAATTCAGTAACTTCCTCGGCTCAAATTTTTGATTTTCTCAATATTTTAATGAAGAAAGACAAACACAAATAATGTTGAAATCCAAAATATTAAATGTCATGGTCATGGTCATGGATATACTTACTGAATAATCCACTATTTTGTGGAGAGTGGTCAAAATTACAATTTTCACCTGAGATTTCGGAGGCATATTACAGGTGGGTAAAATTACTTTCATTAGTAGGCCTAGGCCCATTTGGGTCCATTAGTAAAATCGGTTGACTTTAGCAATCTTTTCTGCATTACATGTCAAAGGTGACAGTTCAGAAATGGGAAAAAGCACTTCTTGTGTTTTTTGCCCAAAGTTTGCATGCAAGAAGTATTAAAGATCACTTATTATCCTTTTAGATTCTGGTTCTTAAAGGATTAGTTCACTTTTTAAAAAACTTTTGCTGATAATTTACTCACCCCCATGTCATCCAAGATGTCCATGTCTTTCTTTCTTCAGTCGAAAAGAAATTAATGATTTCGATGAAAACATTCCAGGATTTTTCTCCATATAATGGACTTCAATAGTGGCCAAAACGGTTCAAGGTTCAAATGAGTTTTCAGTGCAGCTTCAAATGACTTCAAATGACAAATGACGATACCAGACGATGAATAAGGGTCTTATCTAGCGAAACGATGCGCCATTTCGAAAATAAATAAAACAGTAAAAGTATTATTAGCACAAATGCTCGCCTTGTTCTGTCCTGAGACAGTAAGGGCTAGCGCAAAATGCGGCATCGGCATCTCGAAGCGGCACTTCCGGTGGCATCTCCAGCGGCCATCGGTGCAGCGGCATCTCCAGCGGCCATCGGTGCAGCGGCATCTCCAGCGGCCATCGGTGCAGCGGCATCTCCAGCGGCCATCAGTGAGCGGCATCTCCAGCGGCCATCAGTGAGCGGCATCTCCAGCGGCCATCAGTGAGCGGCATCTCCAGCTATCAATATTTTTTTTTTTTTATTAACTGTATTTTAACTAAATAACATTATGTAGCTACCACAAAGTAGCATATCACGTGTAAGCATATCCTTTGTAAATAAAGTTTTGAGTTTCTGATTCTCCGTTACATCAGAGAAAGCTGCAATTGTTCTGAGTTCGTCTATTGATAGAGCTATAGGAATTCCAGCAATATCACTTTTAATGTTTCAGAAAATGCTGTTTATTAAATATTAATACACATAAACATATATAATATAAACAGTTATTCCGTTAATAGTTAAACAGAAGCTGAAATTGCGGCGGCATCTCCAACAGAACAGCCAGCTGTCGCTCCAGCGGCATCTCCAGAAGCGGCATCTCCAGCAGCCAGTGCCTCGTAGCGGCATCTCCAGCAGCCAGTACTTTGTCCAGCTGTGGCTGCTGCCAAAGTGTGATGATACCACTTTCTGATTAATAAGTTATGTTTCTGCGCAGAGGAAATTATTAAATCCAATTTCTTCATAAACATTTAGGCTAACTGAACATCCTAGGCTTTTCATGTGGAAAATTGTAATTACTCATTTTAAAGGTTTTTACATAGAGAACTGTAGCTAATGAATTAAAAACACACCAAAATATAGCCTAATTGTAATTTTATTTAACATTTGTTATTCTTCAAATTAAAAAGTTTTTACAAACATATAGGCTATATAAGCTAGATTCAACTAATCTATACAGGCTACTATTTTTGTTGTTGTTATTATTATTATTAATAATAATATTATAAATATTAACAATAGGCCTAGTACTATTACATGTTTATTAAAAAACATATCTGTAGGCCTACTGTAGCCTTCAACTGAATAACGTATGTTTTTAATAAATATGTGTATTTTATATTACAATTAATAAGTAATATGCTATTTAATAATTATGTTGCGTAGCCACGGGTGTGCCAGGGTGTGCCTGTGCCCCCCACAGTGGCAGCTGGCACACCTAAAAATAGATGCAGAATTATTTTAAGTATTGATAAAAAATGTTTTTCTAAACTTGGCCTATTGTTGTTTACTTACAATTTGTTATTTTAAAATGTAATTTTCGTGAAAGATATATTTGCATTCTGCCGGCATTCGGACTGCCAACTAATCCACCAACAACAGCTGACTGTCTGACGGTAACAAGGGTGCTGTTGAGGCTCGCGCAGCCTCATGAGAAGAAATGGAAACAAATGAGCACAGATCACACAAATAAACTTAATTTACATCCAGCGGTAAAAAAATATGTGGAGTTCTTATATATTTAAAACATTTGATATACAGTTAAGCAACATCACATGACCACGAGTGCTGAATACCATCACGATTGAAAATGTGCCACTGATTGAATAAGAAAGTTTAATAAACAAGTAATTAATATTAAGTCACTTACATACACAATATTTAAGTTTTTGAAGTAAGTTCCAAAGGTCACAGCAGAATTACAGCCCATCTAACCGGAACAAATAACCGCATTTCTGAATGATTCAGCGCTTTGAACGAATCGTTCATTAATGGCTCAATGACTCAGTCATTAAGACGGTGATCTGCCGCCACCTATTGGTGATTTAGTTTAGTGTTTAAAACTATTTTTACAGTCTATGGTTTAAAAGCATCATTCTTTCCAATATTTCATATTTGTATATTAAAAAAAATATTTTAAACAATCTCATAACATTATTTAATGCCGTTGTATTTTTTTCGCTGTCAATTATTTAATTTCATTGTTAGCAGCCATATAGGCCTAGTGTTTTATAAAAAAAAATATTGATGAAATTTAAGAATTTAAAATGAAAGATAAGGCATATGTTTAAAAAGAATTAAGGAAAAATGCTCTTTATAAAGATTAAAATATAAATTTGCAGTCAAAGTTGACTGAACACTAATGAGAATATTGCTTTATTATTTTTGCAATTTTTACTTGGACAAGAGTATTGACCGATTTACTTGTTCGAAGGCACATGAAAAGGCTTAATGTCGAGCCCTGAGTTATATTTTATTAGTATTGTGGTTATGTGGCGAGCCTGAGTATAGTTTTACACAGCAGCCCAATCTATTCTGTAAAGTTAGTGTTAGTGTTTATCGCACATTAATCTGATAATAAATGTGGCACACCCAGTTTTACTTATGCACACCCAGAGACTCTTTTCTGTCTACGCGGCCTATTATAAATAATCAGAATACTTGCCATCTCTGATTTGTTTTATGTGTGAAAATATGTTAAAATCATAACATGATTGTTTATTCCCCATTCCCTTAAATATCAACACTGCTCTGATGGCCGCTGGAGATGCCGCTCACTGATGGCCGCTGGAGATGCCGCTCACTGATGGCAGCTGGAGATGCCGCTCACTGATGGCCGCTGGAGATGCCGCTCACTGATGGCCGCTGGAGATGCCGCTCACTGATGGCCGCTGGAGATGCCGCTGCACCGATGGCCGCTGGAGATGCCACCGGAAGTGCCGCTTCGAGATGCCGATGCCGCATTTTGCGCTTGCTCTCTCTCTCCTGAGATGTATGTTTGTGATTCTCCTGTTCGAACTCGTTCATTAAAATGAACAAATCTTTTTTCGTTTCATTTCGTTCGTTGAATGAACAAAATGACTCGGGAAAAAAGTCTCGTTCAAAATGAACAAATCTTTTTTCGAGTCATTTCGTTGGTTGAATGAATAAAATGTCTCGAAAAAACATTTGTTCATTTTAATGAACAAGTTCGAACAGGAGAATCACAAACGTACATCTCAGGACAGAACAAGGCGAGCATTTGTGCTAATAATACTTTAACTGTTTTATTTATTTTCGAAATGGCGCATTCGAAAATTTATCTTATAAAATAGATACCAAAAATTAAAAATGGTTAAAAAACACAATTTAAAAAAGGATATTAAGAGATCTTTAATACTTCTCGAGTTACAGGCATGTAAACTTTGGGCAAAAAACACAAGAAGCGCTTTTCCCCATTTCTTTTTTTTACTATCACCATTGGCATAATGCAGCAAATATTGTTTAAGTCTCAATATTTTACTAAGAGACCTACTTAAAAATAAAATAATGATGCTTTTTAAAGTAGATTAATTTGTATCCCCCTGTAATCTGACTCCAAATCTCAGGTGAAAATGATAATTTAAAGTAATTTTTTTCCCTTGTAATCTGGCTCCAAATCTCAGGTGAAAATTATTATTTGACCCCCCTCCAATAATAGTGGATTTCTCAAAAATGATAAACATCAAAAAATTTAGCCGGGACCTCTGGTTGAGTCGACACAGAAAGACCTACATGACTAGGCTATATTGGAATCTGAAATTCATAATTATGTGGCTACTCCCAATTACTAACAGCTTTCAGCTACTATTGTTATCCATTATGTTTCGTTTGTGGCTGATTAGGTGCATTAAACACGCTAATGAGTGAAACACAGGTTGAATTGTCCGCCTCATGCTGAAGAATTTAATGAAACTGGTTCTGTCTCCCTCTGAAACATGATCATCACTTACAGATCTTAGGAGGCTTATCAGCAGCACTGCTCATACCTGATGAGAAGAATCAAGGCTGTGTGCGGCCTGGAGCCAAGGTGCTATCTAGAGTAACTGAGCTGTGTGCGCTATTGATCCATTGCCATTTATATTTTTGCAGAGTGTAGTGAACTCGTGGCAGGAGACCAGAGCTCTCATCAGTCACCTCTAGACATTGCGGCAGTAAGAATGCATCAAAGCCGGTCATTCCAGTGTGGCAAACGAGAAAGTTATAGTATATTGTCCCTGTCATTGATGCGCCATTGTTCTCTTGGGAGGTGTGTGGTTGAAATTGACAAAGGAAGGACAATACAAACAAACCGGGATGGTGTAGCCTTTATTATGTCTGTCTGCAATTCTCATAGTACTCTAATAGGCACTTAAAGGGACAGTTCACCAAAAAAAAAGATATTTAGTAAAATGTTCAAGCTGCTCATCTATGTGGTGGAAGCAACAACCAGGGGCTGTCACCATAAAAATAGTCTATATGTCCATCTGTGTAGGCTGTAAGTCTTATTAAATGAATACGTTTTTGTTTGTATTATTTATACACTATTATAATATTTATTCATATTTTGAATTAGCTTTTATTTTTTATTATTTTCATTTTAGTTTGTTTTAGTCATTTTTGTGTTTTTATTTGTTTATTTTAATTTTAACTTAAACTTATTTTATTTCAGTTAGTTGCTCAGGCAACATTTCTAAATACACAGCCGTCCATGTGATGTAAAAGAAAACGAGATTCTTCGGGACCAGGTGACCTTTTTTCACTGCTCCAAGGTCCACTTCCGATGGACGCGTGCCCATTGTAGGGGCGTTGGACCGGTGGACAGGGGTCATCATAGGCACTCTGCGGCTACGCAGCCCCATACGCAGCTGTGTGCGATGCACTGTGTGTTGTGACACATTCCTCCCATAATCATCATTAAAATTTTGTGTGAATTGTGCCACAGTAGATCGACCTTCTGTTGGCTCAGACCGGACGGGATAGCCTTCATTGCTCTTGTGCATCGATGAGCCTTGGGCACGATGAACATCGATGAACACCCTGTCGCCGGTTTGTGGTTTGTCCTTGCTGACCGGGCGCAACCCACAAGCCTTGCCGTTTCAGAGGTACTTTGACCCAGTCGCCTTGCCATAACAATTTGGCGCTTGTCAAAGTCCCTGGCTTCAGATCTTTATTTCTGTCCATTTCTCCTGCATCCAACATGTTGATTTCGAGAACCGATTGTTTGCTTACCATCTAATCTCTACCTAGGCTTTAATGTGTGGCCTTGTTAGGAGATGACCAATGATATTCATTTCACATGTGATTGGTCATATTGTTTTGGCTCAGCATTTTATTTTATTTCAGCTCAGCTTTATTTAAATTACAGAAAATGGTAGTGGCTGTTTTGGGTTCAGTACAAGTTAAGCTTAATCAACAGCACTTGATAATGGTGATTACCACAAAAAGTCATTTCGACTTTGTTTTCTTAAAATAAAAAAAGCAAAAATCTATGTTACAGTGCTGAGGCAGTTACAATGGAAGTGAATGGGGTCTTTGCACAAGTTCACACTTGAGATAATTGAATAGACTAAAGAGTATGCATAGTATGCATGCGTACTGTCCGGGGAAGGTCTCTGAGCTCGGAATGGGGTCCGAACCCAGAGTACTCCCCCCCTCTCCTCCTCCCCATCCATGACTGTGAGAGGAACAGTTGAGAGAGAGGAGTTTGAGTGGAGGAAGGATGCTGGATACAGAAGAATCAATATAAGTGATTTTAAGTGAAAGTGACATGACGTGAAGGCCAAGTATGGTAACCCATACTCGGAATTTGTCCTCTGCATTTAAAGGCACAATATGGAACTTTTCGGCTTTCAAAATAGCAAAAATAACTGTATCTATGTTATATATTTCTTTTAGTTGTGTACTAACATTATCCCAAAAGTTCCCACCAACTTTCAAATCCGGAGAAATTTATATTTTAATTTGAAGACACGGGCCGTGTCTTTATTTCCGTTTCGTCGCCCGTCTATGACGTCATATAACCTTTGACTCTAGTTTCTCTAACTTCGTGCGGATCCCGGCGAAAAACCGGCAAACGCAAATGTAAACACCGGACGCACGTCACTAAAATAAAAGAAGACGATAAAGAATCAATAGTTGGATATCAATAATGGACCATGATTATGCTTTGCCTGCACGTTCTGCTGCTGGAGGCAGATCCGTGAAGCGGAAACGCACGGGTGACAGAAATGACTCGAGAAGGGTTTGGGACAGGAGAAGAGACATGACTCGCGTTAACATTGGAGTTGCATTTCCACGAGCTTCGTGACAACTGGAACTACAGAGAGATGCCGATCTCGCTTGCATTCTAATAAACAAGTAAGCACCCATTCAGCTAACTATCTATCCGTAACTTATATGTTGTGAAACGATGATGGCATGTGTAAAACGCAGACGGACTAGCTCTCATGTACAGTATGTAAATTCACATTTGTAGATATAGCTGCAGAAAGTAGCTTCATATGCAGTTCACCATCTTTTTCAATATCATAGTATAAACGTAATTATAATTATTAACGAAAGGTGACCGTGTTTTTTAACATCTATTAATACTAGCTAGATGGAATATTGATTCAATAGCCCTGATAATTCATATATCTCTCCGTTCGAAGAGACGTGATTTTAAAAACACTAAGTTAGAATGAGTGAGGAATGTGGGGAGCGACAGAGCGCGCGTGTTCAATGGCATTACATAAAGTTAATAGCCGTAACTAAACGTAACAAGAATAGAGATATAATATAAATAACAACACATTACCTCGTCAGTGAACATGTTATCTGCTGGAGATGCTAGATGGCTGGGGAATGAATGACAGATCGCGGGTGTCCCAATGAACATCGTATAGCTGGTTCGCCCGCGCACTGCCTCTCTCTGTCTCTCTCGACAACGACAACAACTCCCATGAGCCCACGCTCTTTCACGACGTCATCAGAATACGTCTTTTGCTATTATTTTGATTGAGTGACCCCTGGTGGCCAAAAGTTACATACTGTACGTTTAACCCGTTCAAGTTAGTGCACACACATTACGATCAGTGTGTAGTGAACACACACACACACACACACACACACACACACACACACTGCAAGCCGTGGACACACACACCCAGAGCAGTGGGCAGCCATTTTTGCTGCAGCGCCCGAGGAGCGATTGGGTGTTAAGTGCTTTGCTCAAGGGCACTTCAGTCTTTTTCTGCCGGTATTGAAAATCGAACCCGCAGCCTTCAGGTTACCAGTCTGACCATTAGGCCACGACTGCCCCCTGCCTTTTACAAAACAAGCGTGACATTTCTGCTTTCAAGTCCTACTAATATCTTGCCCATTCACTTCCATTGTTCTGTAAGTACCTTATTTCAGCTTTTTTATGAAAGAAAATAAGGGATAAATTTTTTTTTGTGATAATCAATGCCATGAAGTCTGTCGATTGAGCATTATTTGCTGAAACTCTTGTCTATTTTTTTCATATTTGGTGCACATTCTTACTGCACATTACATGAACTTCAATTTCATGTATTTTGCCCTCACTAAAAGACAATTTCTTCAACCAGTTCCTCTTTTTATTTGTTGCACATTACACAATGATTCCCTGTCGGCTAGACAGAACCAATTCTCATCATCCAGCCTCACATAAACCAGCACTTTCAGAAGTGGTTGTGCTTTGATGCTGATCTGTGCAGATGAGCTTGGGTGTCTGTTTAGTATAGTGAAGGCCATGCTGACATCACTGACTGGTCTGTTCAGGTTGCCGAGAAGGTCAATAGAGGTTTGACAGGAGGCGTTCAATAGCAATGCTGACTGCAAGGCCCAGTAAATGAGGGGGATGGGATACACACACACACAACATGTAAACACCATAGCATGCACTGGGCTCTGTATCAGACACTTTTTTTAATGCCTTTAGGTTGTCCGGATGACTGAGCACTTCTGTTGTGGCACAAGAGCTGTGTCTTATCTCAATGCATAGATTAATATTTAATAATGGCCTTTCCATTAGAGTGTATCACCCTTTTAGCAGTGCACTGCACTCTCACGGAGTTAGGCTGATAAAAACCTTTGGAGTTTTCAAGTATGAAATGCAGTTTTTATCAGGTGTTATTTATAACACCTACAATCTCTCACTTTCTTTTTTGGTTTTAAAAAACACTGAACAAAACAATGTCTATCAAAACAGTATTGTTTAAATGACGCAAACAAAAATAGTACAATAATGACTTCACAAAACAATAATGTAACCATAAATATATATATATATTACACATACATAAATGTAAAATAATATTAAAACATTATATATATATAATATATATTTATTACCATCCATTACCGCTTATTTCTGGTTTCTTTGAAAGAAAATGAATACTTTTAGCAAGGATGCATTAAATAAATCAAAATTGACAGGAAATGCTTTTACATTGTTCTATTGTTCTAAAACTTATATATATATATATACTTGTATAATAAATGCTGCTTTTTTGAATCTTCAATTGATCTGAGAAATCTGAAAAATATTTATCACACTTTCTGCAAAAAAATATTAAGCAATACAACGGTTTTCAACATTTTTATTAATAAGAAATGTTTCTTGGGTAAAAAAGAATGATTTCTGAAGGATCATGTGACAGTGAAGACTGTGAATTTTTTTTAACGTGTTCTTTTTTTAATTGTAATATAATTGTAATAATAAAAACAAAGGTTGTACTTCACTCAATTAAACAGGATGTGAATGTTAATGACTTGTTTTTGTTTGTTGTTTAATTTCAGTTCATGAGGACCTCGTCGGCATCGGCAGCAGAACTCAGTACCGCTCCTCTTGGACTCTGACAGACGGTGTTGAGTGTGGACATTGAGACTGCCAGACAGCAGGTTGGGTAAAATCTACAAAAATTACTTTTTCCCCCTCTTGTTTCCCTACATAACCTCTCCATCAAATAAATCCCCAGTCTCGTTTAGTCACAGTACAGCTTATATTAGTTTTTGTTCCTCAAATTGGCTTAGCAGATATATTTTTAGATGTGATGCTGGTAAAAGTTTATGTTCGTCCCTGGAGGTTTTAAAACTTAAAGACTTAAAGAGTCACTTGAGTTCCCATGATGCCCTTGGAGCAAGACACTTAACCTTCATATGCTCCCAGGCAGCTGACTGTCCCTCTGTTGGCCTACTGTTAAGCAGCTTTGGCTGATAAAAATATCTGCTAAATGGCAAACAGCTAAGTGTAATTGATAGCTCATAATGAGATCACACTCACCTCTAATTCAGTTTTACACACATCTCCAGCAACAGTTGAATATCAGAAGAGTCATAATTGCCTTAGAATTGACCAGTCATCTCATCTCTACAGTTTCACTCTGATATTATTTGTAGACAAAGCTGTTTTGAGGACTTTAAGCTCTCCATAGGCCCACTGACACATACGTATAGTGTGTGCTTAGTGAATGGATTTGCATACTAAGATCAGTTATTTTTGTAAATTATGTCCTCAATTGACCCATGTTCATGTAACTTGCATGCGTAAGTTTATTAGTTTATTATCATCATTAGTAAATTCTACTACTGTGTTTTCATGCAACATTTGTATTTCATTGGCTATGTTCGGAATGTCATACTAGCATTGCACACTACTCTTATGATTTCTGCAATATACACTTACACTACCGTTTAAAGGTTTGGGGTTAGTAAGATGTTTTTGAAAGATGTCTTTAATCACCAAGGCTGCATTTATTTGATCAAAATACAGTAATATTGGGAAGAAATATTATTACAATTTAAAGTAACAGTTTTATTTTATTTTAAAATGTAATTTATTCCTATAAAGGCAACATTGAATTTTTAGCAGCTATTACTCCAGTCTTCAGTGTCACATGATCCCTTAGAAAGCATTCTAATATGAAAGTTGATTTATAATTGTTTAGTGATCAATGTTGAAAACAGTTGTTGCTTAATATTTTTGTGGAAACTGTGATACTTTTTTGAGGAATCTTTGATAAATATAAAGTTCAAAAATCATTTATTTGATTGTAATACAAACCTTTTGTAACATTATAAATGTCTCTACATTATCTTCTGAACAGTTTAATGCTTTCTTGCAGAAGAGAAAAGAAAAAATAAATGAAATCTTACTGACCCCAAACTTTTGAACAGTAGTGTAAATCGGCCACCAAATACAGATATTATTGCAGATTCTATTGGCAGAGAATACCCGAATACCCTACTATTTGGTCCAGATTTGCCAACAAAGCACTCTGCGTTAAAATGCTGTATCCCACTATGTAATGCACTCAGATTGAACTTTCAATTCCATGTTAAAATAAACAAAGTAATTTCAGTAAAAATCTTTTTTAAAGGTGCATAACGCAGGTCTCTGAGTTTTTGCAGAACTACACCCCCTCTGGCGACAAGCGAAACTGCAACCAGAGGTGTGCACGCTCATGGAGCACACGCACACGCACGCTTGCACGAGCACGAGCTGTTCATTCATAACCAAAGGAGCATCAGCCGCACAAATCTTTTGTTTACAGTCATAATGTCTTCAGAGGTTATAAAGTTATAAATCTGCAAGTCATTTTACATATATGAAAGGAAAGGCATTTGAGTAGGACTACTCTCCCTCAAACTCGGTTTTGCTGTTTGCGGTCGCACTGGCCAGTGGCCAGAACCGATGAGTAAGGGAGTGACCCGAGCACGGCGGCGGCGGCGCCACATACAACAACAACAAACCAGCATGGAGGAGCCGAGGAGGCTATCGCAATGTTCCCGTTCTGCCTACCGGGACCTTAATAACGGAGTACGAACGGCGGCGTTTAAAGACTATGGTGGAAAGTCTAAAGTAATATGATGGAAGAAGATAGAAGAGCAGAGCGCAGGCAGAGGACACAAGGCTACCGGTAGGCCATACACACAAACATAGTTAGCATCTTTTATGGGACATGTTTTATGTTTCATGTTGTACTATTCTTCCGAAGACAATTCCTAGTTTATGAACCTGTTCACTGACAATGGTAACGTTAGTCAAATCAATTCTGATTGTACATTTATCTAGCTTAGGCTAAAGCATTACACATTTTACGCATCGTCATTTGTTGTCATAGATTTGCCGCATCAGACATTAGAGACATGGGTATATCTTACCGTTTTATCAAGAAAACAGCCAACTGACGATCCCGTTTGAGCCCTATAGCAGACCGGAGATCTATCCATTTGTTGAAAGCCTTCCCGATGCTGACTCTCGTCTCGTCTTATTCCGACGCCTGACTCCAATTTGGCCCTTTTGGTCAATAACTAGACAAAAGTTTTCTTTTCTTTGTCTTACGTGGAGTTTGCGTTGGGGTTTGGAATGAACTACAAGCCGGTCTCTTTGAATCCATCTTCTACTTTTGTCGAAAGTTGACTAAAGTTTTGTCGCTCGAGTTGTCTTCGCTGATACGGAGAATGGCGGCTCATAATAACAAACCTCCGAGACATCGCCTGGTGAGCGTGAACGCGCATGACGTCACGCCCAGTCTCAGATTCGAGCCCGAATCCCTCTTATTTATTTTACTGTACAGGACTATAGAGGCAATCTCAGTGATCAGAGAAGGGCTCATTCAGCCCATCAGGCAATTGTTTACGCATGTATGGGTTAACAAACGGGTATTTTTAACATGAAATGTTGCGCAATGCACCTTTAAAAATCTGGATATCTGGATATCACTCACTAAATTCCAGAGGTCAGGTTTGGCTGGTTAGCATGACCCAACTTTCAGCAGCCAAAAGTTGTCTTTCTCTATTGATGGCCATTCAAAACTAGCCATGTGTTTAAACATAATAAAATGTTTTGCTAGCAATATATAAATGCAGTTTTGTTTTGTTATAACAGATATTTTATCAGTGGCCATTTTAGACGGTCCTTTAAAATCTTTTAATATTTGTTTTAAATTATAAAATTTTGCATTATTGTGGTGTCACCAGCCAGTCGGCATATTGTTTAAAACTATAAATTCAACATATAAATCCAAAATGCAGTATACTAGTATTCCCTTTCGAATATAGCCCTTGTTTCAGCGCATGCAGTTTTAACACACTCTTTTTTAACTTCCTGAACCCTAATAACTCCACACATCAAAATAAAAGGAAGATGGCAACCACAGCGACCCCTGAGCCCCTTACTGCCCTCTCTCGGTGGTACCTGTATGCCATCCACGGTTACTTCTGTGAAGTCATGTTCACGGCTGCCTGGGAGTTTGTGGTGAACTGCAACTGGAAGTTTCCCGGCGTGACGAGTGTGTGGGCGCTCTTCATCTACGGAACCTGCATCCTGATCGTAGAGCGCATGTATCTTTGTCTGCGGGACCGCTGCAATGTGCTTCTCCGCTGCATCATTTATACATTGTGGACATATCTGTGGGAGTTTGGCACGGGTTTGCTGCTTCGGCAGTTTAACGCTTGTCCGTGGGACTACTCTGAGTTTAAATATAACTTCATGGGCCTGATCACGGCAGAGTACGCCGTGCCGTGGTTCTGCGCCTCCTTTATCGTTGAGCGCCTAGTGATACGCAACACGCTCCGGTTGTGCTTCGACGAGGCTGTCGGGCCCGGCCAGGCTGAAGAACTGTCGGACAGAGGCGGTGAAGGAAGAGCGGGCAGTGCGAGAAGAGGAAGAGGGGCCAGAGCTGGGGCAACCAGCGCGAACGGCTACGTGAAGGGGGATTGAGGAGGTTTTCAACACTTCTTCCCCCATCTCAAATCTCCCGTCACCCATGAATCTATCCACACATATCTTAGTCTCTCTCCCACCTGCTTCCAGGGAAAGAGTCACTCGGACACCGTTGGTGCAGCTCCAACTGAGACACTTGCACAACTGTGAGGAACTTTCTGATTTAATATAGATCGTCCAGCTGGCGTTCTTCGTTCACGTGGAAGGATGTTCATTTGCCAGCTTAGTGCTCAACATTTACTGTCCTCACTTCGGGCAAGTAGCTATTAAGTTCAAGGTTTGTCAGTTGGATTGGTGCCTGGTGGCACCTCTTCCTCTACACCTCCCAAACCAGTCCATCCACTCCAGAACAAATTGAATTGCGTCCAAAAAACGAAACAAAGACACATCATTTGAAAAGAGATATATAAATGCTTTTGACAAAGCAAGTCCTTTTAGATTATAAACACTGTCCATGATGTATGTAGTTGCAAATGCAAATAACTGTTAGGATAAAAGCTTACCTTTTGAATGTTAGTTTGTGCTATTTATTAATATCTAAAATGTAGTTAAGAAATGATAATATATTAAAAATGTATTGTGTATATATATACTGTATAACCTAAAGCAATGCCCTGTACTTGAATTTGGTACTTCAAAATATTCAGTGCTTGAACGTGCATGAAAGTTGTCTTCCAGGAGATTTGTTTCATTCTGAGACTGATCTTCGATGTTGTGTACAAATTATTTCCTCCATTCTTTTTTTTTATTTTTTATTATTTTCTCACGGAGATGAACACACAAAGGAGTGCTGTATTGTTACATATATAGAGTCCAGGTGCTCAGCACTGAAACCATAAAAACATCACAGTATCCTGTTTTTTCACTGGAGAGAATGTCGTTGCGTGTTTATGAACTGGTGCTAGATCCTCATTGAGTCGTTTTGAGGGATCTGACAATGGTCACAATAAAGGCATTAATATGTAGGTTCACTGACCTCAGGTATGTCATTGTTTCACCTCCATCTCTCATATGCCATTGAATAATGGATGAAAATGAAGAAAAATATTGTGGCAATTTTTTTTTAATGCCAACATCACCTTGGTATTACCCGCATGGTTACAGTTACAGGTTGTGGATTTGCCAGAAAGTTTTGCGTAACTGTATTGGTAATGTTGTTATTGACCAAACTAAAAATGAATAAAAACCACCTATTTCTGAATGCAAGTCTTGTCAGATTTCCCTTCAATATTATTGGTTATAAAACAAGTGAAAAAGTCTTAAAGGCCATTGCACACTGAATCCTAAATTTTGTATGCGTTTTTCGTATTCTTGATTCGGTGCCTCTGAATTGTCAAAACACCATTCAAACACCATTCAAACGCTTGCTACGGATGCAAAAAAAATCGAACCTGATTTTTTTATGACGGATGAAATTTCGGAGGCAGTGTGCAAGCGTGATTGACATAACATGAGTTTGATATTTTTTTTTAACGTGCGAAAATTTCGGATGCGAATTTTGGACTCAGTGTGCATTGCAATAGCCTTTAGTCTTTATTTTAGCCTACAAAATGTGCAATATAAATATTACATGTTATTTTCATAGCTTTAGTTGTGCATCTATTGTTTTGAAGTTTATTGTAATGTCACAGCACTTTGCATGTCTGTCTCTTTGGTGTGCTATATGATTGTCAAATGTATACTTTGTGTACACAATTATACAAATGATAAACAGAGCAATTCCAAGAGGGTCCTCACACCATCGGTGCTCGAGCCCTATCCGCTACCGAATATGAATAGCGCTATTCTGCCCCTTGAAATTTCACGTTCCTATTTGTAAGCGGTATGCAGCTTTTGTGTTCCTGCTTTATCACATTCTATACTATAATGTCATAATACAGATCAGTTCCTCATATTAAGACCATTTCAACAGAGGTACAGCAGAAATGGAGACGTTCTTCAATGCCATGTCTGATCACCTCGGTTATGCATTGAGGCAATGACAATTTGATGTTTGGTGCTGTTATTTGAATTTCAAATGAATGTGTGATTTTATTTAAGCAAATAAGAACCCGCAACTCAGACTTTCATTCATGTGACAGTTGTTGTTTTTTTCCAGTTAATTAAAACAGTGATGGTTTTACATATAGATTCTCAATGTTGAAAGGCTGTGACTGTGACAGTGATCCTTCTCATGTATGAAGAAACACAACAACTAAAGAGACTGAAAAAGATGGCCTGGAAGATGACCAGTGTGTCGCAGTGTTCATCCCTAATTGCTGTCCCGAAAAGTCATCTGGTTTGTTGGATAGGTGAATAGTACCAAATTTATGGCAAAATGTATCTTTTCGATTCCACGGACCATCATCATCATCATGTGAGGGACCCCCATCTTAAGATAATAAAGGCACTTATATATTTTTTACTTATATATTTTGAGGCTGCATGTCTTGGCTGCTATATCATGAAGCTCCATCAAAGGACTTCTGTTTTGAAGGATGCATCAAGTGTATCCTTTGAGTCCTCCAATCACCCACAATCCTTTGCACACATTCCAATTTACAAAAAATGAATTGGCAAAAAATTAATTGCATTGAGCTTTTCAACAACAAAAAAAGATAGTAGAATATTGTTGTAATCACGTAATGCAACTGTGCGTAATGTAAAGATGGTTGTAATTTCCTGTACCGCATTAGTAAGGCAGTTATCATAAAGTTTTAATCCAAAGTAATTTTTCAGATTATAATTAGTATTTTGACGTCTTGACCATGGGGGCACTAACTAAAAAATAAGATTCCAAATGACTGAATGAACACCCTCACTAGATTGGCCTGACCTTCCTTTTTTGAGACGCACCAGAACACTCAATCATAGACATAATAAATAAGTATTAAGACTATTCACGCAACGGCTTGCCTCTATATCCATGCTCTGTGAGCGTCTCACCAGAAGATGGCGTCCGAGATCACACACTCGTTTTCATTCCCTCATTCAGTGGATTACAGTGCAGTAATGTATGAATAGTGAATGTGTATGGGGGCAATTTTGGGTACAACCAGAGAAGTGTTATCTCTGACTGCATTTTGCTATTGTGAATCATTCAACGGAGTCGTTTACGATCAAAACAAGTAAGTATTAGAAGAAGTTACATGTGACTAGAGATGCCACTTTAAGTGCCGCGTGAGTCAGAATGACTTCAAAAATCGACTCGTTCAGTGAATGGTGTGTATCGTAATAGACATATTCAACCATTGTAATTCTCCATCACAGCCCCCTCTATGCTTTATAAAGGAAATTGGCAAGTGCTCGTCTTCTGAGGGCAGATAATCAAACGCCTCAGATGGAGGCCAATTCGGACCCCTAATGTGGACGGGGGGAAAACGCCTGCTCTGTTATTCACCGAAGACTTTTTTGTCTAACTAACTGATACTTGAAAGATGATTACCTGAAAATTTCCCATGTTCATACATAGTACCACAAAATTTTGCAATAATACTATTGTAATGAGGTCTTTGATTTTAGCTTTTGTTGGGCTGCACTGAGATGTTAAGTGAACATGCTGACGCTTCTCGAATCTGTTAAAACTCCAGCGACGATGCACTTATTTTTATTTATTTATTTTATTTTATCAGCGGTTATCTAATCTGTGCACTGAAACTTTTAAATGCAGGCAATGCAGGCTAGTCTATAAATGTGATGCTGTCACTTGATCGCTAGATGGCATCGCACCATCACAAGAACCTGGATTTGGAGCCTTTACCAACAAGTTGAAGGTAATTATTGCTTCTGCTAACCTACAGTTTCTACAGCTGTTGTTACTTACAAGTATAAAAATTATTATAAAATAAACTCATAAGAACCTTTTTGTCTTTTTCTTTAGTTCTTTCAGTTTTATTTTGATTACATGTTTGATACCATACATAGTAGCCATCATAAATGTAGTATAGGCTACCATAATATTCATAGCCTACACTTTTGCAGTTTCATTAAGGATTTTTTTTCAGGGTATGTGGTAGGCCTATGTTTTGTTATCTTTCAGAGAATATGATATCTTTAGGCTGTGTGTGTGCTCATATCCACATCAGCTTGTATAACCTACAGTGGTTTGAATCTGCAGTTTATTATATGAACATGATATCTTATTCCAGGTTTTGCTTTCTATCATACTAAAGACTTAAGGCCAGATTATACAATTTATGATAGTTATTTATTTCTCTTCTTTCAATATTCATTTCAGAACTTCGGAAAATTTACCAGCTCATTTAGCTTCAGACATTTACATTTGATTGCATGCTGTCACTTAATCCTCACAATTCATTTTAATCCAAGTGTCACCATATATCATTGAAAGGCTTTTCAACCTATGCGCTCTCTTTCTTTTCTCCAGTTTCCTGCCCTTTTTGTAGACTGTCAAAAATCCCTTGCGGCTATCTAAGGCGATTATGTGTCACCACAAATCCTTCATTTACGATTTGGTAACTCTTCTCTCATCTCCTTTGATTGCAGTGACAGCTTGCCTATGAGCTCACCTGACTGTGGTGGGTGTGGTCTGCTTAAAAAAACACCCAGGCTCCGCCTCCGTCAGCGACGCAGCCAATCATATGTCAACACTCCAAATATGGACAGGTCCTAACCCTTTAAGGGGCAGGTGAAACATAAATAGCCTTTATTTCCTCCAAAAGTGTGTGTGTGTAGAGTCTCTCTGTCTGATTTCTGTGCTCTTTTTTTAATCCATTCCAGTTTAATGAAGCAGCAAAGCGGCTCACAATCAGAGGCTCCAGCTCAAACAGCTCCAGGAGGTTGGGTTGGGGGGATGTTAAATGAAGTGTGTTGCATGGGAACCGAGTATGTGGGGAGGGGTATCACTACAGTATTCTTTAAACATGTCAGTCATCAAAGCTGTCGGAGAGCGGTGGAGCAGACGATGGCTTCATGCTGCATTTGAGGGGTGTGTGTCTAGAGCAGCCCATGTTGAATAGATCTCAGTGTCAAGGCTCAGATCCATTAATAATGCAGGTTAAAAAGACATTATAAAACATACAATGGGAGGAAACCTGCTTTACAACTGGGCTCATGTTATGTGAGTTATTAGAGATGCAGAGTTTTAGTGACTGTAGATAAACTGGCTTGGTTTGAGGCACTTCTTGCCTGTTTTTATGTCATTTTAAAGGTATAGTAGTTCAACCAAAAAGAAAAGTCTGTCATTAGCTCATCCTCAAGTTGTTCCAAGTTGACCTCTATGAATGTATTTCTTCTGCAGAACACTAAAGACGATATTTGAAGAATGTCAGCAGTTAAACAGTTGATGGGCCCATTGACTTCCATAGTATTTTTGTAGTAAGTCAATGGCTACCGTCAACTGTTTGATTGCTGACATTCTTCTGTGTTCTGCAGAAGAAAGAAATTCATACAGGTTTGGAACAACTCGAGAATTTAAAATTTTTGGTGACCTATTTCTTTAACAAAAGACTAGTAGAGCAACTACAAGTAGGCCTACTTATTTTCGCCTTACATAATGGAACTGCTTTGTAAACCAGTTTTTTGTTTACCTTGACATGTGCTACACAGTGATGGTAACGACAGTTTATAAACTGGCCAATCAGATTATTATATTCTTAGAGATAGAAAAGTTATTGAGAATAGTACAACACATCATAAAATATGTTACATTTTCATCGCTTTAAACTATCATTTTAACTATTTAACTCGTATATAGTTTACCCCAAAATAACCACCTTCATGTCATTTCAAACCTGTATGACTTACTGTCTTCTCTGAAACACAACAGAAGATATTTTGATATATGTTTGTTAAAAACAAAAAACAAAAAAAATATCAGAATTTTATTTTTGTGTATGTATCCTCTCTACACGACAGTAAAGTGATATTATGGTTCGTACATTGGATGTACATTTGGCTTTTCATTGTTAAAAACTGATTTAATGAAAAAACCTTTTTACGTTGTTTAACATTTTAGTGAATTTGTGACAAATTCATATCGATTTATATGATTTGATCCTACAAAAAAAAAACGTAGATTTTTTGAAAAATGTAAGCATAAAGGTCCACCAATAAAACCGTGGGGCGCAAGCAGATTGTACGAGAACGTAAATTAGATTAATAAAAAAGATGAAGGTAGAATTTGACACCAAATGTAAAATTACAAATTACCATTTTGTTTGTTCATACTGGGTTAATTCACATTGTACACCCTTTCCAGAGTTCTCTCTCTTCATAACCCATGGTTAAATGTTGCTTAACCCAGACTGTAAATGTGGCCTTAACATGGGGTTTAAAAAGATTGTATCAAAGAGTTGAGTGTATTGTGAGCTATATGTGGGTGATTATTTTAATATTTTACTGCAAACCTCCATTTTTATTTTCCTCCTTGGCTCCTTCAGTTTTTTTCTCCCAAATCTCCACATGAAGCCCAACTCGTTCGCAATAATGTAATTTCCAAAAGCCAAAACAAACAGCCATCTGTAGGAGTGCTTATGACAGTTTTTTAAACGGCGGACAGCTGTACCTCTCACTCAGGTTTGTCGCTGTTATGTAAACGGCCATCGCTTATCTCCCACTCAGCTTTGCATAACGTTACACAGAGGTTTCCCACACTGCTTTGCATTTTTACCGGGGTATTTGAGCAGCAGTTTTCTTTCTCTTTTTTGAGATAAGAGCAATAACTTTCCCCTCATTTTTCTTTCTGGTCTATCTATCTTCTGTTAAATTTAGTGCTTTGCTGCTTGAGGGTAAGGCCTCTGTGTAAACAGTTAAGCAGATGCTAAGTGGTTGTCAACCGCTGTCACATCTCAGGATGACTGTTATAGCTTCCATAGCTCCAGTACAATGTGGCAGAGTAGATGAGGATGGGGAAGAGGAATTAGCACAAGCATGGATGGAAACCTTGTTTTATCTCTGCACGGTGTGATTTAAAGGAGGCGGTCTCTCCATTCACTATCTTGCAGATATCGTCAAAGCTACCGCCTTGTAAAAACAATCCTCAGTGTTGATGGCAAATTTAAACGAATGGTTCCTAAGAATGAAAATCCATTTTCATGGCATTTTAAACTTATACTTTCATCTATGGAACACAGAAAGAGATATTTTGAATGTGCTGCTCACTTTTATCCATGCAATTACAGTAAACGGAGATCTGAGCTTTCAACCTTCAAAAAGGCATTCAAAAATAATCTATTTCAGTGGAGTCCAATCCTGCTCCTGGAAAGGCCACTGTCCTGCAAAGTTTAGCTCCAACCCCAATTAAACACACCTGAACCAGCTAATCAAGGCCTTACTAGGCATATTACAAACACGCTGAGGCACGCTGGAGCTAAACTCTACAGGACAGTGGCCCTCCAAGAGTTTGGACACCCCTGGTCTATATGATTCATGCAGAAGTCATTAGAAGTCATACCACAGATTTGTACGTAACCCTGCTCATGACATTCGGGAAAATAATTGAATTAATAATTTTTTCTCACATTTTAGTCAAACTTTAGTCATGGTTCAACTAAATTAAAACTAGGGAACAAATTAGTACAGCCTCAAGTTAACTAAAACTAAGGGACGTGTTAATAAAACAAGGCCACAAATTAATAAATCATGGAATTAATTCTTAATTTTTCTTTTGCATGTAATGTGTGGGAAACAGATCAACATTTTAGTCAATATTCCACTCTTGAACTCAATTGAGCTGTTAACTGTAAGTCAATGAGTTTAACTTTAACCGAACCGGTCTGATTTGCGGGGAAATCCGGTTTGGTCAGAAATCAGAGTCAAAGCAATGATTTATTTACAAATTTGACAGCTCTAATCATGAACTTGCTTAAACTTGCCAATTAGATCTAGGAAAAATTTCAAGATGTTCAGGAAATAATGATTTAATATTTGGCCTAAAGCTATTATATAGCTTTAGAAAACTTGAAATAAGCACAAGAGTTGTGTGTTACTACAATGAAAGTATCACATCCTTTTTGCAGCTTGAAAGTGCATTGTAATCGATTGGAAGAGCATCAGGTACTGGATTCTGAATCCATCTTTTGCGTTCCAAGAAAGAAGGAAAATCGTACGGATTTGGAACGACCTTAGTTTTCAGTTTTGGGTGAACTAAAACCCGACTCTCTTTTTCTGCGCTAAACATCTGTAGCACTGTTGGTTCGTTTCTCTCTGCCTTGCTCCGTTTCAGAATTCAAAGACTTTTCCAGACTTTTTTAAATCCAAAACTTGTAAACCACACTAAAGCTCTCCAGGTACGGAGCAGAAAGTGTGAATTATGGTAATGGCTCCTGGCAGGGGAGAAAATAAGTGCAGTTATTAAAATGAATAGCTGCCGCTCATCCTGCGGTCCAGACCCCAGGCAGGCCTCTCAACTTTCTTCCGTCTCGTACCTACACTTCCATCAATGTTGTATGTGTCTTCCCATTACATGTCAAAGCCCCATCTCTCCGGACTTTTCCGTAGTTGGTTTGGCTCGGCACACTGGCATGGTTAGGCCATTTGCCAGGTACTTGACGGTCCTTGGCCCCATTCTGCCTAACGTCCTTAACAAGCTCCATAAGACTGCCGACGGACCCAGTTTGTTCCTGAAGAACAAATCCACCAACATCTTTGGCCTTTGAAGTGGGAATACTAGTATTTGGTACAACCTGACGTCATAAAACCCATAAGTCAATCTTGGCTCAATAGGCTTAATCTTTGTTTTTTTTGTCTCCATTTTCCGAAAAATTTCTCCAGGTCTCTCAAAGTTCCCGTCACACACCATTTTTTTTGTCCTAATGACAGATTCAAGCCGTAAGACATTAATCCCAACCCTTTAAGTTGAGCAACCGTGCATGTGAGAGCAGGTAACAGATTTGCTTGTTCCGCTCTAGGCTATCCAAACGGTTGGTACCAAACAGCTGTACCGGTATGTTTTCTTTGATAGTCAAAAGGTCATGTAGAAAAGATCAAGTTTACTTACTTACTTTTCCCATATCCACAGATCATTTATCGAACGAACTGCAGGAAGTCGTTAGTTTTCGTTCGGTTCAGTGCAACTAGATTAGTCTAAATATATTATTACTATAATAAAGATAAAGGTATCGCTTATATTTTTAATGAACTACGGATGGGCGTCTCCTTCAAAGCAGCTGCTAGCTGTACAAACTTTATGATTAGTATCCAAGTTTTAAGTGTCATGGGTGTGTGTGGTTTTAATAAGGTATTAAGGCGAACAGCTGGCAGTTTTGAGATCTATGCATTTGTTTCCACAAAGAGCATCCAAACCAGCCCTTGACGGGAAATGAATTTCAAGGACTTAAGAGCATTAACTGTAGCATTAGATGTATTGACTATTTACTGAAATGTGTGGCTGTGTATCAACCATCGCTCTTACTTTATTGTATTATTTCAGTGTGGTCTGATCCTGATTTAATCCAGATTTTAGCTGCCCACAGGGATAAGAGTGAGGTGCGAGCGTCGATGAGGCCCGAGGACAGAGTTACGGTATAGCAGTCTTGGTTGGGGTGTTTGGTGTAAGCGCACACCGCTGGGGTGTACGATACAGTGTGAACCGTGTTATTGCAGGTGTGTGCGCATATTACATCTGATTATGAAATATGTGAGACGTTTCACTACCTCTGTTTTTTCAACTGCTCGGTCGGTGTTAAAGTGGCCATTTGAGGCTTTAAAAAAAGCAGTGAAATTTCCGCTCCTCGCATGAGAGCCGCAGAGAGAGAGAGAGAGAGAGAGAGAGAGAGAAAATGTGTGAGAGTATGTCTAGCTGAGAAAAAGATGAGGTTTATTTTAAGAAATGTTTTCTGTATGACGACTGACTGACTGAGAGGTGCATTATGGACTCTAAAGGTGGGGTAACCTATGATCTAATCTCCAAGTCATGTGTGTTTGTGTATAAACACTGTCTTTGTCCTTAATGGGTGTTAATAAAAGTTTTTATTTTGTTTGAACCAAACAGGCACAATATAGGCTACTAGTGATGGGTCAACAGTGGTTGACTAATCGTTCAGCTAGTTGTAGACTCTTTTCATTTTTGTAGCAATACTTTATTGAGCCTCTTTTAAAGATAGATATCTTTATGATTCTCATTATTTCTCCAGAGATTTGCCCCACATGCTTATGGTGTGTTCATGTCATGTCGGCATTACTGCAATTGAGATTTCTTGTAGATGATTGTTCTTTGACAACGCTTCATGCAAAAATTGATGTTTGAGGTTGTGTTGTCGACTACACATTTGTATGCTGTTACAAAATATTGAAGGACACAGAAAGCACACCAGATATACATTTTACTTCTGCCATATCGGTTGTTTAAACACAACATCACAGCGGTCAGGTGCTAGAAGTCAGAGCTCTTTGAAAATTCCATTTCCAACCTATGATTAGGAGGTTGACGCAGGCACAAATGGATTTTTACAAGTCAGAAATTTTAATTACAGTAATTCCGACATGATGCGAATGCATCATTACTACTGATTATTCAACTAGTCATTCAGGCAACCCACCAACTAGTTGATTAAAAAAAGATCTGTAGTTTTGTGCGTCCCTTCAATATAACATAACATGACGCTATTATTTACAAATCCCCAGCACTCATAGAGAGGGGTTGGTCTTCATATACTGCTGAACAACTTGCCGAATGTCTTGCGGTCTAGGTGGTTTTCCTCTCTGAACATAGTAGTCCCAATGCGCTTATTGACTCTCCGTGGACCTGTAAAACGCACTAGAGCCACAGGAGCTCAAGCGAGAGGCTCATTTGGGTTTCTATAAAAAGTTTCAGATTGTAAAAAGTGTGATTTAGTTTGGTTTAAAAAAGACCATGCTTACATTTGGAATGTTGTTCTTGGATCAGAAGCAAGTTTGAGTTTGGTTCAGTGTTGGCTCTTTTCCATCAGGACAGGGTTTTGCTGTCACTAGGTTCCCCTGAGCAATTTGTTGGGCATCATCGCTCACCTTTGTTACATTTTAATTACCAATAGTTTTTCCACAAGCTTTTTAGGTGTGTTCGACTTGAAGCGGCTCCAAGTCATAGATAGGCCTTTTTGTAGGCCTTTTTTGTGTGCATGCAACTGATGAGGTTTAGTGATTTCTTACATGTGAATAAATCAAAGCTGTCAATAGGATCCGTTTTATTACAATTTTACTAACCCAAGTACTATCACCTCATCTGTTTATTGTTAAAAATTGATTGATGTTGCATAAGCTATATGCATAAGCCAACTGATCTACTTATCGCAGATCATTATATGACTATAACAGAAATCACATGATTCATGTTTCTGTAACTAGGGCTGTGAAACAGGCCTCTAAATTTGACTGCCAATAGTTGTGAGGCTTACCAGTCAACGAGGTGCTTCCCAGCAGGATTTGATTGGCTGACAGCTCGTCATCAGACAGAGGGAGCAAAGCCCAAATATATTATGATGTAACAGTGGGAAAACTCTTTTAAAGGGGTCATATAATGGTACATGCACTTTTACAAGTTGATTGTACTGAAATGTGTGTTGGCAGTGCCTGTACACAGCCATCATATAATGATAAAAATCCATCCAGTGGTTTTGTTTTAATCTCCTTATATGTTTTCCCCTGCCTCAAATCGAGCCGTTCGATTTTGTGACGTCACAAGCTCGCACGCCCCTCCCACGACTGTTGATTGACAGCAGTGTTTCAACACAGACCCGCCCTCGCTCGTGAGTGAGATGTCAATCATAGTTCTTCATTGTTGATACACTGGAGCAGAATGGCGCCTAAGCGATTGTGGTGTTCTGTTCTTGGGTGTAATAAGGAACACAGCAGTCATTTTAATGTTCCTAAATCCGAACCGCTGAAGACGCAGTGGCTGAGTTTTGTTTATGAAGGGAATATTTCCGACGAGCAACGTCAATGCGCTCATGTTTGCGCAAATCATTTCTCACCAGACTGCTTTTTAAACTAGGGTCAATATAAATCAGGTTTTGCTAAGAAGCTGCTACTGAAAAAGGAATCGGTACCAACTATTCGTGTTCCTGCTGGACCTCCAGAAGAAGTGAGTGTAACGTTTCAGTCACCTTTATATTAATCTTTGCAAATCCCTTATTGCACGCTTCACGATGATTGTGGCTAATGTTTACACTCAGGGTGCGTTACGGCATGTAGGCTATTCTATGTAATGTTACGACGTTCTCAATATAATTCATAATCCCACGTTTATAATGAAAAACGCGTTATAGTTATTGTGTTATTAAAAACTGTGTACGCAGGTGTTACAGTTAACGTAACAGGAATATTAACAGGAATATCAATGCAGTTACAATACTATAGATGTACTTAAAAGTTTTAAAACATTTTCATACTGCACTAAACATAAACATACAACAAATTCTTAGGTATCCTTCAACTACTGCTAGAATCATTACTGACATGACCTCAAGTCAGTTTCAGTCACGATAGTTGTACCTAACACTGAGATAACGTCACGCATCACTGACAAGCCTACATTTACAAAAAAAAAAAAGTTTTTCAACATAAATCTGTCAACGAACTAACCTATAACTTAAAGTAACGTTAAACACATAGCGTTTGTATCTCACAACTCTAACGTTACCCTGCCAGTACATACAAAAATAGACCAAAGTGACATTGTTAACCAACCATTCTCGTCCTGTTCGAGCCTTTCTTCGGGCGTCATCTTGTTTCGGGTCCGACTCCGGTTCAAACTGATATGGTTGCACAAAATGTGTCCTCAGAGAGAATCCCGCTGCCATAATAAACCCTGAACTGTTGTCAAGTCAACACTCCACGTGCGTTGTGTCAAAGCGCCCACAGAACAGAGGGGCGGAGTCAGGGAAGCTCATTATCATTTAAAGGCACATACACTTAAACGGCGTGCTGAAAACAGAGCTGTTTTTGAGCAGGTAAAATGAGTGTTTTCTTACAATACTAATGAGAATTTTTAATAAAAGTATATTACAAAGTTTTCATTTAGACCCTAAAGATTCATATTAACTTGTACAAAAATGGCATTATATGACCCCTTTAAGATGGCTCTGTGTTTTGGGGCTTTTATTTTGTCACAGATAAATTGACTTGACTTGACACACACACACACACACACACACACACACACACACACACACACACACACACACACACACACACACACACACACACACACACACACACACACACACACACACACACACACACACAAACACACCTACTGACATTTATCTTATTATTAAGCTTGCTACACCTCCTCATTCATGTTTGTTCTTGCTTTTCTAAGATGTCAATCATCTTTTTCACCCCGATGACATAGATTGAGTTAACAGCCAGAGCAAAAAGCTGTACACATTTTTTCCTAAAACAGAATTTGGTCATGTTTTTGCACAAAAAAAAAAATCATATCAGTAAATAACAATATCAGTTAATTTTATCGCTTCATCATTATTTTCTTGTTTTTAGCATACATCTAAGTTTATGTTCAAAACAAAAATATATATTGGTGTATAATTTATCAAATAATTTAATATATATTCAATTAAACCGTTTCCAGAAATATTTACATCCGGTTTCAGCGACAAGGCTTAAGTCAAACTAAAATGCATGTTTTAACTGAAAGCAACTTGCACTGATATATCTTAAAATATGTCAGTACCATTGTTTTGTCTCAAGATGCACACCAGTGATGTTTTTTTTCTACTGCATGTTTATGAAAAAGCTACTTAAATGTCCTAATTGAACTAAGGCCTAATCCTGGCTTAATCTAAGCCCTGCCTGTGAAACCAGGCCATTATCTTAACCCATTAAATTAATCTTGATTTAACCCTTAGATATTTTACTCAAAACAAGACAAAAATACTGATAAGGGAAAAATATTTTTACTGGTCCTAATCCTGCCTGACCTTGTTCTTGGGGTTATCATAGAAGATGGGGAAAAGAGTACATCTGAAAAGAGTTAGATGGGGGAAAAATGTCAATCCCTGAGCCATAGTCAAAACAAAACAATGGGCGCTTAACTAAAAACAGTTGTATGACAGGAGTATTTAAAGAAAAAAAAATGTCCTGGACAAAAGTAGCCTCATGCTAAAGCAGCTAGCTCCAGAAATTAGGCCTGACTTTATGCTAGTATGCGAACAGGAACGCTTAAAGCTGCTTAAGTTCAATTTCACATGTAGTTGTCTCACAAAATGTGTCAGAACACCACATGCTTAGGTCTCCATGTAAACACAAGGGGGGTCAGTTTTCTTTTTTAATGTCACCTGTCATGGCAGAGCAACGTTTTAAAGAGTTATTTATTGTATAGATACCAACATAGTGGCACAAACATTTGAAAAAAACAAAATAACGTATTTGTATGTTTTCTGTAGGAAAGCTTTTCAGCATTTTTTATGAGATCAATGACCTGTATAATGTGGGTCATATTAGGGTCAGATATCGGGGGTCTTATGTTTGTACTTAAGGCTCAGAGATAGCGGGCCGATGCTCTTGACAGTGGCACTGTGGGTGGGTGGCTCTTTCTTCCCGTGGGACCCTGTAACAGATCTGAGAATGGCTGCTGTGATCCAACGAACAGCAGCTTGAGCAGCGTGCGACCGACATATTCCTGGTGATACACAGACGCACACACGCTGTATCGGGTCACCTCTACATTCGCCCGCCTGGTCATCACGTTTGATGTGGGCTCCTCAGCTTTCCTGAGCGTCTGCTCTTCCTGCGATCCTCACATTCCTCAGCCACATAACAGACCACCCGGTTTTTAGATCGTCCAGGTTTACGTATCTCTACCGTGCCTTTCCCTCGACCCCTCGCCCCCAACCCTCGGGCCCATCTGGAGCCATCTTAACCTGCCTGCTCACACAAGCCTGCGTCCTGTTCAAAGCATACGTGACCGGTCTAACACTAGACATTGAATCTGTCCTATCTAGTATCTCCAGTCTGGACTATGAGGGTCTGTCGCCTCCATTAAAAGGGATCAAGACCCTTTCAGTCCTGTTTGGGTTTTTAAGGTCAGATTTGAGCTGTTTGTGTCTGTGGTCAGTGTAGCTAAAGTTGCTGCGATGATGAGTCATGATTTCTTGATAGTGCTGGAAGGAGTGTTACTTGAAAACATCGATTCATGACACGCAAATCCAAACATGTCTTTAGTCAAAACTTTGCGATAACATCTCGCTAACAGCATATCTGCAGTTATGGTCCTTGAGATGTTTTCGTAGACTCACCTTTGACTAATGCTAGAGTTTATTTCCTCATATTATGGACAGACGATCTCTGTTTACATCCAGACACTCTCAAAAGGTTACACGTACTGACTTCTAAACACTCATTTGTTTTGTATTTAGGTCAATATTTTGTGTTTTTGTGTAATAGCCTGTATTATGTTGCTTAGTGTTTATAAGGGCGCTGTTTCCTTTTACATGAAGCTGAATAGCTGAACTGTATATGGGAGAATTTATGGATGTCTGAAGCAGGTGTGAGATCAGAGGAGATGTAATGAGGGTGGTATAACCATTCCCGTGTTTGGTCAGATAAGACTGTGGCCATTATCTCATAGGAGCGCCCTTTCAACATGACCGACGTGTTTCCCGCTTGTGCGTAGGTCTTGTCATTGCATAGTATAGTAAAATGTGATGTTAGATCTACTTCAGTGGTTAAGTCGGATTTGTGGTAAGTGACTCGAAAGTTTCAGACCGTACGTCAGCCCAGTGCATACGATGGATCATTTGTTTGAAGATGCACGTGTTTGTCCCTGTCGCTTTCTTTCGCCTGCCCTGTGTGTTTTGTTGTGGCTGTTTGCCTGAGACAAACTTTGTCTCAGTTCTGAGCACTTGATGAGTCACCATACCTGAATGGGACGCACTCTGAGCATGCTGGGAAAAACAAATCACAGCAGTGCCTCTCACTTCCTTATCAGGTAGTGTTCTCTTCTACCTATTGTTCTCTTGGAAATCAGGCCATCATACCAGTAAGCACAAGCCTTCTTAAAACCACTGGGGAATCTCCAGTCAATTCATTACGGCTCATCCATTATTTCGTCTGAACAACTCGCTGATTGACAAGTGAACAAGCCAGAATGTTTGCTTGTAACAAAGGCTTGTAATACTCTTTTTCCACCACACTTGCCAGTGATAATGTTTCTTTATAAAAGCAAGAAAAATATTTGGAAAAGACTGAGCATCTTTATATGTTCCAAAGTCTTTACGCAACAGTTTCATGCTGGAGTTGATGTAAAACTTGGTGTGAGATCTGCATTTAACTAGACGTAATTTGGGACGTTAAAATATTTTACAATAAGATTACCTTCAGCGGCTGCACAGAGAGATTTACGAGCTGATATGAGAGCCAGGGCCTGGATTCAATCCATACTGCCTATACTGCACACGGTTTCTTAAAAACAGCATTCGATACTGGACGCAGTATGCAAGAACAAAACGTTTTTGTTCTAAAAGAGAGAAAGGAAATTGCTGGACACAAACAAAATGATTTTCAACAAGTTTATTAAAATTGGAATGCACTGGAAAGCTGCTTCCACAGCGATTACCATCTCAGGACAATACAGTGCTGGGGAATCCCCGCCATCAGGCAACTCGTGAAGTCAATGAAATAAGTGCCGAAACGTAAAGTCCACATGCTCTTGAAAAACAACTTGACAAGATATTCCCGTATGCCTTCTGTTTTTAAAACGCTGGAGCAGAAGTTTAGAGACACACTGCAAATAATTCTGCTCTTCACAAATATTTTGTTGTCGTCTTTTCCAGTTAACATATCAAAAAAATCCCTGAAAATCCTCCTAATTTGAGAAGAAGCAATGCTTAAGGTATTAAGTTATTTTTTGGATGCATAAAAGATAGTTGTATAAACATTAACAGTGCACAAAATATAGCTATAGCTTATAAATGTGGCTATATCTATGTTTTTATGTGCATATAGAAATTCACATAGCCATACTCAGACCATGCATACTTAATTTTAGTCAAAAATATATGTTATTTGGAGAAAAGCCAAGGAGAAGCATTTTAACACTCCCCAAATTAAGAGTTTCTCAGTTGTGAGTGTTATTATGAAGTAAATATAGTTTTACGTTTGAAGCTTTCCAGCTTGGGGGGAATTCCGAGTTTTGCAGTGATATCGAATCAGGGCAAATTCGATTACAAAGTCTATTACCCTTGCCTATCTTTACAATGATTCTGATATAGCTGAGATTATTGCCCCTTTTATGCTCTGAAAAACTACATAAGGATGTGTGGAGTTAAATAGGGTGTGGTGCCTGTTTATGGTGTCAGATTCCCCCATTCACCTTCAGGGAAAAGAGATGGCTAGATAGAGAGAAAAGCAATGCAAATGACAAAACCATGCTTTAAACACAATCCATTTCTTGTCAAAAGTTTCGGACCTCCATGTGTCCTCTACCTGTCTCATTGAGATATTTCATGGTCTGTGTGAAGAGCTGTAAAATGTGGAAAAAGTCATACATCATATTTTGGGCTTTGTTTCATAACCGACAATTATTGTCGTGGGCTGTATTCAAGATTGAGGCCGTTTAAAGATACTGAATCATGTGATGGAACTAACTGCAGGACAAAGGTTGTGATCTTAGCCAGTATGAGAGGGGTATAAAAGTGTTTTTAATTATATCTGAGAGGCTAACACAGTTTATCTGTAGAAAAGACAGCTTGAAAACAGAGCTAATAGCAGTTGATCCAGCAGGGGGCGATGTAACAGTTCCCAGAGGATGTTAAAGGGGGATATCTCTTTTTGTAGACCATCAAGTGAAGTAAAGGCTTTAATAAAAAGTCTGACAAATTCATGTTCATGATCTTAAGGTTTCATAGATTTTATGTCTTAAATGGCAAACTGACTTTTCACATGCACACAAATTTCACATGCACTCAAATTTCACATGCACTCAAAACATACACATCTTAATAGTGATTTGTTCACCTTCTTTTTCTCTGAATCCATAAATCACAGTTTTCAATCTCAGACGAGAGACCGATGTTAGATACAAAAAAACACCATTATTGTTCTTTTGTTTCAAGTCATCCCCTGTGACCAGACCGTTGAGTCATTTAGTGATCAGTATCAGTATAATTCTTGAAAAAAATCAATCAGACTGCTTTTGTGAACTAGATCAGCAAACTAGATCCTTGAAAAGATATGACTCAAACAAAAAAACAAGTTCTTGAGTTCTCATGTTCATTTTTCTCATGAACTCTCATGAATGGGAAAGCATCATGATAGTGAGTATTGTTAATCGTTTATTTTTTGAATGAATTATTCCTTTAACTTGTTCTTGGACCATTATACTTTGTGTTTCAATGTGTACAAGTGTACGTGTGTTTTTGTTAGCTAAATTGACACTGATTCCTTGAAATGTTAGAACACCAGAATTTGCAGAAGTGAAACCCAAACTCCAAAAAACTGTCATTTTCTGCATGTGAATCATATGTTTGTGAGCACACATTTAATCTGCTGAGGTTGTATCATAGTGTGTGTGTGTGTGTGTGTGTGTGTTGTGTGTGTGTGTGTGTGTGTGTGTGTGTGTGTGTGTGTGTGTGTGTGTGTGTGTGTGTGTGTGTGTGTGTGTGTGTGTGTGTGTGTGTGTGTGTGTGTGTGTGGTTTGGTTGTCTGGCTGAACATGGAAGTTGATCGCTCTGGTGGGGACCTCCAATCATTCCCCTGATATGGTGAAAAGTGCAGTGCTGCAAAAATGCATTCCAGCACAGAGAGAGAGAGAGAGCAGCGCGGGTTCCACGACTATCAGATTCTCCTGCACGCCTGTGGCTTTGGCCCAGTGCAGCCGCAGTGGTGGAGGGAGCTGTAAAGAGTACATCAGTCGTTCTGAAGTGGCCAGACCAGACACAAATGTGGGCTCGCGTTGAAAATGAACAGTTCTGCCAACGGCAAGATGAAAGCGGGTGATGAGCGAGAAGTCCAGTTCTAGCACTTCACTATGTTCAGTATGCTGGCGGGCTGTGTGTGTGTGTGTGTGTGTGTGTGTGTGTGTGTGTGGTGTGTGTGTGTGTGTGTGTGTGTGGTGTGTGTGTGTGTTCATGTGGCGTGGGTGATTTGGGCCCTGTCTGCATGTCCATTCTCTTGATGCAGTCCAAACAGATGGATCAGCTTAAGTTAACTTCTGCTCAATCAGTTTTACTGTATATGTTTGTAAGAAAAAGAAAAGCAGTTTTGCAAAACCTGAAATGTTGAATTATCTATTTTATTTAAAAATGAAAAGTATAGATAAATATAGTGCTAATGTATTTAATTCTAATTTAATATTTTATTTTATTTTAAATTTTTACTTTATTTTTTAGTAGCCTATTTTTATTAACAGTAAGTGCACGTCTGTTCAGTGTCAGTGATGCCAGTGACAATAGTTCAACATTAATTTTGTTTATGAAGCAGTTTTTGTTTACATCTTCTGTAAAGGAGCGTGAAAGCAAGACCATTTACTTTTTCACTTATTGACCATTGTGGGATGTATGAATAATGAATGAATAGCTATTCATTTGGGACAAATAGCTGACAGTAAAGGAAGCATAGGCCTATTATTAATTGCCCAAGGCTTGAGTATTAACTTGCAGTAATTGCTTTTGATTTCTTATTGTATAAAAGTCTGCTCAATGTAGCAGGTACATGTTTGTAAGATTAAGTTACACAAAAATTATTGACAATTCTATCACACATATTTGGATTAGAATACATTACATTCAGACGAATATTGTTTAGTCACACAAGATGAAATATTTAAACACAAACTGTTAAAAATCGATCATAAAAAGTTCAAATAACTTTTGGTCAGAACTCCACATAGCCCCTGTATAACTGTTAGAAATGAATGGCTGTTTGTGGCTTTAGAGTATTGTTTTTGTTAGCTTAGCAACATGCTAACGTCAAATCAATCGTAAATCAGGTCACTTCACGTAAAGTGTTCTATTTGTGTGTTGCGTACATTTGTGCCTAATAGAATGTTCCAAATCAGTCACTTAATGGTCCATTTCATTTAGTTTGCTGCCTTAGAAGGCATTGGCAGACAGCAAGGCAAAGCTTGCTAAGTTTTGGAACAGAGCTAAAGAGAGTGTGTATGTGGAATAACAAAGCAGTGAAGGAGTTAGAAATCATCTTTGGACTACTAATAAGGACACCCACATGGTAAAAAGGCCCCTTGTAGCATTGCGGCTATGCTAAATAAAATTAGCTCATTTCTAAAAGAAGTCACCTTGCTAACTCAAACTAACATTTTGAGTTTTTGCTACAAATACTATGTCTGGGTATTTTCTACAACAGATTAAATCTATCAAACTCGTGTTTCCATGGGCAACTGTCTATCAAACTGAGGTGGAGCTTTCGCTGTTTTTTTTACCTTTGGCTGAACGCTGGAATTCTTTGTGTTGCCAAGAGAAAAGGAGGTTAAGCTAAGCAGGGGAGATGTATGTGGGTTTAAAGCAGTCAGAAGGGGGCTTTCTTTCCCTCGCTTCTTTTCTTGACGTGGGCCCTCGTCACTTTTTGCCTTCTCCCTTCCAAATGAAAAGATAACATTGATTTTTGTCACTCCCCTTTGTTATTCTCGGTGAGATCTAGCTCCATCCATGCCAAATCAGATATGGAGCATTGCCTGTTTACTTATTAACTTGGCTTTCTAAGCGACCGCATGTCCGTGAATGCCTTTGTTGGTGTTTGTATTTTTTGGCCGTTTGTGACCCGTAGACAAACAGAGCGGCTCACCGAGTGACGGGCCACAGGAGGAGCAGATGTTGCACTGAAACACTCTCACTTCCTTTTATCAAGCGCACTGTCCTCTATCCACTTCTTCTTTCCCTTCTTCTTTTTAAACTCTTCAATAGTGATGAATATGTGTTTTGAATGCTGCGAGAATGATGTTTTATTCTGGTTATAGGTTAACTTTAGCTTATTAGTCATGTTGTGGTTAAAAGAGTTGCTACATGCTACTGCTACATGTCCAAACCAACTGGTTTCGACCTCTTTAAACATTTTCAGATGAGACACTGTAAACACACCTACATGTACATTCAAAACTCACTTCTGATTTGGCCCAATTGATTCACGTGACCGTAAGGGGATTTTGATATGAGTTCTATATTAAGTAATGTAACGTCCTACGCACTGACAGTGGCCTGGCTCTGTTTTGATATGTGCGGGTGTTTGGGTGTTGCAGAGGAGGAAGTGATTATTTTTGTCTGAATACAGATATGAGTAGTTTCACGTGCGGACAAGCGTGAATTTAACTTTTTTTTTCTTTTTTTCGTTTCAGCTGAACTGAAAAGTGCTTTATTTCATTCTAATTGCCAAAAAATGCTACATGCTGAAAATACATGCTCGTATGATAAAAATATCTGCCAGAATGTCCAGCATGTTGAATGTTCGCACGTGTCTGTGTGTGCATATGCACGCAGCGTATAATTGAATCTCTCCACAATATGATCTAACACACCTGTTGGTGTATGTGTTCTTTGAAATCCAAGACTTTGGATCTGTCACGTAAAAACAGTGTTTTTCTCTTTTCCCATCTGGCCTCGCATATTGGGAAAGAGACATGGGGAGTGCTGTCCTGATGTCCTGTATCCGATTTAGTACTCCCATTTTACTGTAATTAGATGATTTGATAATATACACTTTATTAGACTGGAATCTGCAAAGAAAGAACCCAAGATCTCCAAAGAAACAGACTGATCTCATGAAATGGCGTATGTATGACACGCCAATTCGTATTTCCATTTTTGGCGTGCTATCAACATGCATAATCGCTTTTCAGCGTGTTTATCAATGCCGTTGACTTAACGTTACATTACTGTATATATAAATATATGACCGTCCCTAAACCTACCCGTCATGGGGTTAATACCATTTATGAGTGTTCCTTTACCATCCTAGGAAAAAAATATCGCTCCCCAGATGTAGATCTACATTTTGCTTCGTTTCGCTCTGACATTTAACGGCGTAGACATACACGCAAAAGATGACGTATGACGTACAATGCGTATAGATAACACACCACTTGACTTGAAAGTGGCGTGTATGTTTACGCAAAGTCATGATGTCATGTTGAAAGAAAGCAACTTTTGATTTTAGTAAATGTTGAAATTAACATGAACTAAGATTAATACATACTTTAGAAGTGTTTTGTTTAGTAATTTTAACAAATGAAACCTTATTGCAAAGTGTTACCGTAATCTTTCAAAATGAATATCCAGTTTTCATACTTACATTATAATGTTGTAATGCCTACATTTAATTTGTAGCATTTAAAATGACTAATTTTAGTTTCTAGTGATTTATTTTTTTAAAATGGTAATATTTTTTTTAAATTTGATTATACTAAGTTTAAATTTAGTTTAGTTGGTTGTTCCGTCTCCATTATTTCTATTTTTGTATACACACCCTAATGTACTATTAAAAAACCAAAGTGTACTTTGGGCTTATGACTATCTTCTGTAGAAGAGATCTTTTAAAAAATTTAGCACTTTAGACATTCTACTAACTATGAATAACTTTGCCACTACAGTTAAACTACCAGTCATTAGAGTATTCTTAGACTGTCTGTTTTATTTTGACACCTTTTTTATTTTGTAGTTGCAATTGAATGAGAGTTAGTGGAGTTGCATTTACTGATATAATGACAGAACTTTCATTTCACGAGTTCAGACTTGCATATGATCAGATATAGTACAGAATATGCGTAATTTGGTGTTCTGTCCGAGGAGAGGGCTCAGAGGTCTGAATTTGGCCCAAACCCAGAGTAGGCGGGTAAGTCGGCTATGCTTTTCTTTCTCAGAATCGTTGTTCCATGTCGGGTTGTTAAGATGTCGTCCATCTACTACGCCATTCCATGTGGTATCTGAGATAGCACAAGGGAATTGTGGGATATTGGAGGATGACCACATGTGTGATGGACAGGAATAAGACGGAGGGAGTGAATGATCCTAAAAGTTCCATGACCCAAATGATTTGTTAAACCTATGGGGTGCAAGATCAAACACATGGAAAATGAAGTGTCTGGTAAGTCCAGGAGTGGAAAGACACATGTGCTAAGATGAATTAGGATGAAAATTATTTCACAGATCCATAGCACCTTTCTGCTATTTTTTATTTTAATTCTTCTGAACATGTGCAAGACACATGCGTCAGCTGCAGCTGAATCTTTTGGCTGATATTTTTACGTTCTCAACAGGTTCGACGCTTCCATGTCCAGACTGACCAAAACCAGTGCATGATGAGCCTTAACCTGAACCTCATGTAGTTGAGCTTTAACATTTTAAATTGTACTTTGTAGAGTAAATCTATCGTAGGTACAATAAAGCTGCCAACACAGCTTGTTCTCATAGCAAACCACAACATATGGCTAGCAAACGTGTTTCCTACTCTCTTGCTGTCATTTCAAAGGTGTCTCAAGATTGCAGAAGACAAGACTGTTATCAGTATATTGCGTAACTTCCTGTCCCTATGTGTCCTCCCATACTGCTGGATAGGAAGTTGCTGGTATCTTCTTTTTTATCTTCATTCATCTCCTCATTTATTTTCTTTCCCTCGATGCTCCACAGCTCTGACGGGAGCTTTGCAGTGACCTACTTTCATGAAAACTCAATAGCAGGGCCCGTGCCAAGCGCTTTCGTGTGCCAGCGGTTTCGCCTAGAAAGACAGGTCCGAGGTCTAGCCGTGCCAAGGTGCACGAGAATGGGGGAGATCTCTCGTAAACCCCTGCGCTAGGGAACATGTCGCAGTCTGCCTGCCGTCACCGAAGCCGAAGCCCCTTGTAGAGGTAGCCATGTCGGTGCTGAGCCTTGCGGTCGTTAAACAGATTTATGGCGCCCGGTGAAGTTAATATGTATGAACGAGTGGGAAAATCAGTCGTGTAAATTACAGGATGTCTTATATTGGGCTCTTAACTCATTTTTTTTATGTGCCCAATTCCCCAACACCCCACCACCCCCCCCCCCAAGCCACCCCACCTCTCCCTTCTCTCCGTTTATCATTTTCTCTGCAGTCTGGCCTACCAGCTTCTAACACCTCTGCGCACAGACCTGCATAATGGAAAACCTACATCATTACGCCACTCGCTTCCCGTCTAGAGCGCTTTACTGTTACCCAAGATCCACATGCTCAAACACCGTCGTCTGCATATTCCATGGGACCCGTACAGTTCCCAACTCTTGCAGCTGTGCTTCCTGTAGCTGTGACGTTGGCTTGGGGGGACATGGAAGAGTTTGGACAGGTTGCAGTGTTTTTTGGTGGGTCACCCTAATGAGCAGCTCTTCCACTGAACCAGGTTTATGGGGCGGCTGCCAGCGTCATTAAGAGTGCCTCATAATTGCCCTTTCCAGCCAAAACCCAAAGCTGAAACATCTGTTGGCCCCCATCCTCTCTCCCCTGATTTCCTCTTCTCTTCTCCAGTTCATGCCCTGCACCATATACAATTAGAACCCATGCAAGCCTATCCTCCCAGCAGCCCGGCCATTACAGGACAGTTACGTTCTCACACTCACTAAGAGAATGTTTTCTATGCAGAATGAAGGACATTTGTTACATACTAAGTGTAATTTGTTTAATAATAGCATTTTCCATTAGTTACTGAGACAGCCCAGACCAGATAAACTGGTGACTAGCTTAGTTCACCCAAATGGATAGGGATAGTTCATGCAAAAGTGAAATTCTGTCGTTGTTCCAAACCTGTATAGCCCAAATTACTTAGTTTTGACATGAACGCATTACAGTCCAACGTGTACAGTTTAACACGTATAGCCTTAATAGCTTGCATGAACAGTATCCAGTGTCTATGCTATTTATCTCCAAAAGTTATGATAGATAACATGTCTTTGTACTCATTTAAACTAGTTGTGTGTACTGTATCTCTTAACCACCTCACACAGGTGTCTATTGTTTTTTGCAAACTTCAGTAAGTAGGTTGTTCTATCTCCATTATTACTTTTTTTGTACACACACCCTAATGTACGATTAAAAACCAAAGTGTACTTTGGGTTTAAGGCTATCTTCTGTAGAAGAGATCTTTTGAAAAATGTAACACTTTGACATTCTACTAACTATGAGTAACTGAGAGTGAATGAGAGTTAGGGGAGTTGCATTTACTGATATAATGACAGAACTTTCATTTCACGAGTTCACACTTGCATATAATCAGATATAGTACAGAATATGCGTATTTGGTGTTCTGTCCGAGGAGAGGGATCCGAGTTCGGAATTTGGCCCGAACCCAGACTAGGCGGGTACTGTAAGTCGGCTATATATGCCTCCTCTCATGCTGATTGGGTAGATTCTCTGAACATGCTCCTCACAAACTTAATAAAACATATTTTTTGAATAACCTAAAAATCAAACGATCAGTTAAGATTTCCCTGCCTCTGACCGTTCCTGCTGTTTTGACTTTTCGGGCTTCCAATGGAGACGTGAAAGATTATGAACTTAAAGAGAACAATCCCTCATTGTCCCACCCGAGGTCCCTAATTCACTATGTGTGACAGAGGGAAGGGCACTGTTGCCGTCCAGTCATCTGCCTGATAATGCAGCTACTGTCTGTCTCACTCTGCCTCGAGTGTTTGTGAGGAAAAAAGCGAGTACTAAAGATGTAAAGCTAGAGAAAGACAAAGAAAGGCTTCCTGCACACACTGTTTCATGTAATATCCTGCCATTCAATCCTGTGCAATGCCAAAAGAATAGCAAGAGGCAGTGTGAAAGGAGCACCATAATTAGATGAACATTAATAATTAAGATTGATATCAGTTGTATGGCAACCATTTTGAAGCAATTGTCTCATATATCACGTTTACCACAGGACATATACGCAGCACTGCACAAGAGAGGAAACGGATGCTGAAGCACAGATGTGCATACAAAACTTGTCATGACAGCTTAGCAGATGACGAACAGTCACAAGTGTTTGGCTAAATTTGTCTACTTTCTTTCTTAGGCTATTTTCACACACGGTTGAATTTCTTGGTACGATGCCGAGTTCAAAGTCAATTTTTGTTAAGAAATGCATAATGCTACAATATATACAAATTATATGTCATCTATTATGGTTCACTTCCGTAATTTAGGTTATGAACTGAACCCTAGACCACCTTTTCAAGTAGGCTGTTCAGATAACAGCTGTCACACCAATCAAGCAAACCGAATTCTGGTAATGTGGAGTTTCACCACAAGCTTTAGTGGAGAGCACATTTACACTGTTATTGCACACACTTGGGTTAGGGATTCTAACACTATATTGCTAATCTGATTTGGTGTTTTATATTTTTGTAACCAATTGGATTTATGGTTTTCAAGTAGCAAATGATCAAATAAACCCCGAATCCCATATACTTCCAATAAACGTGTCTGAAATCCAGTTTACGTTACAGCCACCAAACCTGCAACCTGTCTGTCTGTCTGTCTTCTATCTATTGTTCTGTCAGTCAGTCAGAGTTTATTTTGTCTTTCTTCCTCTAGCCCTGAGTGTGTGCAATTTACTCAGATCAGTGTTGTCATGCTGAGCTGTGTCGTCCCATATAGCAAGCCCTAGCCATCTGAACTGGCATGTTCTGGTTGTGTGATAACACCAGCATGACTGGTGACTTCAGATGTGACTCAGTCCAAACAAGCAAATAAACTCTGACTCAAATTCTTTACAAATCTTGTGCAACTGACAAATCTGCAGACAGGTTTAACTCGATCTTTGTCCTTTTTTTTTTTTGTTAGTGCCTTGGTGCCACCATGGATAACATGTCACAGGTCAGTGTCAACTTGTTTCACAGTGGTAAGCACTTTAGTCTTAGGTCTTGAGCAAAGGATTAACCAGCTTTCTATGAGATGTGAAAGGCTAGTGATCTTGGCCAAAAATCATTCATAGTTGTTTCACTTTATTATCTGTATTTGGTGCTATAGAGTACAGACATGACTTTTTTATTTTATTTAATTTTTTTTTTTTTTTACTGTTGGACCATAAAATTGACAGAAGAATCCTTTAGACTTAAGGTCCTCGCATTTTGAGAGGTGTTTTAAGAATTCAGAGCCACCATAGAAGTGAACGCCGAAATCCAGAACTGTTCAGGATCAATTGGTTGATGGAAATAAATGGTCTTCTTTTTAATATGTGGCTCCAGTATCACTAGCAAAGCATCAAACTGACCCACTGACATCCTGAAGTAAACTTTGAATCGCTCGTGGATAATCCCGCAGCCCCTTCATAAAGAGGTGGAACTCTCCTTCCTCTTTACACAATGTCAGGATTGGATGGACCCAATATTTCCTAACAGATTATAGATTGATTAATACGCATCAGAGTCAGTGTGCAAGGTTTCTGTGCGTGACACATTTTCATCCCGATCTCATGGCAATTCGTACGAATTTTACGAGGTGGCTAATTCTTACCAATTCATATGACCTCACTCGTACGAATTCGTATGATTTCTGCTAAATCATACATATTTTATTCCTACGAATGACGTACCCCTGACCCGCCCCTAAACCTACCCATCACGAGGGTTTAGGCCCCATCCACACTACTGCGTTTTAGTTTAGAAACGGAGAATTAAAACGAATACGATCTCCGTCCACACCAGCGTTTTAGCTGCGATTTCCGTCCACATTAAAACGACTGAAAACGCGGATCACGTGACCATTCACCTACACTGGGCATGCGCGTGCCGGTGTAAACACAACACAACTTCACTGATAAAATGATCCCACCATGCGCTGGTTCTTCCCGGCTTAACCCAAAACCGACGCTCCATGTACGGTCGATATCGCCGCTGCACACGGCACGGGAATTGTCACAGATCGCTGGAATAATAGCTTGCCTCCGGCGCATGTAGGCAGGATACGTCATGACTGATGACACCCAATCAGAGAGCCGAGCGCGAGCGTCTTGCGTCATCGTTTCTAAAGTCCTCCGTTTTGACCCGTCTTCACCAAAACGCCCTCCGGAGATTCAAAACGCAAAACGGGTCTGCAGCGTTTTTAAACTTCTCCGTTTTAGGTCTTCGTTTTTGCCGTTTTAGTCTGGACGAGAGGTGCAAACGTAGCAAAAGGTCTCCGTTTCTAAACGAAAACGTAGTAGTGTGGATGGGGCCTTAGACAAATCGTACGAATTGGTGTTGAGATAGCGTTGGAATTTTTTGGATGACGAATATGAAAAAACGCATACAAATATTACGGACTCAGTGTGCAAGGACCTTTATTTTGAAGAAGGGTTGTGAGCAATATATAGGTTCCAGAATATTCTAGAGACTTGGGGTGGGTTATTTTGAGTAAGCAACTGTTGGACACAGAATTTAATTGTTGGATTCAGAATTGAAGAATTGGCTCCCTTTTAAATCATTAGTTGGAATTTGAATGAAAATTGGCCAAAACTCACTGGAAGTTCAGCTGGAATTTGAATTGGAATTACATGAAGAGAAATTTACTGAAAATTTCAAAAGATAATGCATTCTAGGAAATGAAATGTTCTTCTGGTCCATCATTTATTTTTCATTTTGTTAAGTATAGACCTTTTATATGCTTGTCAAGCCAACATTGAAACTTTGTTAAAAATGACAAATCATTTTATTTTTTCTTCCTCACATTCAAATTCACAGTTTATTGTAATTCTAAAACCGTTTGCTACCTCAAATCAAATTCAGGAATTGACTTGAAATTCGAAAGTAATTTTAAATTCAATTATGAATGACTTGTTAGCAACCACCCATAGCATGAATAAGATTAAAAAGTCAGCCATGACTGACTAATAGAATCAAACACAGCTGTTTTGCATGATGACAGATTTGTTTAGCTGCGGTAGCATGTTTCAACTGGGCTTTTATTAAGAGTTTAGGGAAACAGAGTTCTGGGCAACAGCTCAACACTCAGGACCATGTTTTGTTTGGGTCTGTTCTTCCAATCGATCACCTGCTTCTTTGGGACAGAGGGGATGAATGGAATAAGAGAGGGGAGGGAACCGTGTGTGGTGGTAGGCTCTGTGGGACGGCAGCCTGCGGACAGCTGGACCATCGGTTCGAGTTTCCCCGCTTAGCGAGGCTGAAATTTCAACCCGTTGCAAATCGAGGGCAATAAATGACTTGGCTCTCAAAACAACTGTGATGTGTGGGTTTCCCGCCTTTTTCTTACTCTGTCTCTGTTCTCGTTTTTTTATCAATCCATTACGCAAGAAAAACAACAAAGCTGTCTTAATGCAACATGGAACGAATATCTAAAAATATTCAGCTTACCAGCATATGCCACTCATGTGGGTTGGAATATCATCCTACTTCAGGTGTTTTTACCTGACCTGGGGTTTTTGGGGAAGTATGGGCTGCTGACATGACATTTAAGTAAGGCCACTCTCGCTTTAGGACGGAACACAACAGGATGGAGAAGAGGCTGTGTGCTGGCCTTGGTGATGACTGGGGAAATGTTCAGCGCTTTGGGAAGCACATATAAATGCCAACACTAACTGGACACACTGACTCATTCTCTTCTGCGCTCTATGGAACTAGATTGCCTATTTAGCACTTACGAAAACATATGTATCTGTCAGCACGACCAGAAATAGTGTGCAAAACTCAAATTCATCAGTCAAACAGAGAGCCTTTTCTTAAGACTTGCTTTCACTGTATCAGGCAATTGATCAAAGTTAATAAGTGCGTGTACTGGATCACACAGATGTACTGTTTTTTTGCTCTGGTCCAACTGTAAATAGACATGTGCAAAAGACACACACAATTAATAAGCTGACAGAATGCTGAAGACCATATGTAAAAAAAAAGACAAAAATCTAGGCATGCTGAAAGTTGCATGGCGTGCAGGGTTGCTTAAAAAATAAAATAAAAATAAAAACAGTTTAATGATCTTGCATTGCCACCTTATGAAGAATAATCAGGTTAATGATCTTGCGTTATCAGTTTTTCAAGAAATTTTGTATTTATGAAGTATTTTATTTTATGGTGACAAATGTTGAATATTCCTGGCATTAAACTGAAGAGGAACAATTTTTTTTGCAAAAAGAGAGCGCTGTTGCACAAACATGCAAGGAAAAATGGCGTAATAATCACATTGTCATGGGGTAAAACTTTTTCGTGGCCTGTAAATATATTTGCCATAAATATTACTAATATTTACTCGCCATTGTCACGTTTTGATGTGTTCTGTTAATCTTTTGTGATCTTGTTTCCCCCTGTCTTTGTGGTTTTTGGTTTAGTCCTGTTAAGTTTTTCCCGCTCCTCGTTTGTGTTCAATTTTATGCACCTGTTTTCAGTTAATTATCTTGTTTGGTTCAGTTCTTTTAAGCCCTGTTTTCTCCCTGTGTTTGTCGATCGTCGTCCATGTGTGGTTGTGTGTTTCTGATTTCCTGGAGTTTTGTTCCCGTTTAAGTTTGGAAAGTTTTCATTTTGTTTATTAAACCTATTATATGGAAATTCCGTGTCCTCGTCTTCAGCACCTGCACAAACCCTGACAGAACGATCGACCAGTACAAAAAAAAAAAACCCGAAGATGGGCCGAAGGAGGAAGAAGAAAGAGGTGAGCCCATTTGAAACACCTATCCTCTTCCAAGAGGAGCGCTCACTTGAGGAATATGTGGGGCGTTACCTGGGTCTATACGATGATGTGACGCTGGAGGAAGAGGAGCTGAAAAAAAGTTTCTGGGGTGGACTAAGGGACCCTCTCGCCCAGATAGTTTTGGTGAAGGACCTCAATCTATCCTTCCTGGAGTTTTTGGATCACACGCTGTGGGCCTGTGGATCCAGCTACCACTTGGAGGATCTCCCACTCCAGCCAGAGACCATCCAACCAGAGCCCGTCGCCAGCCCGCCAACGCCTGAGCCCATCACCTGCACGCTCACACCTGAGCCCATCGTCTGCCCACCAGAGCCTGCACACCGCATCGGCCCTGCCGCCAGATCGGTCCCTGGACTTCCCCGGCTGATATCCGGTATGAGTGATCCCCCACTGATGTCAGTGCGATTAGCCAGGAGGATGGCTGCCGAGGCTGGGGTTCACGTTAACCACATCCAGCCAGATCCTGAGCCCGTCGCCTGCCCGCCAGAGCCTGAGCCCGTCACCTGCCCGCCAGAGCCTGAGCCCGTCGCCTGCCCGGCAGAGCCTGAGCCTGTCGCCTGCCCGCCAGAACCTGAGCCCAGCCCCAAGCTCCCCGAAATGCTGGTTCCGTCCAGTTCCGAGTCCCCTGATGTGCTGGTCCCGTCCAGTTCCGAGTCCCCTGATGTGCTGGCCCCGTCCAGTTCCGAGTCCCATGAAGCGGCAGAGCCAGAGCCAGAGCCCATTGACCCAGACCCAAAGCCAGAGCCCGTTGACCCAGAGCCAGAGCCCGTTGACCCAGAGCCAGAGCCAGAGCCCGTTGACCCAGAGCCAGAGCCCTTTGACCCAGAGCCAGAGCCAGAGCCCATTGACCCAGCGCCAGAGCCAGAGCCCGTTGACCCAGCGCCAGACCCGGAGCCCGTTGACCCAGACCCAGAGCCCGTTGACCCAGAACCCGTTGACCCAGCGCCCGTTGATGTCAAGTCAGTTCCCGATCATGAGCCTGTCCTCCCCAAGAAAATTTTGGGGGGGCGCCATACGCCTTCGCCGTGGCCGGCCAAAGATCCACGGAGACCCGAAAAGATAACACCGCCATGGCCACCTGAAGGGTCTATACCGCCATGGCCACCTGAAGGGTCCTCACCGCCATGGCCACCTGAAGGGTCTGCACCGCCATGGCCACCTGAAGGGTCTGCACCGCCATGGCCACCTGAAGGGTCTTCACCACCACGGCCACCTGAAGGGTCTTCACCGCCGTGGCCACCTGAAGGGTCTTCACCGCCCTGGACGCCCGAGGGTCCCACAGCTCCGCCCTGGACGCCCGAGGGTCCCACAGCTCCGCCCTGGACGCCCGAGGGTCCCACAGCTCCGCCCTGGACGCCCGAGGGTCCCACAGCTCCACCATGGCCACGCCCACAGCCTGCTCCACCATGGCCACGCCCACAGCCTGCTCCGCCTTGGCCACGCCCACAGCCTGCTCCGCCTTGGTCACGCCCACAGCCTGCACCGTCGTGGCCACGCCCACAGCCTGCACCGTCGTGGCCACGCCCACAGCCTGCTCCGCCCTGGAGGCTTCCTGGACCTGCACCATGCCCTCGTCAGCCTCCAGGGCGCCCACCCTCCCACCCCTTTGGATGTTATACGGCGCGAGGACGCGCCTTCGGGGAGGGGGGAGGTACTGTCACGTTTTGATGTGTTCTGTTAATCTTTTGTGATCTTGTTTCCCCCTGTCTTTGTGGTTTTTGGTTTAGTCCTGTTAAGTTTTCCCGCTCCTCGTTTGTGTTCAATTTTATGCACCTGTTTTCAGTTAATTATCTTGTTTGGTTCAGTTCTTTTAAGCCCTGTTTTCTCCCTGTGTTTGTCGATCGTCGTCCATGTGTGGTTGTGTGTTTCTGATTTCCTGGAGTTTTGTTCCCGTTTAAGTTTGGAAAGTTTTCATTTTGTTTATTAAACCTATTATATGGAAATTCCGTGTCCTCGTCTTCAGCACCTGCACAAACCCTGACAGCCATTGGCAGGTATGTCAAAAGGTAATTTTGAACCCTGAGTGTTTGCTTGTGCTTGAATTTACCAGCAATACATTCTATTACATGTATAAACCATTATTCTATATTTAACTACAAAAAGGGGTTGCTGAAACACAATGGACACATTAATTAAGTTTTCATTGCATTTAAATTCATGCAGTACTGCAAACAAATTAGATGAATTGGCTTATTCTTATTTTGTGGAAGCCATCACTAAAATGTTAAAAGGGCCTTGGGGTTAAAGTATGAATTATGAATTTGCAGTTCTCACCGCAATATATCCAATGCGTGCCAGAATCTGCTCCATAGGGGCTGGCTTATGTTTCTCAAAAGCATTTTTTTTTCTCTCAGATCATAGGCAAGTAGCTTTTCTCGGTCTGTGATTAAAAGAAGGCATCATCATCATCGTCATCTTATCTTTGGGCTCCACTGCACTCATCCTTCCTCTTCATCTCCCTCTCATTCTTCCTCTCTCCCTCCACCATCTCCTCTTTCATTTGATGAGTTGGGGTTGTGAATTCTCTACGGCCTCCCAGGGTTTCTGCGGCCGGTCTGAAACAGCTGAACAAACAGAGGCTGTTCTGGAGCACTGCTCAACCATAGCAGCACATAACTAATGGGCTCACTGAGCGAATGAGGGGTGGGGGTTTGTGTCCAAGGAACTGTTTACAGATAAGATAAAACTTCAAATTAATTTGCTTTACTCCACTTTTAATGTTGTTTTTCCGATGAGATAAAACAATTAGCCACTTGCTTATTTTTGTTAGCCGCAGATGTATCATTCAAACCTTTGAAAACATGCGACTTACTTCAGTGCATTCAATCACTGTGATGTCTTTGGCATTAGCCGACACCGCCAGATTGAGTGAATCAATCTCGGCTATTCATTTTTAACGCGGCCATTGTCGCAAATAACTCATGGTTGTGCTGCATCTTTATCACCGTTGTGGTGGTGACATTCAGCTAAACGTTATAAAACAGACCGCTGGAGGCTCGACAGCCCTGTAACCATCTGCAGACGGTGAGTCGACTATTCTTAACCCCCTCCCCCGTCGACGGATCCAGCCAGAACATTCCTCACACATCTGGCCCTCCAACGCTCTCGCCTGTGCCATAATTACCCACAAGCCCATGGTGTTCTCCTTTTCTCTTTTCTTTTTATTAGCTGCAGAAACCCTTCCCTCATCAAAGCGTGCTGCTCTCAAAGCCCAGAGATGGGAGGGATCCTTAGAGGAAGACTCTGTAGAACAATAGTACACTTATGTACTATTGTACACTTATGTACTATTATGGATGACTTAGTCTTGGTGGAACTTTCTTATTGTTTTGATGGCTCACCCTGAACTCAGGATATTGCATTGTATACTGCTAGATAAAATAAGGGCGCTTGCTTCGCATCTGTTTTCGAATAGTTAGACGATTGATTCACGTTGGTTGTGCTGTTACGTTTTACTTTAAAAGATGTGGGAGCGAATTTACTAAACAATTGTGGCATTTTTACATGTGGTATGTCAGTGCGAAAAATGTGGTCAGTGAACACTCACAATCTAATTTAGACTGCTGCAAGTTGAAAAAGAAGATTACATATTATTGTAACTGTTATTACTATTGTAACTATTATTACTGTATTTTAGATTACATTTTTGTGGGATAATTTGTATTTTTTTAGGGCTGTCAAACGATTAATCGCGATTAATCGCATCCAAAATAAAAGTTTGTGTTTACATAATATATGTGTGTGTAGTGTGTATAATTAATTTGTATATATAAATACACACACATGCATATATATATTTAAGAAATATTTGCGTGTATATATTTTATATATATTTATACATAATTAATATTATATATAAATATAAATATTTTATATATTAATAACATATTTTTCTTAAATATATACATGCATGTGTGTGTATTTATATATACAAAATAATTATACACACTACACACACATATATTATGTAAACACAAACTTTTATTTTGGATGCGATTAATCGCGATTAATCGTTTGACAGCCCTAATTTTTTTGTATTTAGTCATTTGAATTTTGTAATTTTTGAAAAATCTACCCGTGATTGAACTTGAATTGTAATAACTGAATTTATTATTAGTAAAGTTAGCTGAAGTATTTAAGGGTACGTTTATACGATAGTGATGTACTAAAAACTGTTTCCGTTGCATTTTTTTGCGTACAGGTGACAACATTGTCAAAACCATCCTCTTTCACACGGATCTGCGAAAATGACTAAAAACGCTGTAGCCTATTATGCTGGCCAGTAGTTGGCGATGTCACTTTGTAAAGAAAAACTGTCTGCCTATAGACTGAACGCATAATGTGCATTTGTTTTCGTAGTTTACACAGAGAAGATCGTTTCCAAAAACTTGCACTTTGAAACCCCATTTTCTCAAGTTTGCATTTTCAGGTCCACAAAACCTTGTTTTTGTATAAATGGACAGCCAAAACGCATAAAAAGTGTTTTATTTTTATTTGAAAATGATGTCGTGTAAATGGCCTCTAAAAATCCACTCCACCAATTCCTTTTGGAATTAAACTCATTAGTCACTGCTTCAATAATGTATATAGGAGGGATATTATAAACATTCTTCTAAAATCTATCTTATGTTCCTTGGAAGAAAGAAAGTAAAATGGGTCTGAATTGATGACAGAATCAGATTTTTGGGTGAACTATTACTGTTAGACCAGTGTTATTTTAGTGTTTTATATATATATATATATATTATTGCATTTATGATTATTTTTAATTATTTTTTATATTTTCAGTTTTCTAATATTACAATCATTTTTAATATTTCTACTTATTTTGTTTCAGTTAGCTTTGTAATTTTCATTATAAGTCTTTCATTTAATATTTATATTTTATATTAATTTACAGAAAACAATTTTTAATAGTTGTAGTTAACAAAAACAACACTAGCATAGACTAGTGGATATTTGTAAGTGCCGTGAGGGGGTGGGAGTTGGCGAGTGCGTCAGGCACATGTCTGAGCGCCGGCTCTGCTCTGAAACAGGAAGTGAGGGCGCATGCAAGGGGGCATGCAGAAAGGAAGAGGCTTTGTTGCTATTCTTTGGCGGGAAATGACATTGTTGAAAGTGCTCCGTTGTTTTCTTCCTTAAGCAGTCGTATTCCAGTTCGTGTAGTCATGCTTTGTTGGCAGCCTTCCAGCTTTTTGTCTTTAAGCTCTGGTGGTTCTGCAGATACGGTCCATTTTTCACATGACAAGAACTGTCAGGTGCTTTAGTGTCGTCTCAGGGTTTTGCACATCACCACAAGACAGACACGAGTCTGCTTTAAATACTCACTGAGACACGGTCTGACTCTGCACATGTCCTACAAAATACCCAGTGACTAAGTCTGTTTACGCATGTGCTTCCTGTGGCCCACGGTTCTGTTTATTGCTGGTTATAAATCTTGTGATGTCACTATAAGAAGTGACAACAGATCGAAAAAGTGTTTAAAATCTTTCTTTTTTTTGTCTCTAGGCATGATGGTCCAGGAAATTGGGGGTGGAATATAATGAAGGACTTTTTTAAATTTCTAATAGGCGTTAAGCTTAACATTATAGCCATCTGCTACATGCTATTGCAGTCAGTGGCTGGTAATATTAGGGGTAGGGACATTCTCATAGAGAGTATTTGATTGGAAAAACAGTTGTACACTCCCCTGAGTTCAGGATGAGTCATTCATATTTACATTTCCTTGGAAGAGACAAAGTGTACGTTTTAAACATAAGGCTGTGACACCAATGTCAGGCCGTCATCGAGTGTCTGTCAGCCTAGTTTCTGCTGTGTGTTCCAGACCATTGGCACCAGTCAGACCAGCAACTGAGCAACGTTGAATTCTGACTGGCTTAGCGAACCAGTGCATGAAAAGAAAAAACAAGTCAAGTGGGCACACTCAGAAGGCTCTGGTATCAGAGTATCAAGTATCATGGTGGTATCAAGGCCCTGTCCACACTCCCGCAGAATCTGTTTGTACAGTTTACTGCAGAACAATTCATTATGTCGGTGTGAAATAAATAGTTAAAGCTGCAGTCCGTAGCATTTTTGGGTTAAAAATTATCCAAAATAAATTTCTAAGCAAATACATAACCAGCCAGTGTTCAAAACTCTCTGCTTGGCTTAGCTTGATTCAAAGCGGTAAGCGTGTAATAATTTTTTTAATTCCAGTGGTACTGGTGGATTTCTGCGGGAGATTCGAGCGTGTCTTTGCGTCATTACGTCATATCTGCACACATAAAGAAGTCTTGGATAGGCTAAATTGCGTGTGAGGATGTTGGAGGTGGAGATTTATAGCCTTCTCTCACAGCACTTGATATAATTAAACTTATCAATTTGATGGCGGATCCAGAAAGGTTCAAACGACAATCACAGTGACAACTGGAGATTCACCCATTGTAAAATGCAAAAGACTTCGCAGTGGCTACAGAAAAAATAAAGAGACTCGGAAGGGCATTAAATGTAGTCACGCAATGCTGATGTTGAACATTAACAAGCAATTGTTAGATTTTATCAGCGCGATTTACTGCAATGATTTTTTTTCCTTAGTTGGTCAGAACCAGAGCAAAACTGGATGTTACTTGTTCAGATGACATTTTCCGGTGAAAATGATTATGTTGGTCATACTTCCAAAAAGTAGAATGTGATTCCGAATGACAGTATCCACACCGGCGCAGTGACTGACAGCCACACACTCTCCTCAAACATTGGATTCATCGGCGCTGTGCCGTGTCGAGGCACAACTCGCGTAAACTTGATAATTTCGCGAATAACTGCAATTGCAGATTTCAAACAGAGATGGCGACAAAGAGAAAAAACTGTGGACTGTAGCTTTAAGGAAATGTAGAAATTAAAGTTAAAGCTCCAGTCTCCTCCCGAAAATCCAGAAAAAAGTCTGCTGGTGTCTCAGTGACTACTTCGCTCAAATAAGCTGTCAGACACAGCTGTCAATCCCATCTTTGGAAAAAAAATATTTGAAGTGTAATTTGAAGTGAGTGTTTCGTTTGTCCCATTAGATTGCATGAAGAGGGCGGGGTTTATGACCTATACTGGGACCAGCTCCCTGGTGGCGATCGAGACTATTCGGCTTCACTTTTCAGGACCACTGCACACTTGATTACAATATGCAAGCATTTTCATAACAACATGGCCATCTGGAATACAGAACGTGAGACCAACGGAGCAACATGATTAATATTTAAAATGGTAAGCAAGCACTTTTGTGTACAGTTTGTATATCCACAGTCTGGTTTTCCTATTTGAATGATGAATACAGATTACTGCCACCTGCTGGTATGGAGAGTTATTTTTTTCTCACGCAGTCTTTGCGGTGTGTTCAAGAAAGACCACATTTTTGGCCCAGACACAGGCGATGTGAGGTGACAGTGTCAGCTTTCGTAGTTCTTTAATGTAGGCTTGGTGTGTCACAACATCAAATCTGCAAAAAGTTTTGTCAGCTTACTAGACTAACTTAGAAGCCTATAGATGGGTTTAAAGCTATCAGACGACTAAATGCCATAAAAGATCCATTTTGATGTAGGGTCTATGAGAATCCCCTCCGTCATCCTTCTCCCCTCCCACTGTTGTGCCAGGATGTTTTGTGAAGCAGGATATTGTTTCTAATGAATTACAAACACAACAAAAGTTTATTAGGAAACAAAGCATCGTAAAGATAGAGGGGGGTATATTTTGTGTGTGTGTGTGTGTGTGTGTGTGTGTGTGTGTGGTGTGTGTGTGTGTGTGTGTGTGTGTGTGTGTGTGTGTGTGTGTGTGTGTGTGTGGTGTGTGTGTGTGTGTGTGTGTGTGTGTGTGTGGATAGAGACTGTAGGCACAGGAAGCTTAGGTTGTGGAGAAGTACTCACAGGCCTTTAGACAAATGAATATTTATTAGAATTATTTATTTAGAATTAATGAATTAATTAAGTGCTCACATGGCCCAAACCATATACTGCTTTTCACATTATTGCCTCAGTCCTGCAGTCTACAGCAACAAAAAACACACATGCAGCAGCTTTCAAATACATTGTGGCGACTGACCTAAATAATGCTATATAATAAGAACGAAGAGAAAATTAGATCAGAGGAATGTTCTATCATAAAGAGGGAACATTGCTGCTGCCGTCTGCCTTTTTTGCCTTTTTTCCATAAGGATATGTGTAAATCATCTTAATCACATTTGGAAATAAAGAGCACAGTTCTTCTGTAATGTACTGTAATTATGATGAATGACACCCTCAGAGACCATGTATTTCCCTCTCCTCTGCTGTTAATCTTGAGCTTGTCACGGTGGTCTTGTATAGTTCTTTGCATGGTCAGAGAGAGAGGAGATATTAGAGTGACAAAAGCGATAACATTGAGAAGGGGAAAGGCCATTGAGGATGTGTGTGTGACCCTCCTTCTCTGCGTCAGTGGACCTATTTGCTGATTCTCTCCACAAAGCCCCTCTTTGATGTGCGGCTGCTGCTTCCTGTTTCACAGGGTCGCTGTATTGAATCGAGTTTGCCACTCGTTTAATGAATTAAGCTTTAATGGTGTTATTGATCAGGCAAGTGCAATCCTTCACAGGCTCCCAGGCAGCACATATACAAATTTAAAAATAAAATCTTTATTTATGAGACTGGCGTAATGGCTGCTTAAAAAAATGAGCATAAGATACTTCTTTCAAAAACATTACAAAATCTTACAGATCTTAAAATCACATGTATTAAATGCCAATATGTTATAAAACTATATAACACCTTAGCATCATGACACTTTTTTCATTAAAAATTTAGTTTTAAGGAAAAAAGTAAGTGTTCAGAACTTCACTTTCTTGTGATGCTTTAGAAGCTTTACATTCTTGTCCATATGTGTCGGCATTTGACTCTTGGTGGATGTGTGCTTTAGCTTGGCCTATATGATTCCTACACTGTAGAATGCAAATAGACCGAAACAACATTCTCAGCATGCTTTACATTCTCTAATGAGTTTGTGTATGTTTTTTTCTCCATCATTTCTTGATGATGATTAATTCTTGAAGAATAATCACTGTTCAGCAGTCGTTAATATATGTCGCATTCTTAATAGTACGATTTAATTATCTACTCTTTCCCAATATTTGGGACTAAATATATTGGATTTGTGTCGGTTTGTATGTATGTCTAAACAGGCAGAGAAAAGAAAGCAATGAGGGTCAGGGGCTTTGAAACCACACTGCAACTCAGCAGGAGGGTTGACGTAAAAAAATAAGAAATTCTCTGTTCTTCAATACCACGTTAGCCGTTAAATCGCCTGTTTTGTGCTGGTGACCCGTGAGTGATGTGTAGCTGGGTTTACAGGGTCAAAGCAGGACGCTTCCTGGAAGGACACACTGACTCTCTGCAGTAAATCTCTCTAATTTACTCTATTACACTCAGTCTACTCGTTAGTCATTAAAACCAGTTTCTATTTCAAATTACTACCAAGTAAGATTTAAAAAAAAAAAAAAAAAAATAAAATGTATGTGATCATGATCATATTCAGCAGAGAAAGCACATACATATTGAGAAATTTAAAAGCATATAATATATGATTTATCTTGCCAAAATGTTTTGGTAAGATTGGTAAGCCGTTGTGTGTAAGTTTTTGCTATTAGATGGCTACTATATGTTTGGTTACTGGCTCAGTATATATATAATAAAAACTTACCCTAAGTTATGATATTTTGGTTTCTAGATAGGTCCCTTATTCAATCTTACAGTGTGTCCTAACCAAACTTCCAGCAAAAAAAAATGTCAGTGACAAGCAAGTTTTCTGTCCACATCAGATCCGATAAGACTAGAAGACACAAATCACATGAGTAGAGCGTGTTACAAATAAATGGATAAGCGCACCATCAATTTAATAAAATATTAAACTACTTTAACATTATTGAAAATATACAATAATTAAATTAAAATAATAACCAATATTTGTCATGGAATACACTTGTCTGTTCACATAGAGTTTACAGTTTGTACTTTCTTGTTTCCTTTAATTTATTTTCAAGATCTTAAATGAATCTCAAAACTCAAATCAAACCATTTTTAATAATTAAATGTTATACAAAACACATAATTTCCTGAGATAGTTAATGAGCTTTAACGTTGAGGAAATACAAACTATTTAAAAAAATAGAATACTCCCGTCACTCATTGCTTATCACCATTGACAAAAACTCTTTAGATTAACATGGAAGAAATATCTTTTATCATGTGTCACGTTCTGGATTTCTTTGCCTTTTTGACAATAAAGTATGTTATTGTTCATAAAGAGCAAATGTAGTCTTGGAAATGTAAAACTGTGTCACTTGTGTAGTCTGAAATATTTAGGGACAAAAATATCAGAGACTTGTGCTCTTTTGACTTGGACTAGTAAGTGCTTGGACTAGTAAAATGCTAACAAATAGCAACATGCTAACAAACAGCAACGTGCTAACAGACAACAAAATACTTAAAACATTAGTATTCACATTAGCATTAGCTTTAAACTGTGAGGTAGCTATTTGAACATGCAAGCAAAATGAGAAACAACAGACAGACCTGTTGGAGGCCTGTAAACTCTTTGCTGAAAGTGTCTCATTGTTATTGTTGTTATAAGACTACTAATGTGCCAAAGTTCCTACGTTTTTAAAATCCAAATCCCAAGTATGAGCCATAGTGATGTTTACCTTAGCAAGTGCCACTAATGAAACCAATTAATTCAACCATTGTTCCCTCACTGAGAGAGACACCAGGTGCTTATACCAGGCTAAGAGGAAGACATTTAAAATCTCCAGGATCTATGAGATTTCCTCTTTCTCCTGTTACTCTCTATGGACGTGTTCAAAGTCACCAGTATTCGAGTCCTCCACCTCACAATGCCACAGAATAATGTTTATTTATCCGACATCCTGCCTCAAATCCGGACATATTATACACCCTGACACATGAATTATACATTGGAATCAATCCGCATTGTTGGTTGATTATTCCCGCATATCTTGCCTTGCAAAAAAAAAAAAAAAAAGATTACCAAGTACCACTTTTTCTCATTTAAATGTGATTATGTTCTGTTGTTTGAAGAACAGCTACTGTTAGAACCTCATCTAAAGGAAGCTTAGCAAACATGAAGCTATCGAGCAGATCAGAGGACTTCAGATGACTCTAGCTTGTGTGCTACCTTGTATTTACAGTCTTTGGTTTACTCTCTCCTTGTTGCTGACTCATAAACTAGAGTTAAACTAACACCCCTTGTCATTCAGCAAAGTTTCTCTTGGTTATTAGAATGTGTTCGTTGTATCTCATACCCAAGTGATACTGAGGGACATTAGCCTAGTTCTCACAGTCTCACACTAGCTACATTGACCTCTGCTGAGGCAAGCTTTGCATAATGTCTCATAAGAATAACTGGAAGATTACCTCATAAGTCAGTGAGGTAGTTGATCTGCTGAGAACGATTGACATGGTAACTGTCAGAAAAAGACACTGATTGATGATTCATACCTATGGAATAACCAGACCAATCTCATTCCACAAGCTCTCGTACGATGACGACTGGCAGGCCACATCCAATGACAGGCCAATTCCAACTGTAAGGATGAATAGATATTCTCGTAAGAATGATTTACAAAAGGAAAATCAAAAAACTAACATGCGGTGGGCTGTGGCATTATGATATACGTGAACACTATAGTGGTGAAATTACTCACATTACTGAAATGTACCACACTCAGGGCTAAACTGAGATTTTGGAGTTTGGAGAACTTAAATATGGTGGTGATTCTAGTGGTCAATGCAAATTATGCACAATATTTCAAGTGAATACACTACATTGAAAATTGACAAACAAATCAATATTGGTTCCAGAATGCTGTTTTACTGTTCTGCCAAATTACCCCTAGCAAATTACATATTACAAACCCCTGCCAAATTATCTGCAAGGTTAAGATAGTTTAAATAGAGCACTGATTTCAAACAAGGTCACTTTAAGGAAGGAGAGGAGAGTTCATAGAGGAAAAAGATGTTAGATTCATATCCATTTGTTGTCATTTTTTCTGTGTTCTAGATAGTGTGCACACTGATAGCATTCTGAAAAATGTGAAAGGAAATAGATTGGATGAAGTTCTAAGAATGCACGTATCAATGTGATTCTAAGAACTGCTTAGCATGCTAGCATAGGGTGCTAAGGAATTTAAGATCATGTGGTACAATCACCGAAACAAAAGCAAAGAAAGGAATTGGTAAAAAAAAAAAATGCAAGAAAGATTAAGAAAGAAAGCGAGTCAGTCTTATCACACATGATGAGAGGTCTTATCACACATGATGAGAGGACGTGCTGATTGACAGCAGTGAAAACTATGGGGTCAGAAAAGCAAAGCTCTCTTTGAGTAAGGGAGCGTAAAATCCAGACTAGTGCACGCTGATCCTCAAAATCCCCCTATTGTCACAATAAACAGAAAAGCAGAGGAAATGTGTGTATGAGTGTGAGCACCCCAGTGTGTCTGCAAGCAAAACCCTAAGCCTGACTTAAAAGGGATTGTATTCAATTTTGGGGGCTTTTGTTCGGAAGCCGTTTGAACTTGTTAGGTTCAATATTTTGAGGACAAAAGTTCTTTGTTCTGCATTAAACCAAATTATTATTAATTTTATGATTTGAAGTAATGGGGATTGTCTTGTTTTTAATCTCTTTTGCACTTTATTTTCTTGTTTAGATGGCATGGTACAACAGGCCTCTGTCCTTACTTGAGCCCTACATTCATTAACTTTCCTGAGCAACTAGGCAACGTGGTGTACAGCCTTAAAATGTCATTTAGGAATCCATGGTATTCTGCTCTTTTGGTTTGACATTTAAAACACTCTGTCCTTGACTAAACCTGTAGACTTTCAGAGGCAAATTGAGTGAGTTACAGGAAGAGATGAAGAAGAGAAGACATAGATTATATTCAGTCATTTTACTTCAACATACAGTATGTACAAGCAAGAGTGGAATACAAAAAAAGATATTTCGAAAAATGTCTCAGGGAACATTTATTGGTCCATACTATAAAAGTCAGTGGAGTCCAATCGGGTTCAACATTCTTCAGAATATCTAATTTTGTGTTCCACTGAAGAAATAAAGTTAGACAAGTTTGGAAGGATGAGCTGAACTATCCCTTTAATATGCTGCATAGACCCTTTATCAGTTGATCATTTGAAAGTGAATCAGTGTCTCAAAATAGTCTAACATAAACTACTTAAAATATTCCAGATCTGTTTCTCTGTCACTCTCAGTCTCATCTCTCTTCCCTTTCTTTGTTTCGGTTAAGGCAGTCAGATTGTTTTGTACGCCATCCATCACCTGACCTTTCTTCATGCACGTCTTGCACCCCATGGTCCTACACTTTTATATCTGTCTTTTTCAAGATTGCCACAAACCTCTAACTCTCGTCAAGACCTGTCTCACAACCCGCATGAGAGTCTGTCCCTCCCTGCACAATGACACACACAATCACTCTTTCATTTTGATCCGCTCAGCATGTAACGGTCTTTTCCCAAAGCAAGCCCCTGTCCCCTGTCCTCTCATGGGGCAGGGAGGATGTCTGCTGGCCTGGACGTGGAGTTCAGCGAGGTGGGGGACGTCTGAATGGTCACCCGCTGGGCAGAGGGAGGGAGTTCGCAGGGACAATGGTGGTCCTGTTCTAAGAGAGCGTGGTCAGGGGGGGGCCGGGAGATGGGCTGGGGGTGTTTGTAGGGGCAGGAAACAGGGGGAGCCTATGGGAATGCAGATTGGCTCTCTGAATTGAGCTGGCAGACTGGGCTTTGATGTGAGCAGAGGGGGATTTTTATAGGGCCAAACTTTTATCAATGCTTAAAACCACTCCCTTACCAAACTTCGTCTTCTATCCCTCTCTGCTTCTCTCTCTCTTCTCTCTCTCTCTCTCTCTCTCTCTCTCCTCTCTCTCTCTCCTCTCTCTCTCTCTCTCTCCTCTCTCTCTCTCTCTCTCTCTCTCTCTCTCCATCTCTCATTGTTTGTCTGCCTTTAAATTGACATAAACTTGGGCACCATTTAGTATGCAAATTAAATTTCCTCTGCTGAAAACCTGAAGCATAAAAAAAGTAGATGTCTTTTTATTTCGATAGAAACTTTTTGTTTCTTCTCATTGGGATTCTATATCTCATAATGCAACTTCATATGATGCAATTGCAACTTTATTGTGACTTTATATCTCACAATCGAAACTGTTTCTCACAATGTAACTTTATCAGTGCAACAATATATTGCAATTGAAACTTTATATCTTATTTTAAACTTTAACTTTATACTCTAAGGCTTCCATTGGTCACCATTTGTTGTTTTGGATGCTGGTGTGTCAGTGTCCTTCTGTTTTCCCAAACTACCTGAACCAGCAAGACTTCAACCAGTTTCACCAGAAATACCATGTTAGTCAACAGCATGATGATCCACCTGCTAGACTAGCATCAAACTAGCACTGAAATTTAACCTGGCCGAAATTCATGGACAATACGTAAGTCATGATTGTCTTAGCCAGGCTTTTTAGCAGGTATTGCCAAGATTTTTCGTATTTACAAATACCAATCAAATGGTAATTCTTGGTAAGACACTACCATGATGGTGCACCATAGTATTATCTAAAGGGCCATGGTGTTCCATGTAAATATGTATACAGTAGTATATAAAGTTAACTGCACTACGGAAACACTACTGTTACAAGTTCTCTGTTTTGTGTATCTTATGTTTCTGTAGGTTGTATTCAACTTGTAGGTTGTATTCTGCCCGGTTATTGTCCTGTTTCCTGTTTCCAGCACCATTTTCTTGTCAGTTTGTAGTTTTGATTAGTTTTCTGATTGTTTCCAGGTGTGTCTTGTCTGCCAATTACCCCTTGTTTCTATTAATACCAGTGTTTCATGTGTTCTTTGTCGGGTCCTGTGCTTCCCAGTTTCTGCTCCTTGTGCTTGGTTTGTCTAAATAAAACTGCATTTGGATCCTTCTTCCTCATCTCTGAGTTTTCAACAGCGTTACAACTATAGTAGCCTACCTTTAGTAAAGCTTTGGATAAAAAGCATCTGTTAATTGATAAATAACTTGTCAACGTAGGTCTTATTAGGTTGACCAGCAGAGGTACGAAGCAACAAACTTTTTATAATTTTTCATAATATCTTGATTTAAGCACCCCTGCAGCACTGCCATTAATTAGACTCTGAGAATGTTTGTCTCTGTGTGCGTTAGAGAAAAGCCGTGATTACGGCCAAATCCAACCGCCTCGCCTCTCTTACAAATGCAAAACCCCTGAAGGAGACACTGCTTTAAATTCACAACGCACACACACAGTTCAGACTCCACACTCGATCTCTGCCAGTGTCATCCAAGAGGAGAGTCTTAAAGAGAAGTAGGGTTGTAAGGAGGAACAAAAAGGTTTAGAAATTGCTGAGTAGAGGAATTAAAAAGAGATGAAAAGAAAGAAGTGAGAGTGTAAATTGTGTGTACGTGTGTGTGGGGGGTGGTGGTGGTGGTGGGGAGGGAGGACTAATTACTTTTCTTCCTCTCTTGAAGGAAATGCCTCTTCTTTGTCCAACAGGGAGATGGGGAGGGGTGGTTGATAGGGGGTCTAGTCCCGCCACTTCAATCTCAGCATCTCAGCACTTTTCTTTTCTTTGTGTCTTTCATTCACTTCTCTTTTCCTATCTGCTTTTTTACACACAATTATTATTTATTCCTCCTTTATTCCGTACTCTCCTGAGGACCTCAAAAGAAGCCGAAGGGAAGGGAGGGGGCTCGACTCAGTCTGTAAGGCTCAGTTCTGGATTTAAAAAGTTGGCTTTGGAGAGGGTGTGCAGGAATGGTTTCACTTCAGAAATCAGTTGAATAATAGCTAGAGAAATGTGAGGTCTTGTAACAGCATTGGTAATATGACATAAAAAGCGTGATTAGACCACATTTCATGGATCACTACAGGCACTGGAAAAACTGAGAGGATATGAATAAGCCAGTACGACTCTTATGTAAGTCTGCTGTACCGCTCTGGAATCAGACTAGGGAGAATGGAAGAAGTGGGCAGTATCCGTTTAAGATGATGCCAGATCAGATGTTTCCTTTGGATAATGACGAAACACTTTGACTTCCAGGCACTAGTGTACAACAAGTCATTAGCGTACTCATGTACATTCAGGATACTTGTATTTGTGTGCTCTCCATTATCTACGTCTCTCTTTGTCTTTCCAAGAAAACCAGGCCAAGTCAGATGGCGCACAGTCCAAATTTTATTTGCCAAATTAGATAGTGAATGCAGTCGCTTATATTTTGAAGCACTCTGCTTGTGGAACAATGCGGTTTTGTATGAGTTTTGGAGGGAGGAGAGCTAGCCGAGCAATGAGAAAGACAGAGCCACTATTACGGGATATTTAGTCTTGGCTTTAATAATAGGGGACAAAATGACGTGGACACAAAAAGCTTCCTGTGACATTATTTATCATATTACTCCTGCTGAAGTGACCTGCTTAGACTAGCTTTATTTCCATGTTGGTCCAAATTTTGGGCTGGTCTAACTGGTTAAGCTCGTTAAAGTATAATTATACCCAAAAATAAAAATGTTGTCATCATTTACTCACCCTCATGTTGTTCCAAACCCAAATTACTTTCTTCCTTGGAACTCTAGGGAGCATTCAAGTTTCAAAGCACTATAAAAGTATCACAAAGGTAGTCTTCATGAATTGTGTGCTATATTCCAAGTTAGTGATTTAATAGCTTTGTGTGACTGGAATTTAGGTCGTTACTTATCGATAATCTTCTCCTGTGTCAGTTGTTGCAAGTGAGTTAAGTCCAATTCATGAACAAATTATTGAAACTGGTTCAATGATTAATTGAAAAGATCTGTCTCAAAAGAATGATTCATTGAAAAAACTGAACTAATAAAACAATTCGAAACATTTAGTGTGAAGATCTTGATCAAAATAACTATTTATTCCAATTAATAATTGTGAGTCAAATCTTTTCTATGGAGCCCTACACATGTGATTAAAAATTGAAATTGTGCTCAAAAATAGAATTCATTCCAGTTACTTATTCATTTTTGACCTCAATTTAACTAAAATGAGTGAACAATTGAGCTACCTAAAATGAGGAAATGAATTAGTAAGTTGCGGAGACAAATTCTTAATTTGTGTCCATTTCCCCTGAATGACGTGTGGAGCTTTATACTTTTCAATGCATAACATCAAATGCATTACATAAACCACTAAGACTAATTTGTTCGATTCAATCAGGCTAATCTGATTTTCCAGTTTATACTGATGTTTTTTTTCTTCACTGATGACCCGGACATTGCTATTTGTCTCATGAGCCCTCAAGGAAAGCTAGAGTGGAAGTATTTTGGTCAACAGCAGCTTACATTTCTCACAGAAAGCAGTTATGGATAGTAGGGATAACAACATGCCAGCATCCCATGCTGGAGACCGGCATCCAAGTCACAACATATGATGGTGGTGTTTTCAGCAGGGATTCAATACTTTATAAGGGCGTGAATGTACACTCCTGTCTCAAAGCAAGAGCCTCTTTAAAGAATAACGGCTACAAAATTACCTCATGAAAAAAGTTCAGACACCCTTTTGTCATTCTTGAGTCTGTCAAATGTTGTCATTAGCCATCATATTTACTAGCCACAAAAGGCACACTGGGGTATAATAAGTTGATCTTCGTTGGAGAGTCTATCAGCTCAAGTTTATAAGTACATTGAGATGGGGATTGCAGATAATGCTATATTTGGCCCAGATGTAGCTCGATGTCATCAAAAGAGAGAAATGCAAAGGGGAGGAGCTTTTTGTTATTGAGAGATAATCATGTTTCCTGGAGCGGTCTAAATGAGAGCTGTCCAGTAATGGCTGAGCAAGAATGCAGTCAGTGCACACCGCTCAACCCTCCCTAAGTCTTGGCTCCACTCCACTCTCTCAGCACTCCACACAAAGCGTCCTTTGTTCAGCCTGGTCTTGAAAAGCAATGCTCCGTCACTCCCTTTCTCTCTCCCTCTCTGTTGTCCTCGCTCACTCTTCTCTTCCTGTGTATCTCTTCTGGCCGTTCCACCAGGTCTCTCCTTATCTTAATGTGCTCCATTCTCTCACATGTTTTTTAATCAGTCTTAGGTTAAAGTATGTTAGAATGCTAGGATTCTTTCTTTGTTTTTACTTTAATTCCTTCCTTGTCTGCCTTGTCCAACTTTTCCCACTGTCTTTTATAGACTTCTGTGTTGTTTATCTAGCAGAAGGTAAGATCCAGCCAAAAAGAAATCTGTATTATCCTGCATATTCACAACATTAACTGGGGTTGGGGTGGGAGGATTTTTCAAGCAACTCTTTTTCTCCTCAACAGCTATTTTAGGTTAACCGCACATTTAATAAGCTGGAATGGGGAGGGGGGGATTGTGCTCTTGTTTTGCTCTCGTACTTTTGCAAGGCTTAGAGAGATTTAGTCCTGCCACTCTCCCATGAAAGAATACTCACACCCACACGTACACGGCAAAACCCTTTAGGTATTCTTTCTGTATGCGATCAACCGATAAGAAATCTCAAGTTGAAATCTATGAATCACGCTGACATCACGTGATTAAATGAATAGGTTTATTTCCCACCATTCATTAGATTAGAATATCATGTTGTATTGGTGCTGTAAGAGCTTTGTTTGATGAAGGCATATTAAACATGTTTATTCTGTAAGCATATTCAGGTCAAGCAGTCATATCTTTTGTTCCTCCGACAATATTAACTTCTTGTGAAAACCTGTTGCTCCGGCAACCTCTTACAAGCCTTGTCCTGCAGATTGTAAAGTGAATGGCATTGGATGGCCCGTGGCGTTAAATTATGTCCATCATCGCCTCATCACGCAGCCAGATCTTGAAAAACCGCTTGCTGACATACAGTAGATGTGGGACTCTATAAGCCCGTTGGCTGCTGGCATACTTGCACATGCCCCTGCTGTGAAATTATTTCACGCCTAGATTTCACCACACTCTACAGCCATATACGTGTAGAGACTTGTTGTTAGCTAAGATTGTCAGAAAATAACAGACCAGTTTAAGTGGTTCCACTTTAGAGAAATTCATATTTTAAGGCCCTGTGTATAATTATAATAATCGTGGAGGTAGGTCTGACCCCCCCATAACCATTAATGCATTTATATATATATATATTTTTTTGTAAGTGGGATTGATAAAAAATGACGTGATCGGAGTACACGTAAAATATATTATTATTTTCATAATGTTTATGGGAAATTGTTTAATTATTGCAGATTTTCATTGTTTAAATTTCCATAAGAATTTCCTAAGTAAGAAATGTTAAAAAAGGTGCCCGTCCAGACATATTACACATATTATTTCGTTTTTATTGTAACTGAAACCGCTAACTATTATTAAATTATGAGTTTTAATTTAATTTTAATTTAATTTTGGTAACATTTTAGCCTTTATGTATAATGCATTATAAAGTTATGCATAATGTACGTCATAATGCATTATATCTTTTCATAAATAATTGTAACCAAAGTTAATGCATTATAATATTCACAGATTCCTTGTTGCATTTGAAATTGGTTGTTTGTCACGTTTTAGTGCATTATACTTTCTCAAGGTGTATTATAATGTATTATAACTGTTGTTACAATTATACATGAGACAATACAATGCATTATAAGGTTCATTACAAGACGTAATTAATGCATTAAAAATACTTTTATAATGCATTATACATTAATGGCTTTAAGTAAAGTGTTCCCCAATTTTTGTTTAAAATCTGTTTGTAAAATATACACAAATATTCCATCCTGCCCTTTGTGAAAAGCTTTGGACACTGTGCACTTGAAAGGACACACACACACACACACACACACACACACACACACACACACACACACACACACACACACACACACACACACACACACACACACACACACACACAATGTGAGTTTGTTTTTCTAGGTTCTAAGGCTGTGCACCAAATCCAGCTGCTGTTTCATTCCCATGGTGCTCTGAGTGTCTCTTGCAGCTGCATCCAATCAGATCACGAAACCTTGAAACCAAATACAGCCTGAAAATACCGACTATCGTCACGCTTTTTCTGGATATCTCATTCATGAAAATCAGTCTCTCACTCTCTCTCTTTCTCTCTCTCCCTCCCTCTCCCTCTCTCTCTCTCTTCTCTCTCTCTCTCTCTCTCTCTCTCTCTCTCTCTCTCTCTCTCTCTCTCTCTCTCTCTCTCTCTCTCTCTCTCTCTCTCTCTCTCTCTCACTATGCCCGTCTATCTCTATTTCTTTCTCAAGAGGCTCTGTAAAATTTTAACTAGGCCTCTTTACCGCAGGTGTTGCATATTGGTGATTAAAGCACCTCTGCATCTGTTGTTCCTCAGGCAAGATTTGGTCTGATTACCGCTCACTAGGGTGCAGAGTGCCGTGACCTGCTTGTTTGAGTTCAGGCTCATTTGGCTGTCCTTGAATGTTATCACAATTCCTGTAATCAACAAGTGGCTGGTTAGCTTCATTTCATGATAACAGAAAACTTAAAGGGTTAGTTCACCCAAAATGACCATTTTTACTCCGCCTCGTGTTTTTTCAACAAGTTCCCATTTTGAGTAATGTACTCCACAATCTTTTCATTCAGTTGCAATGAAGAGGAAATGGACAGGGAAAAGGAAGGAAGTTATACACGTTTGGAATGACATGACGATAAGTGAGTAAATTAATTAAAAATAATTTAAAACTTAATTAAAACGATTTCCTTATTAAACTATTTAGCAAGGTGCACTTAACATCTATGCAATAGAGTGTACTACCACTCTTAAAGCTCTGTAAGACTCCCAGATCTAATCTGACTCAAAGCAGCATGTTCTTTCATGCACGTTAGCCCACCGCAGGTTATGCAAGAATTAGGCCACATTATGCAATAAGACACTAGTGTGTCAATTAGCAATACTGGTAAATTTTGCAGAGCATGAGAAATAAAACAGCGACAATCTGGTTGACTCAGGACTATACGTCATTATGAAGGCACGTTGACAATACAGACCTTCCTCTTTAAAGTAGGACAGTGTGAACAGCAAGTTTTTATCATAAGTATTACATGAAAAGCAGGTTATGACTTTGTTTCCATATATGGCGTCACAAAACAAAGAGTGGTGAAATGTAGGCTAATAGCTCAGGGGGACTGTATTTCTGTGGACAGAGGTAATTGGCTTTTTCTTTACTTCTCTGAGTGTTATTTAAAGCAAGTCGTGTTGATTCAGGATTATACAAGGCCCTTGTGTCAAATAGGCTGACTCACCTAGATGTGTTTCCATTTAACTTCAACGCTTCCAATTCAGAGCCGCCTCACCTGCCAAAAGCAGAATCACAGGACAGATGTGGTGATTCAAAGTATCTCTTTGCCTAAATTTGTGGTTTATGAGAGTGTGCACATATCTATTAAGCGAGTGTTTGTGTGAGATGGACCGATTGAGAGGCATGGGGTGGGGGTGGGGGGTTGTGGGAGATGATGAGAGAATGGTGAAGCAGCGATCCCACAATGGGCCACATTGTTCCAAGCTCATAATCAGAGCGGACATGGAACTTGGCTGGGAGAGTCGTCCCCGTAGCCCTCGACACAGCTGCTGGGACTTCAGTTTATATTCCCCCCATTCTGCTTTCATCAGCATCTCTCTCGCGTGCACTTTCTCTCCGTCTCTGTCTTTCCCATTCAGAGGTTGTTTTTCCTTCCTCGATTTGAAATGAAGGGGTCAAGGCATAAGTAAAGCACTCTTGTGTAACACTACAAGTTCACTAACTACATAAACAAACTGTGCCATTAAAAAAGAGCCAGAGCTTTGACCTCAACATCTCTAATGCTTTAGTAAGTGTACTTACTAAATACTTAACCAATTTCGGGTCTCTATCCAACTGTCTTTGCACCAACCGGCCATCTTTGCTTCCTGTACACGTTTTAGTCAGTAGAACAACCAGTAGCCCAGTGGAAAAACCCAGTTAGTAACTCAATCTTTAAAAGATTAGAACTCCACTTCAATGACGAGAGAAATAAGAAGCTTAACAGCTGGCCCAGTGACGGTAGCTGATGTGTTTACAATAAAATCTCGCAGTCAGCTGCGAGGCATCTGCGTCATTGGCACGTAAAAAATAAAATAAGAGACAAGAGAGAGACCCCTTCACCATGACTCCAAGTTTCCAGAGACCAAAAGATGGTTCCACTCCTTGCACAAAATCTGATACATCGCAGGTGGGTAGAGAGGACTCAATGTCCTCATGCGAATCCATGAACGGATTCCGTCACATGGCATGTCAGCAGCATGTTAAACGATAATTGTCACCTCATAGCTTTCTAAGATGATTGGTGCATTCGCAGTGTGTGTGTTGGCTGCACATACAGTTGGCTGTGGTTCTTGGCTGTCGGGGTTCGATGGTTCCAGGGGGGTTGCATGTTTCTGGGCTTGAGCAGCTTTTAACATAAACATTACATGGCCCCAGCCAGCAACAGACTCCCTGTACACTGTTAGGGTTGCTGAGAGTGAGTTGTATTTTTGACCTGCTCTAGGTCATGTGTCCGCCCTTGTGTTGCCTCCCATATGTTTTGCATTTTCTTGCACTATCCACCCCACCCCCAGTCCCGCTGCCCCTGTAATTGCCAGGTAATGTTTCGGCTCCGGCTCCTCCTCTACTACCATTGTTCCTGTTCTGGATTAATGCGACTGCCAATGGTGGCCACAGGCTTGGCAGAATTTCAAAAAAGGGGCCCACCTTCGATACATTATACACAAGCAGCTTTCACCAAGGTGTACATTTCAAGACAGTCTTCCTCTGTTTTTATACTGTGCTTTTTTCTGTTAAATCAAAGCTGGAGGGGACACTGGAGACTCTTTTTTTCCTGCCCAATCTGATCTCTGTAACCCCTCCCTGCCCAATCTGATCTCTGTAACCCCTCCCTGCTCGTATCAGATATTCCCCAGCCGCCTGGCGCCCAGAGGGAGGCCCACCTTTACCACCCAATGTAGACTAAATCATCCAGACCTGTTGATTTTCATGGTCATACTCTGTGCAGACCTGCTTAACAGTCACCTTTCAGATGAATGAATAAACTAAAACAACAACAACAAGAACAACCAAAGATTGACCATAACATTATTTTGGCTTAGGTATCACGCTGGGTAGATTTGAATTCTGTACTTTTATTTGTGCTCCCTTTTTTCCACTTTCTTCCTCTTTTCAATAAGCAGAAAAACCACTTGAGGTGAGCTTTTACAAAAAGTGACAACTGTCAAAAGGTCATCATGTGACTTTTAAGGTATTTGTATATCTTGTTTTCGTGATTGAGGTTCAAAAAAGGGAACACAGACATTTCCATAGAAATGTCCATACCTTGACTACAAAGTAGGGGATGACCGAAGTCATTTGGGTACCAAACAACCTATAGGTCACAAGGGGTCAACCAAAAAACTTTGACTTACTGAAAGTCAACAGGAAAAAATGGGAAGAGCCAGACAATGGTCCAAATTAACACAAGCTAAATACAGTGCTGATGGAAAGTAATCAAATGATGGCACACAGTCCGGGAACTGCTTGCATGTTCCACTAAGCTCACTGGCTATGGGTAAGCCAGTTAAGCAACATCCAGAAGTTATTATGTAACAGGACAACTGTCTAAGAATCTGTTTATGTTAATCCACATGCATCTCTATATTCTGAATGCAACAAAGTACACTCAGTAGGCCTATGAAAATGGACACAGCCTTTCTGGAGACAACTGAGTTTTACTTTTTTAGGCAGAAAGAAATAGGTTAGGAATAGGAATAGATCTCATTAAGCCAATTATTATTATTATTATTATTTCAGGAAAATCAAAGTTTAGAGGAAGTAAAACTCATTTGTGCTTTCCAGAGAATCGCTTGTCCCTTCCTATCACTCTTTGGAGAAAAGGTGTATCAATTAAAGACCATCTGTAATCATTTCTTCAGTGGGTGTGGAATTACCATAGTAATAAAGATTTAACCATGGTGGTTCTCTCTTAGGTAAGCCTAAGGCTCCCAGCACAGGCACAGTAAGTTTGACGTGGCCCTGAAAATTGTGCAGAGATTTTGCCCAAGTAAACAAACTCCTTAGCCCAGGTCTCCTTCCCACAAATCTCCACCTCTTCTTCACCCTCCAATCCAGGTCTTTCAATTGTGCCTGTTCCTGGAAAACGCCATAAAACAAGTGGGTTGTAATTCATTCACTCACTATTCCTGTTGATATTGTAATTTCATATGAATGAGTGCACATGAAAAAGTTCCCAACACCTGGAGCACACTTGCATTTTCCTGTGAATGTGAAGTGTGGTACAATCCTCTTCTTATGAAGAACCATATTTCATCATATTTAATTATATTGTTGATGTTACATTAGTAACACAGAGCCTTACTATGTCCCATTGTCACTTAGCTTTCAGAAGGGTGTTTGCGAGTGCACCCTTTTTGGCCACTATGCACCCTTAATGCTGCAAAAGCTTTTAACGACAGCAAGCCATTACATCAGAAAATTGTGGACAGTGAGGGCTAAGGGTAGGAACACACCAAACCGACGCCAAAAACTAGCGCTGATGAAAGCAGACTGTGTTGTCGCCTGTGTCAGAGCAAAAAAACTGCACTTGAACACACAGAGAGAACTACAGCCAACAGTCAACTAGCATGCGCGTTCTGCGCCTGCATGTAAATGAGACAACTGTCTATTTCTGCAGATATATAAGCAAAGGTGCAGAACACACTGAAAAAGCTAAGTTGGCGACGCTCAATAACAGCCCAACGTTGCCCGACAGTCGATTGTTGGCTTGGTGCGTCCTGGGCTTAAGGGTGCCATTTGGGACAGAGTCTATGGCTATGTCCACATTAATCCAGATACATTCGTAAACGGCTTTTCCTTTTAAAAACGCTCTCCGTCCACACTAGCGTTTTCAGGTGTTTTTCGACGTTTCAGTGTGGATGAGAAACTTCTAAATTCACCTTACTGCGCATGTGTGAAACATCACAAAAGCTCACTTTGATGATACAGATGGAAAAATAAATAATAAAGTTATCGCGCAATTCTTCTAACAGGATAATTTTATTTAGCAAAATATCTCACCATCACTGATGCGTCCAGGTCGCACTCAGTCACCATATGTTTGGTCTAAAACGCAACTGCTCTCCTGTATTGCTGCAGGACAGCAAATGTGAGTACATTTTCTGTCATCTTTGCAGTACTGTGATATGAAGAGTGTGCAAAAGTAACATATTTTAGCAACAGTGTAAAAGTGAATAGCACATAACAGGCACAATACCGGTAAACATGAAAAATCTATTGGTACAACATGGACTAAACTTACGTCATCGTTTTCAAATACCTCCGGCTTCACAGTCCACACTACAACGCGAAAACGGCGTTTTCAAATTTATCCGCTTTGGAGAGCGTATTCCAAAAGCTACGTTTTCATTGACTCGTTCCCATTTTTCAAACGAAAACGTATTAGTGTGGACATGGCTTATATCTATGTGTGAGCACCAACCATGAGGTGAGATGCCTTGCTTTGATATGAATAGAGTTTGATGTTAGCAGATTTTTAAGTTAACAGTGCAATACTTTAAAAACTTTAAGCATACAAATGCATTATAAATAAATATTTGTCAAAAATACAAAGTTCTGGCAAGTCCTGCTTGTAAACACATTGTTATCTATAAGGCACAGTGATTGGTTCCTGCTGTATCATTAGCTAATGAGCTCACTGCTCAACCTTCAAATACTTGGGGAGCATTTGCCTTACCAGTGCAGCGCGCTTTCAGAAACCCTCACCTTCCCCAGCTCCACCTGTATAGATCTGCTACGGGTAATTCGTGTACGGTGTATATTGTACAGCAGCAGCATGTCTTACTTCCTCACAGCAGCGTGTTGTGTATGTATTGGCAGTAGCAAGTCCCGTACTGGCTCTGCAGCAGCAGCTTAGCAGATCTTTTCCACCAAGACCACAAAACAAATTAACATTGTCAAACCCATTACCATGCCAAACACTCCGAGAGTTGTCATGACAGAACTGTCTTTTTTATTTAGATTGAACTGTTATTGATTTTTTCTGAATGGAATGAAATGTAATATATACAATCAGCTTTTCTTACCACTCGTCCGAGTGTGATTTGTTTTTTTCTTTTTTTTCTTGTGAGAGGAAGTTGCAATTTCTGCAATTATCTTTCCCCCCTACTAAGTGTGTCATATTGCATTCTAGGAGTGTCTTCTGGCCAAAGTGCATGTTTAATACCTAAAATTATTCTATATATGTTTCGGAACAGAGCTATGGTGTCATTTAGGTTAAAATGTAAAGTGACACACACACACACACACCACACACACACACAACACACACACACACACACACACACACACACACACACACACACACACACACAACACACACCACACACACACACACACACACACACACACACACACACACACACACACACACACACACAAACAGAAAAACAGGTGGTGGATCATTTAAGCAGTGATTTACAAAGCTCTCTGAGTTTCATTGTGCCGCTCTTCCTCTAACCTCCTTAGCCTCGTCTCTACAGCGGGCCTAAAAACAGCTCTTCTCTGTTAAACAATAGAGCGCGCCATCCTCACCCTGTGTTTGCCTCCACAGGAGCGTGACAGCATGTCTTAGTGCACCCGTACAGCTGTGAACATGGGTGTTCGCTAACAAAACACCCACACTTTTCCATCAAATGGGGGTCAATGTGACCATAATGAAATACCCTTAAATTAGTTGCAGGTTGGGATTCAGTGTGTAAAGTTGAATCCTGTAAATTAAAAATCATGACATTAAATTTGATCCTGTTTGTAAAACTATACACTCAAAAAGCCAGTTCCTGTTTAGTCTGTAAAAACTAAGTAAACAGATAAAAGAACATATTCAATCACGTTTTGCTTGCTCACTGCTTTTGTCCATCCCAGATCTCATTTACGGTCCAAAATAGCAATGTGTCTCAGTCCTCCTTTATTTGTGTGTACTTAGAGGGTCAAGAATATGTGAATTTCCACCAGAAGTTGTGGGTGCGAAAACCCTGTCATCTGAAGGTGTTAATCTAGTGACTGGTTCCTCAAATGCTACCATAGCATGCATCGAATGGAGGTTGTGAAGTGGTTCAATAAAGTAAAATGAATTTTCTGTGGTTGCCCAAACTGTATTTTTGAAACATGACCTTTATTAGTTTCCACATCCCGTTAATGTGACATTTCCGAGTCCCTTTACTTAAAACACAGGGTATGCTCTCTGTGTTGCTAGGCTTGTACTTTGTATTGCCATGTGTTGGAGTGATTTTATGGTTTGTTGTACACGTGTTTATGTCAAAGTGAGAACGTTTGTGTTTGTGTGCACACTTTGTCTGAGCAAGTGAGCATGCCCGGAGGACAGGGGGATGGAAGGAAGGAACAGGCCCGACTGGTTTCATTTGGCCCTAATCTTGTTGGAACATAGCCTCTGAGAAACTGTGGGGAGATTTACCAATGCAATCTCAGGTTAGGTTGGTTTTTTTATGATGGTAGGTTTCCGAATGATAAAGGAGCAGTTTTTACCTCAGGCATTAGGTGTGTGTGTTTGTGTGTGGTTGTGTGTGTGGGTTTGTGGTGTGTGTGTGTTGTGTGTGTGTGTTGTGTGTGTGTGTGTTGTGTTGTGTGTGTGTGTGTGTGTTGTGTTGTGTGTGTGTGTGTGTGTGTGTGTGTGTGTGTGTGTGCTTGCATGTGTGTGCATGTATCATTTTGGTCTACATGTGCTTTCTCACACATCCGTTGTCAAGTCGTAGAGATATATGATAATCTTACTAATAATCCAAATCACCTCTGCAAACTACAAATTGAACAAGTCAACATAATCTCTCCCCATATTAGTCAAATCTCATTCATGAATCCCTAATCAAAACCTGTTTCCTTTTAATTTTCTTGCAAACAGTTTTTATAGTCCCCTTTGCAGACGGATGACTCATATTGAACCAGTCATAAGATAAGGCTCCTATGAGTTATTCGTTTGTCTGTCTGTTACAACAGTGTTATCGTGGATTATTTTGAGAAAGCAGGTTATCAGAGCATGTCATTTCTTAGTGCTTACTCAAGGTCCCACCATGGATAAAAACTACATGGGGCGTGTTTGAGTGTGTGAACAGGGCAAAAGCAATATTTTCCCTCAGGCATTTACTTAAGGTTCTACCAGAAGATAAGCAGATTAATGGTCTCCTGTACTCTTGTCTGACATGTTGGAGCCTGAGTGTGTGTTGAATGGTTTCGTTGCCCTCAGGAGATAGATGGCAGCCTGAAACAAAGCTTGTAGATGACTGCTGGTGACATTTTTCTTAAATGGTTTGACAAAGCTAGAATGAAAAAACATTATACCCAAATTATTGTCTGGAATCTTTGACTTGTATAATATTTAACTTTCTAAGTTATCCTTTATCCTGGAATGTTCTTATGGAGCCAGACTGAGTTTTGAACTCTTGTTGGATCATGAAGCTTTGGTAATATTCAGTTAAAGTTTTGGTCTGGCACAAGCCAGACAGCAAGCCAGATCCGGGCCACACCTGACACATGTGGATTCCATGCGTACTAGATGTGGGCGGGATCTGCGCCGACACTGGTAAGGGTCTTAGTGTCCACCTCTCTCCTTTTTAAAAAAACAATCTCACATACATATTCTGTCGTCATCACCTTCACCCACACATGCTCACACAAATAGACCAGGTTTCCATTCGCCTACCATCTAGACCTTGACCTTTAAGACCACGCCGACCTTTCTCTTTCCCCTGTTATGGTTTATTCACACTGAATTGTTGGCTGCGGATCATGTCATGTCCACTGTCCATTGGTCGGCACTACATTACATTACAGCGCCAGTGGGTTTGTCGTTCACATGCGCCTCATATCACCAACTCTCATTGAAGTTGGGTTATCAGAGTGAAAACAATCAAGGCCTGATGTTGCCTGACAATAATTGGTTATTTTGGGTCTAAACTGTTTGAGAACATCCAAGACAGGAAGGACATGAAAGAAAGGTGGTTTGGAGCTTCAGATATTGTGCGTCATTTCTCTCACGTCCTTAAAATGTCAAAAGCAACATCAAACAATTTGAGGTATGCATTCCCCTCACTGTACTTTGATGCTTTTGACAGCAATTTGAAATACTGAAAATGTTATGGTGTTAAGATATGCAGCCTATAGAGCACACATGTGAAATAAAAACAACAACAACAACAACAACAACAACATAAGCACTATTGCAAAACCACTTGTTGCTATTTATACCTTTTTTGGTCATGTAGTTGCATATCAACCTCAGCATTTCTCCTCCAGTATCCCATCTTCATCTATGTCTTTTCTGTCCTTCAGTGAACACTGGAGTATTTACATAGCGGAGATTGCAGTTTCTCTGTTGCATTCATCTCAGCTTATAGATATGACAGGGTTAAGTAGCTCAGTTTCAGCTATCTAACTTGGTCTACTTTACGCTACATTGTGCTGTTTCAGCAGCCAGAGAAATGCTGCAAATAGAACCCAGTGGCTGGGTGCAGTCACAACCACACTTTCCTTTGCACCTGGTTCCACTACCAGCGCACCTTCATGTTGAAACCTTTCCAAACCGCACATTTTTTCGAGCTCTTTTCTTCCTAACACCTTTTTCTGTCAACTCTTCTGCTCTTTGTGTAGGTCAAGGGTTGCTCTGCAGAGGGAAAAGAAACCATTTGATGGACTATGGAAACAGCCAGGGGGGCAAGGTTAATATTCATGACCAGAGGATTGTATAACTGCACAACTTCAGAATCAGTAGTCAGGGGGAGACGTTCCTGGTCCTGGGTGTGAGTTCTTGACTAAGTTCTGAAACTTCACATGTAGAATGACTATCGGTGGACCTTCCAATTGTCATAACTGAGGTGAAATGGCACAAGCTGCTCAAAAAATACATAAAGTACATAAAGAAAATGGAGGGGGTAGTTTGTGTAAAACATATGGGGTTCACAGGTTTAGGGGGGTAATCGGAGGTTGCCAAGGCATCTCTTCAGTTTCAAGGTGTTCTGAGTGGTTTTAGCTTTTTTTCTAAGATAATTACTGTCTTCAGGTGTTTTTGTTGTAATCTGAAACCAGTTGCATGCCTACAGGACCCTGGAAAATTTGTCTATGACACAACCAACTTGTTATTTTTCAGCTTTACAGTAACACAATTGTAGACATGTTTCCTCATTGTGTTGGTAAAATGTCTCGGTGTAATGGTCTGCAAGTAAAATTATTCACATGGACAACATCAACAAGTTACTCTTCTGGCCTTCTACTTGTGCCACACACACACACACACACACACACACACACACACACACACCACACACACACACACACACACACACACACACACACACACACACACACACACACACACACACACACACACACACACACACACACACACACACACACACACACACACACACAACACACACACACACACACACACACACACACACACACACACACACACACACACACACACAAACACACACACGCTCAGCTGTTGCTAGCAATACAGAAAAAAGCAGAATTAGCACATTTTTGTCTGTTTGCTCTGCTCAAAAATAGCAATCCATTCCAGGACTTCCTGGTAGAGAAATTAGAAAGTCTACGAGTGTTACTCAACCCTGATACACAGCCTCAGGTTAAACAGCAACAGTTTGCTATACAGAAGCCACACATGAAGCTTTCCGGGCCGTACCCTCTTTCTCTTTCTCCAGCCGCACTGCAAGCGAAACAGAGTGCTGCTTCCTGTTTATGACGAGAACACATAGAGTACCTATATGTTTACAGGCACATTTTACAAGTGCTGCAGGATGTGGCCTCGCTCACGAGGGTGGAGATAGTGTGTGCAGTGAAGGAAAGATGGGGAGGTTGAGGGTTTCTTTATATAGGTATACCTGACAGAACATACCAAGCAACTGATTAAATTATTTCCATCACATGCACAATGGAAATAGCAAAAAGGAACATATTTGAGCGCTAGTTTGTTATTAGGTGCCAGCAAGTTGCTCTATACAAACATTTATTGAACTCTACATAAATGCAGAAGCAGAAGCATTGTACAAGGCTAAAGTATTTGGACACCTTAAGTATTCAGCACTTAAATGCACGAATGTCATTGCATTAGATAAGAAAGTAACCAAGTGGCATTTATAAACAAATCATGCTATTTTTAGAAGATAATGTCAAGTTTTCACAGTTTACATGGGTGTCCTATAGCAAAATAACCACAGATGTAATTCATTATGGACATTTAACACTAAGGTTTGACAACCAGAAACTGTCCCAAAAATTGGACAATATATATATATATTTTAAACCTCACAAACTTATTTTCTCAAGTTCACACTTGCATGTAATCAGATATATATAAAATAAGCCTATTTAGCGTGCTGTCCGAGGGGAGGGCTCCGAGCTTGGAATTTGGCCCAAACTCAGGGCCAAAAAACCTGGATGGGATAGGAATAATCGAGTGAGGAGTTGGTGTGGAGGAGGGATGCTGCAAACTCTTGTGGAACAGAAATAAGATCTATATATTGTTAATAAAACATAATTATGTCAAATGATTTGCTTAAGTCTGCATGTGCTAGCTCTACAATAATTGCCACTTGGTTCTATATATTGTTATCTCATGCAATGGAATTAAGATATTTTTACTTTATTTTAGTATACAAGTCTAAGTCTGACTTGAGTGTTCAAATATGTATATTTAGAGAAGCAGTATCAGATTTTCTTTACAGAGGCTCAAACACCTCTGACATTCTGCTTGTTGCAATGTATTATTTTTTTGTAATATAGTTTATCTAAATTTGAAAAAAAAAGTTGCCCATTGTTTAGGAAGACATCAGATAAGGAAACAATAATCTGGCGTTTCCCCCTAAATCTGTGAGATCTGATGTCAAAGCAACTGTATAAGGGGGTTTTCAGTTAACTTAATCTGTTTGAGGACAAAGTTACATAACAGCCAGGCTCTAACGGTTGCCCTGATGTAACGTGTCATGCTTTGACTACTGAGATCTATTCTCCACTCTCACCAAATTCATAACCATTTCAGAAGAAACCAGGGAAGCAGATTTCCCATTAGAAACTGTAATGGAGTTTGACCACAGTCAGGTCAGTACCCCATCAATTCCTTCTCTACACTGTATGACAGTCAACCATGGGTTACAATGTTTATGCAGAATATCGGTTTTCCTACATTACAGATGCCAGATCCAGAGATTAGCAAAGCTATAATGATCCAGAATTGGGGTTCTGTGAAAATTGCTGTCCTAACCAAATAAGTTTGTGTTCTCTTCTCCACAGTGGTCAGTCGAAATTATAATTCAGTCAAGCTTGGAAAGAGACATTCTCAAGACAATTTGGTAGCATGCATAGCCAAGACCATCTACCCTGCCTTATAAACACACATTATTAAGATCATTGATATTATTGGTTATTCAAGCTTTAATAGCATTTGACAGCAGGGCGTGTTTAATTTGCCTTGCTTCAAGTCATCCATCGCCTTGCTTTCACCACAAGATCAATACGGCAAGAAATGATACGCCAGATAATTTATTTTTTCAAAAATATGGGTTTTTATTGGTTTTAACTGCAATCAGTCATTACAAAAGAGATCAATCTTATATAAACTCATAGAAATTACTGTAGTGAACAGCAATAGCTGTTAATATGAAGAAAAAAAAATACATTCAACTCTTTTTTACTTTCTTTGTGTCTATACTGTTTACCAACTTGGACAAGCATTGCTTAAACCACTGAGGATACAAGCAATAAGTCATAAAAAAATAGCATCCCAGCTTTATTTAAGGCAAATAATGCTTGCTCTTGGAATGTGTAAAGAGGCACTTTACATATGGGCTGGAAGCTCCAAATGTCCATAGACAGCAGAACTTTAACCCATTAGGCCACAATTATTGCCTGCAATTCATCATATCCACCACCACCATGACCGAATAAACTGCTTTAACACTGGAGGTTTATTACCTGCAACATCATTAAACCTTTGTAATGAACATTCGAAACAATAAAAAAGCACTTCATGGTGGCATTTAAAATGTTGTACTTATGTTTTAAGGCCACAATACTCCTGCATCTTGAATCAACTTGTTTATCTGAGAAAAAAAAAAAAAAAAAAAAAAAAATGTGTGTTGAACCATTTATATTCCATATTATATCATATCTATCACCAGGCTCAGGCATTCAGTAAACTGGATTTGTAATCCAAGTCCGTTTTTCACAACAAAATGCAATATTTGGTGCTTAAGAAACAATTTTTCACTAGCATAAATCAATGTTCACGGGGGGGACAAATAACTGTGCTGATGCTCATGCGAGTTTATTATCTAGGAATGATTGTATGGTAGTAATGATTTTGCAGTCAAATGTTTGGGAAAAGGGAATGACAATAAATCTACAATAAATAAATCAGAATGCAGAGGATTTTTTTTGCTTTTGCTTTTTTGCTTTAAATTAAGTTTCATTTAAGTGTAGTTGCCAACAAAAGTCATTGTAGTACAATATATTAAACTGTGAAAAAAAGAAAGCTGACAAGTCTTCACAATCTTAAGATTAATACAGAAGATCATAATTTAACATAAAAGAAAATATATTCTATCGTTTCATTATCAAGATAAATACAAACAAAATTAACAAAAAAATGCATATGATCACCAATAAATATGTTTTTGATAAGTTAAATAAGCAGTGACAAGCAAAACCTTCTGTTCTGAAAGGTTTTCAAACAATAACAATAATATAACCATAATAATAATAAACAATGACCATAATAAAAATCAAAACCAAGAGGTGGAAAGATGACAAAATTACAAAGTGCTCCTCTGAGCAGAATCTATGGAGAGAAAAAAAAAAAAAACGTGCATGAAGAACTAAAGTGAAGCTGCAGGAGGTTGAACTGCACCTTGGGAATGATGGAATTCCCCCTCTGTTTGCCGATTGGACTGAGGGAAGGCGGCATTTTGAGGTGGGACAGAAGAAAGAGTTTGTCTTTAAGGTTTAATAACAAGATTCCCTTCCCAACAAATGTTAAGTAACCAGCAACTAATGGGAAAAGGGGGCACTAACAACAACAACAAAAAAAAAATCGTAAGGAATTGTTCATTTTTGAGTGGAGACATCTCAGGCTGGTTGTAAGTGAGACATGGAGCACATAGCACCTGATTGAACATTTGAATGTGCCTGAAATATTCCAGAGCTCCATTCTCATTCAACCCTTATGAGAGAAGTCCTTCCAGCAGACTGATGTAATCTGCAACTTCAAGGGAGGGAGAGCACACACTCAAAACAAGAGCTACATAATTAGGCCACAAGGAACGAAAAAATATATATTAAAGATAAAAGAAACAGTGGTCCATTCACCCCAACACTTAACCCCAGGCACTTGTCTTTTTTTCATATTCTTTTCCTCTTTTCGCTTTAAACCGGTCTACAAAGACAGTTGTGAAAGGTCTAAGCATGACACTTGTGAACTTTAGGTAGTTATGAAAGAGTGTCCTTGAGAAGAGTGGCAATTTGTGAGGGGGGGTGGGGGGCACAGATCTCACCCTTAACCATGCCACAGGCTTCGCTACACTTGACTGCAGCTGTGGCATCTGGCACAACAATCTCATACCTCTCATGATTAGCATTTCGCTAATCCACTTCCTACCCTGCGTGTTTGGCACAGTCACACCAAGAACATAGCAATGGGCTCTGCGAGATGAGGCCCAGAAAACAGAAGGGTCTTGAGGCTGGGAGAGTTTTAGCTTGTTCTGGTTAAAAAGAGTACTCAAAGAGAAAGATCCCTTAATTCACTGCATCGGTTTCAGAGCAGAGGTGATACAAGGAGGGAAGTCTACGGCTTCTAGGGGGCCGGAGAAATGGCGAGAGGTAGAGGGAGTGCTAGCGTCTCATCCTCTCTGCCCAAGACTGCTGCATGCAGTGGAAAGGGGAATGGGGTCAGGCTCAGTGTGCTTTAGTCATCAGAGATGGAAAGCCTGCTGAAGATGGGCAGTCGGCGGGTGGTGTCTAGGATGGGAGATTCGGAGCCACTCAGACTTCCGCTCGAGCTGCTCTGGTAGCCCTCTTGGTCAGAAAGCGAGTCTGGCTGACTGGATGGAGACTCGTAGATTTGGGGAGAAGCAGACATGGCCCTGAAGTAGTAAGGGGTTGTCGTTGGGGAAGGTGGCGCCTGGGTGGAGGGGTCGGAGCAGGACAAAGGTGCACTTCCCAGGCTGGGGCTGAAGAGGTTGGCCAGCTCCTGGCTGGAATACGTGAAGGGGTTGCTGCTAGGCCAGTCGGGCAGATCGTCAGGGGGAAATATGGGTGGAGGGGTAACAGAGGTGGGGCTGTCCCTCAAGCCCCCAGAGCTGGGGAACCCTGCAAAGCTGTAGCTGTGTTGCAGCCGTGGCCTCTCCATCTTGTTGGAGGTCGAAAGGGGGGATGGGGTTGGAGGAGGTCCGCGGCGCTCCTCTGCATTGTGGATGAAGTGGCATCGCGGGCCGTATGGGCAGAAGCCGATGGTGTGGAATGTGCGGCAGAGCTCCGTCTTGTACTTGGGATGGCGGCTGAGGCTGCGCAACTCATGAATGCCATGGGCAAACTGGCACTTGTCACCGTACTTGCAGGCGCCGTTCTCCTCGAATGGTCTGCATAACTCCGTCTTGTAGCGGCTCGAGTTGACCTGGCTGTTGGGGCCTCCAGGGCCCGAACACTTCTGTAGCAGGCGATCCCCTGTCTCTGAAAAAGAGCGGTCTCGAAGTCGGTTCTCTTTGTTGCTGCTGCCGGTGGTTCCTGTCCCTGAGCCGAGCAGGGAAGGATCTGCCTTAGCAATGTTCAAGAACTGGTTTTGGTTGAGTTTGGTGCTAGCCAAAGTGACAGAGTGCCGGCGCTGGTAAACCCCAGTGGAGGGTGTCCCCACAGCCTTCCTGTCCAGCAGGCACCCAGTGGGGTTGGAGATGGGCAGATTTGCCCCCGTGCAAGGGACAGAGACAGGGTGCGGTGTACTGAGGATGTTGTTACTGTAGTTCAGCATTTTGTTCTACAAAAGAAGAGACAAAAAATAGAAAATGACGACATTGAATTCAGTTTTTGAAAGCCACAACGTGGCTTAACTGTTTTGCATTGGCTTCATATTAAACCCATGAGTAAATACAGGCCTAAACAATAGCTAGTTTGGCTTGATGCCCACTAAAGGAACGCTTGACTGCTTTAGAGAAGCAAAGACTGCTGCGCGTGTCTGATATGATTAAAAACCTAACAACTCATACAGTATCAAATGTGAGACTTGGTTTATGGACATTAAGGACTCAGTCTGACAACAAGATCAGTGTCATGTGTGAAACCCCTTCAAACTATCATTTCTCCCATGAGAAAAAAAAATATCTCTGTACTACACAGTACCCAAATCCCCATCCCCATCTTGATTATTTGGTTACATCGTAGATGTTTGGTTATATAATACATAAAATAATTTAAAGAGATTGGATCATGCAACAGTCAACTGGAAGGAGATACACTAAAACATTAACTCCACTAACAAATTATGTCCAACTACAACTAATATGAGTAAACCCCTGAAAAAAGCTCATATCTTAGATCAGCTCACCAGCTTGACTCACTGGTTTTCTAAGTCACTCCTCACAGTCAAAGTTTATTTCAATTAAATCATGGGACAGCCCTGACTTTGCACAGATTCCTACACCATTCAAGTTTTTACACCCAAACTGGTCAATCAAAAAAAGTTTTCCAGGTTTGAGTACATTTTGATTTAGTTGCTCTAATCTTCAGTTGATAAACACTTCAAAAGGAAGCAATCTGAAAGATAGATGGTAGTTGATACTTGAGAGAAGTTGACGTGTACTGATGTGTAATGTGTTATACGACGTCAAACGATATTAAAACAGCAATTGTTTTACTTGCCATGCATGTAGTCTCTCAATTGAAACGAGGTTAGCCAATTGAATATTAGTATTTGAATGCATTTATCACACTGCAATACCGTTTTGAATGAACTATTGGTGACAAAAAAGTGATTAATATGGTGATAAAGTACAAGTTAATTGCAAGCAGTCTCAGGACCTAAGAGAAACACTTTCCCTTGCCATTCATAAACTTTTAAACTTAAAATCTTGATTAAATATTATGCGTAAACTATCCACATGTTGTAAAATCACAGCCATGATTTCTCCAGAACAACCTAAACAGGGAACTTTACTGGCTGCAAGCCGCTGGTACGCACTTAAGTCTCGTCCATTGCTACAATTAACTTGATATTTGACTTTAGAGTGGTTAAAGCTGTTGTAATTTTAGTCGTTGTTGTTTGCTGTTACTTAAAATAACCAAAAGCCGTCCATTCAAACTTAGAAAATAAGTCTGATCGTCCACATTCCACAACACAAACTGATCCAGCTGAAACTTTTTTTCTTACCTTGTTGTTGATCACTTCGCTAAAGTCGAAGAAAGGCGACAACACGGCGGTAGTCATCTTCCAATCGAGGATAAATCAAACACAGCGAGAAGAATCGGATACTTTAAATTATAACAAGCTAGGTTCTGGTTGTGTAAACTTGTGTTGCCCTATAAGAAACCCCCTCTGTCTTGCTCCTCTCGAAGCATTTCCTTTTAACCCAAATGCAGGAGGGGCCACGAAACGTCGCTACATATGGGCGTTTCTCTCATGATCTTTCCCCCCTCAAGTTTTTACTTCTCTCTCCCTCAGAAGCAAAGCAGTTTAAAAGTTAGCAAGAGCTCTTGTGCATGCTCATAAGTAAATCAGACCATGAGACTAGTTGTTTGTTGTCGTGATTGAAACTTTTGTTAGACATTGCTTATTTTGCATAGAGTTCTGTAACGCGCTAATTCAACGTCGATTCAGTGTTTGTGTGTGTGTGTTTGTGTGCGGTTTTTTTTTTTTTTACTTTATTAGCATATTATGCACATATTTGTCAGTTACGAATTAATCTACAACTTTTAGTTAAACTGAGTTGATGAATGGCAAGTAGCCTACAAAGAGAATTGTGCAGTTTACTATAACAGTAATAGAAAACATTTATTTTCAATCAAATGTAGCCTACTACTTTAAAATAACTGTCATTCACCAACCTTATTTCATTGTAACCATTTTTTTGTCAATTGGAAATATAGTTGGAAAGTGTTACAAGTGTTTTTCTGTAAATCGTTATATTTTACACTGATTTGTACAGCTTTTGTCATCACCTCAGGACAGTGGTGGTCATGTATGTTAGTTTGTTTTACATTAAAAAGTATCTGATGAAGCTAAATAGTTGTATAGTGCTACTTTTGAGACCACTTCAAAATGCACACTATTCAGGACAGACCCAACCCCAACCCCCCTCCCACAGCCCACCTCAGCAAACCATGACAGGGCAAGAACTGCACTCTTCGTGTACATCACTGAGTCATTCTGTATTTGTGTTACAGCTGAGGAAGAACAGCACCACTTAGGACAAAAGTTTTACACAAATGTTGGAGGAGAAGGCAGATTGACTGAGGATGTTTGCTACAACGCTACATTGCCCTGGGCTGTGTGGGGCGGAGGAGAGCAGGACGGGGTCATAACATCCCCCCTCCTCTCTACCTCCTCTCAGCCAGAGGTGGATGTTTTTCTAAAGGCATTTTTTTTCACCACACTTTATTAGTGCGTTTAACATGAGGACTGTAGGCGAGATGCGATGAACTTGTTTAACTACACTGAGTTTATTATTTTTTAATTTAAAAAATAATATGAGTATGCTTTTTTAAACAAGTTTTACAAGATCTGTGGTACAGAGTAATCTCCCCCCAGGGTGTAAGAGACACAACTGAAGGTTGACAGGAATGGTGGAGATTACATTTCAAAGTGTTTCCAACTAACTTATCAATACTTTGATGATATGGATTGTATCTTCAGAGTTTGGATAGGAAAAGTTATATTCACTTATACAAAGTTCAAGAATGCATTTTATCTCCAGTTAGTATGCCATAATTGTTTATTTTAATTTATAATGTGTTTGTCACATCAAGCAAATGAATTGTAGTGGCTTTGTTTATTCGGAGGGTTTGCGCAGTGTGGGCGGTTGGCCTGTAGAGAGAGCACTTCATTTCAATCTGTGTTTTACAGACATTTCTTTCTGTGGTTCTCCTGTTTGCTGAACAGAGAAAGAGAGAGTTTGAGATGGTAGTAAGAGGTAAGGAATTAATTATCTCTCACAGGATTACTTTACAGTTTAATCTCTAAGTATGTAGGAGGAAATTTGAGATTTCAAGAGTCAGTTATGTGCTCTGGTAACCGCCCTACTGTACAACCGAGCTGATAACTGGAGAGTGATTTCAAGTTTTTTTATTTCAACGTCCACAGTTGACAGACTTACTCCCTCAGACGAATATATTTTTCTTTAATTCGAGATCTGTTTACTTGGAGGTCTTTTCCTGCAACTCAGAATCTGCTGTCCCTCTTGCCTTTTTTTCCTACTCGAGGCTAGTGTTTTAAAGGCCAAGCACAAATGAAATGAGAAAAAAATTAATTGTCCATAAAAGTTTTGCCACAGTACAGTAAGTGGTACACCACCAGATCTCTCCAGTCATGTTGTTCCCATGCATCTCCTCTACAAAGTAGCTATTGAACTCTCTCCTTGTTATACAGTGCCTCAGCAGTTATATCGTATAGTATACAGTTGCTTCAAGGGTCAAAAGGGTCTGCTGAAAAGATGCCTGCTGTTTAACTGTTTAACTCGAAAATATAAACAAGTGAGATTTATATGGCCTTCTTTTTGACCCCTATATGGGAATAGCATTAGTCCTCTAGCTTAAAGATCATGCCATTAGCTATTTGCTATTATGCTATTGAAACCCATGCACTGCTTATCCCTTTATTTACCCCTCCTTTCCTCTCTTTTCGTAGAGTTAGAGCAAAGGACCTAAGGAAGCTGGAAACAGGACACTGGAGCAAAGGTAAATGTAGTTGGGGGAGAGTGTCAGGGTTTGAAGACAGGAAATAGGAAATTGATGAAAAAATGATGTTTGAAATATATTTTCCTGTCTTGAGTTTATCATGTGAAATGCCAGGTCAGTTTCCTCTCTGACCAGGTTCTCTGTCCTGTTGATCATGAGAAAGGGTGAACTCCCAAACTGAGTCATTTTGAGCAGGGTCAGAAACACACATTTTTTAGCGTAGAAATCATTGTTCTTTTCTTCTTCAGATTATTCTTTGGTACAATGTAAGGGGACATTTTTAGGGACATTTATGGCTTTATGACGTATATTGTCGTCTAATCACGTATAAACAGTTTCATCCATTTATGTTAAAAAGATGAATTGAATCAGATTAATGAATTAAATTATATAATAAAATATATTTTTTGTATAATATAATTGTAAAAAATAATATATAATTCAGTATATAATTAAATACATTAAATTATATATATATATATTGTAAAAAATAAAATATAAGTCAGTCTATATATTTAAATCTTATATTTAAATATTAAATAATACATTTAAATATATTACCAATCATTTTATGTATAAATTATAAAAAAGAATGATAATTGAAAAAATAAATTGTAAATAATACACAATTCAGTGTATATATATATATATATATATATATATATATATATATATACACTCAACATATAAAAAAATGGGCCATTTTTGTCACTCCAGGTACCATTTTTGCACCAAAGTTCATTTGTAACCCAGAACTGCACACTGACAACATGGTGATAGATTATATCCACTTTCAATAATGAAACCTATGGTTTTAACTGAACATGTACAATTTCATTGACCTCCAAACAATCAGAAATAAAAAGCCCGGGAAGTGATGGGATTCCCGCAGTCGAGATGTTCTTTAGACCTGACCTCCGAACAGGTGTCATGGTCATGCTGAGGACGGTGCTGAAATGAGATATTAGCGAGCCCTTCACTCAACGTGGTCAAAATCAATGATCTTTGTGAGCTGCGGCCAGCACAGGAACAGTGGAGGCCATTCTCTGAGTGAGAAATGCCCTCCGTCCATCTGTCTCCATTCTGGAGCCGACCCCCTCCGCACAGAACCTCTCCTGTGTGGTCACAACTAGAGTTACATGGCCCATGTGTCCAGAGCCGGGCCGGACAACAAACAAGGCCGAAAGTGAAGTCAATCTTCCCTGTGTCACTGTGTCTTTCTGCAAATTACTCGTTTTGCTTCTACATACATTCTTGAGAAAAATCTTGGACACAAATGGGAATCAAGCTGGAAAGAAAATTATTTTTTTTTCACTTGTTGAGTTTGTGTTATAAACGCATTGTTTCATGTTTTGGTTTCTCTGAAACACAGCATGTGGTTTAAGTTATTGTTTTGTGTACTGAGTAATAAAGTTAAAAACATTTTTGAATTGTTTGTTCCAGTGTAATGCAATCCTGTACAGAATATCTCTGAATTACCGCAAGAAGTGCATGATCATAAACAGCGGAAAAAACCTGAATCAACACTATATGATAATGATTGTGAAAGCAGATTATTACATAAATATATTATAAATATATATATATATATATTTAGGTTGTTATTAGGGGGTTGTTATGGTGTTCTGGGTGGTTATTAGGTGGTTGCTCTCTGGTCAAAAGAGCCAGATATTAATAGGAGCTTGATGCAAATGTGCCAGAACATGGCAGAAATGCCCCTAAAATTCCTCATGTGAAACAGAAGTCTTTCACATTCAGAGAGAAATCAGCTTACTTCCACATTGCAGAATAAGGTGGATAGTCAGTTATTCTTATTATGACATTAGATTTATTTTAACGGTGATTTTTTTTTGTGAAAAAAAAAATAATTATAGCATAGCATACCCATCCCCCAAAAGCCACAAATTTGAGGTGTCATTAATATTTATGGCAAAACATGGCATTTATGTAATACTTATATAATACAAATCCCTAACCTTAAGCCTTTGACTAATTTTATTATCCTTAATAATAATTATGGATAATTAAAGACACTTAACAGAACTCCATATAGAAATAAGGTTAATTATGTGAATGGTTGATGACTCATACACATGGGAGAAATAGAACTGAAGAAAAACATGTCTTCTGTTTACATTGTAGATTGTGTCGTTATATGTTGTCATTGGGCAGAGGGGACGAAACATTGGACAGAGGAAGCGAGGGTGGAAACCAGCTGGATTAAATAGAGGATGTTTGTCTTTTTTAGATTTGAGTAATTTTGACATTCAGAGATCATGTTATTTATCTTCTTTTTAGGAGCATGACGAAATGTGAACAGTGCACTAAACCAGAGGTGAGACATTATGTTTGTGCGAGCAGCAGATTGCCGCTTTGCCTGAGTCTGTCTGAACGTGTCTTTCCAAAACTGCTCTCCACTCTAATTACTGTTATCCACAATCTACTCAAGAGTTCAGCACCTAAACCTGTACTTGTGCTCCAAACTTGCACATTTGTATCAATTATGTTCGCTAGAGAGGGTATATTTGAGGCCATGCTCCTATGCGGCACCTCACAATCCACTCATGGGCATGTAGGGATAATTGACGCTTTCAGACTGTAGTAAAACAGTGTGGTCAACAAAGTTGCATGCAGCTCTCCATTTTGTTCCTCGTATAAAAGGTCAGGTGTCTCCAAACTATCAAGCTGCAAAAGGGAAAGACTTCATAGTTTAACTTGAAGATCATGGAGACAAAACAGGGATTTTCTTTTTGCTCTGCTGTAATGGCATACCTCTACAGTCCGTTCCTTGTAGTAATGATTAAGTAGAGGTGGAGAAAGCTCTTGTGAGCAACATTAAAGGTATGTGGGCCGTGGTTGGGCAACCGCAGCACAGTAAATCCTTTCCTCCGCATTCTCCCAGGGGAGAGTTTTCATAAACTGAGTTGCCGCGTGCCAACTTGCCATTTAAGATCAATGCTTTCTTGACCTCTCTTTTTGATTTCACAAATGTTTTCAATCATATTCTCAAAAAGCTGCCATCCATCCACGAAAATAGTGGGGGTTTAATGTAATGCTTGATGAACGAGTAACATGTTTTCTGTCTTTAAAGAAAAGACTTTAAAGTTTTGCATGGGAGGATTGTTTGATGAAAGGATATTGCAGCTGAGAGTTGAAGTAAGTCTTATGTCAACAAGATATTGTTGGATATAGGTTACTATTTTTTGTTTCTGTACATTAATCAGCTATAGTCTTTCTCAAAAGACTCAAAGTTTAAGACTTACATTATAAAATTTAGACAGATGCCCCTAAACAGTTTTCTGTATTTTATATCACCTTGAAGGGATTGTTCTCCCCAAAAGGGAAAATCAGGTTGTTCCAAACCTGTATGACATTCTTTCTTCTGCTGAACACGCACAAAAAAAGATGTACACTACCGTTCAAAAGTTTGGGGTCAATATAGGCTAATTAATACTTTTCTTCAGAAAGGACGCATTAAATTGATCAAAAGTGACAGTAAAGACATTTATAATAATGCAAAACATTTCTTTTTTAATTAAATGCTTTTCTCTTGAACTTTCAAAGAATCCTGAAAAAAAGAAGCACGTTTTGCACCAAAATATGAAGCAGCACGACTGTTTTGATAATCATAAATGTTTCTTGAGCATCAAATAATTATATTAGAATGATTTCTGAAGAATCATGTGTAATGATGCTGAAAATTTAGCTTTGATCACAGGAATAAATTACACTTTACTATATATTCACATATAAAACAGCTGTTTTACATTTAAAAAATATTTCACAATATTACTGTTTTTTTTTGTATTTTTAATCAAATAAATGCAGCCTTTGTGAGCAGAAGAGACTTCTTTTAAAAACATAAAAAATCTTACCGACCCCAAACTTTTGAACAGCAGTGTATATTTTTAAGAATGAAGAAAAAAAAAAGGGCTGCATTGACATTCATTGTAATGGACAATAGTGATGGGAAGTTATATCAGCAGAATATAATTAAAACGTTACATGTTAATAGCCAAATTCCCCAACACATTTACTTACACAAACGTTGATCAAATTCTGAATAAGAAAAAAAAAACTATAATGTAGCCAAGGCTAAATTATGAAAAATATTTGCTTAGCTGGGTCTTCAGGCTATGCAGTCTGTTAATTCACCTCACCACCCGATCTGAGTCGTTTGTTTTTTTTGTCACGTCACAACCCCATAGGCTGAAGCCATGCAGTCTGTACTGGAAAGAAAAATGATTAGTTCACCTCCCGAGTCTTCGGGTGTGAGTCGTTTGTTCATCACGTGACGGCCAACTCTTTATTACCACTTTCAATGTCATGGAAAAGTACCATCATGACAGAAATTCACAAATGTATAAATTATAAGAAATTTTAGAGTCCAGAAACCCATCACGTAACTGTAAGAGTAAAAAAAAAAAAAACTATCTACGCGCTTGTTTGTAAGGAAGGTTGGGAATTAACAAATATCTGTATCCAATATGGCTGTCACGTTGTCAGGGTTGTGTGCAGGTAGCTGAAGACGAGGACACGGGAGCTTCGATATAAAAGATTTAATTAACAAAATGAAACTTCCAAAATCAAACAGGAACAAAATAACAGACTCCAGGAGTCGGACTTCAGGGGAAACACAACCATACATAGACGACGATCGACAAACACTGAGGGAAAACACAGGGCTTAAAAGAACTGAACCAAACAAGATAATTAACTGAAAACAGGTGCATAAAATTGGACACAAACGAGGAGCGGGAAAACTTAACAGGACTAAACCAAAATCACAAAAGACAGGGGAAGACAAGATACAAAACAGAACTAAATACATCAAAACGTGACAGTACCTCCCCCCTCCCCGAAGGCGCGTCCTCGCGCCGTATAACATCCAAAGGGGTGGGAGGGTGGGCGCCCTGGAGGCTGACGAGGGCATGGTGCAGGTCCGGGAAGCCTCCAGGGCGGAGCAGGCTGTGGGCGTGGCCATGGCGGAGCAGGCTGTGGGCGTGGCCAGGGCGGAGCAGGCTGTGGGCGTGGTCAGGGCGGAGCAGGCTGTGGGCGTGGCCATGACGGAGCAGACTGTGGGCGTGGCCATGACGGAGCAGACTGTGGGCGTGGCCATGACGGAGCAGACTGTGGGCGTGGCCACGACGGTGAAGACCCTTCAGGTGGCCACGGCGGTGAAGACCCTTCAGGTGGCCACGGCGGTGAAGACCCTTCAGGTGGCCACGGCGGTGAAGACCCTTCAGGTGGCCACGGCGGTGAAGACCCTTCAGGTAGCCACGGTGGTGAGGACCCTTCGGGTGGCCACGGCGGTGAGGACCCTTCAGGCGGCCGTGGTGGTGAAGACCCTTCGGGTGGCCATGGCGGTGAAGACCCTTCAGGTAGCCACGGTGGTGAGGACCCTTCGGGTGGCCACGGCGGTGAGGACCCTTCAGGCGGCCGTGGTGGTGAAGACCCTTCAGGTGGCCATGGCGGTGCAGGCTCTTCAGGTGGCCACGGCGGTGAAGACCCTTCAGGTGGCCATGGCGGTGTTATTTTTTCAGGCCTCCATGGATCTTTGGCCGGCCACGGCGAAGGCGTATAGCGCCCCCCCAAAATTTTCTTGGGGAGGACAGGCTCAGGATCGGGAACTGACTTGACATCAACGGGCTCTGGCTCTGGCGCTGGGTCAACGGGCTCTGGCTCTGGCGCATGGTCAACGGGCTCTGGCTCTGGCGCATGGTCAACGGGCTCTGGCTCTGGCGCATGGTCAACGGGCTCTGGCTCTGGCGCATGGTCAACGGGCTCTGGCTCTGGCGCATGGTCAACGGGCTCTGGCTCTGGCGCATGGTCAACGGGCTCTGGCTCTGGCGCATGGTCAGCGGGCTCTGGCTCTGGCGCATGGTCAGCGGGCTCTGGCTCTGGCGCATGGTCAACGGGCTCTGGCTCTGGCGCATGGTCAACGGGCTCTGGCTCTGGCGCATGGTCAACGGGCTCTGGCTCTGGCGCATGGTCAACGGGCTCTGGCTCTGGCGCATGGTCAACGGGCTCTGGCTCTGGCGCATGGTCAACGGGCTCTGGCTCTGGCGCATGGTCAACGGGCTCTGGCTCTGGCGCATGGTCAACGGGCTCTGGCTCTGGCGCTGGGTCAACGGGCTCTGGCTCTGGCGCTGGGTCAACGGGCTCTGGCTCTGGCGCTGGGTCAACGGGCTCTGGCTCTGGCGCTGGGTCAACGGGCTCTGGCTCTGGCGCTGGGTCAACGGGCTCTGGCTCTGGCGCATGGTCAGCGGGCTCTGGCTCTGGCGCATGGTCAGCGGGCTCTGGCTCTGGCGCATGGTCAACGGGCTCTGGCTCTGGCGCATGGTCAACGGGCTCTGGCTCTGGCGCATGGTCAACGGGCTCTGGCTCTGGCGCATGGTCAACGGGCTCTGGCTCTGGCGCATGGTCAACGGGCTCTGGCTCTGGCGCATGGTCAACGGGCTCTGGCTCTGGCGCATGGTCAACGGGCTCTGGCTCTGGCGCATGGTCAACGGGCTCTGGCTCTGGCGCTGGGTCAACGGGCTCTGGCTCTGGCGCTGGGTCAACGGGCTCTGGCTCTGGCGCTGGGTCAACGGGCTCTGGCTCTGGCGCTGGGTCAACGGGCTCTGGCTCTGGCGCTGGGTCAACGGGCTCTGGCTCTGGCGCTGGGTCAACGGGCTCTGGCTCTGGCGCTGGGTCAACGGGCTCTGGCTCTGGCGCTGGGTCAACGGGCTCTGGCTCTGGCGCTGGGCCAACGGGCTCTGGCTCTGGCGCTGGGTCAACGGGCTCTGGCTCTGGCGCTGGGTCAACGGGCTCTGGCTCTGGCGCTGGGTCAACGGGCTCTGGCTCTGGGTCAACGGGCTCTGGCTCTGGCGCTGGGTCAACGGGCTCTGGCTCTGGCGCTGGGTCAACGGGCTCTGGCTCTGGCGCTGGGTCAACGGGCTCTGGCTCTGGCGCTGGGTCAACGGGCTCTGGCTCTGGCGCTGGGTCAACGGGCTCTGGCTCTGGCGCTGGGTCAACGGGCTCTGGCTCTGGCGCTGGGTCAACGGGCTCTGGCTCTGGCGCTGGGTCAACGGGCTCTGGCTCTGGCGCTGGGTCAACGGGCTCTGGCTCTGGCGCTGGGTCAACGGGCTCTGGCTCTGGCGCTGGGTCAACGGGCTCTGGCTCTGGCGCTGGGTCAACGGGCTCTGGCTCTGGCGCTGGGTCAACGGGCTCTGGCTCTGGCGCTGGGTCAACGGGCTCTGGCTCTGGCGCTGGGTCAACGGGCTCTGGCTCTGGCGCTGGGTCAACGGGCTCTGGCGCATCATGGGACGGGGCCAGCACATCATGGGACTCGGAACTGGACGGGGCCAGCACATCAGGGGACTCGGAACTGGACGGGGCCAGCACATCAGGGGACTCGGAACTGGACGGGGCCAGCACATCAGGGGACTCGGAACTGGACGGAACCAGCATTTCAGGGAGCTTGGGGCTGGGCTCAGGCTCTGGCGGGCAGGCGACGGGCTCAGGCTCTGGCGGGCAGGCGACAGGCTCAGGCTCTGGCGGGCAGGCGACAGGCTCAGGATCTGGCTGGATGTGGCAGCCATCTTTTTGGCTAATCGCACCGATATCAGCGGGGGATCAGTCATACCGGATATCAGCCGGGGAAGTCCAGGGACCGATCTGGCGGCAGGGCTGATGCGGTGTGCAGGCTCTGGCGGGCAGGTGATGGGCTCAGGCTCTGGCGGGCATGCGATGGGCTCTGGCGTTAGCGTGCAGGTGATGGGCTCAGGCGCTGGCGTGCAGGTGATGGGTTCAGGCTCTGGCGGGCTTGGAACTGGCTGGAGTGGGAGATCTTCCACGACATATTCGGATCCACACGCCCACAGCGTGTGATCCACAAACTCAAAAAAGGACATATGGAGGTCCTTTACCAGAATTACCTGGGCTAGTGGGTCTTTCAGTCCACCCCAGAAACTCTTAGTCAGCTCTTCTTCATCCTGAGTCTCGTCATCATACAATTCTATATAAAGTCCTGCATATTCCTCCAGAGAGAGTTCCTCTTGGAAGAGGATAGGTGTGTGAATGGGGTCCACCTCCTTGTTCTTCCTCCTTCGGCCCATTTTTAGTTTACGGTCGATCGTTCTGTCAGGGTTGTGTGCAGGTAGCTGAAGACGAGGACACGGGAGCTTCGATATAATAGATTTAATTAACAAAATGAAACTTCCAAAATCAAACAGGAACAAAATAACAGACTCCAGGACTTCAGGGGAAACACAACCATACATAGACGACGATCGACAAACACTGAGGGAAAACACAGGGCTTAAAAGAACTGAACCAAACAAGATAATTAACTGAAAACAGGTGCATAAAATTGGACACAAACGAGGAGCGGGAAAACTTAACAGGACTAAACCAAAATCACAAAAGACAGGGGAAGACAAGATACAAAACAGAACTAAATACATCAAAACGTGACACACGTCACATGACAAAAGAACGGACGCTCTATATTCAGGAGGTGAGCCAATCATTTCTGGTTTCTGTACAGAACCTATAGGACATAACATAAAATGATCGAATCAGTATCTGAGACAACTCGTGGTTTCCGAGTCAGATTATTGATTCGTTCAAAATGAACGAATCGTTCATGATCTACCCATCACTAATGGACAAATGCCCCTGAAAAGTTTTCCACAGAAAGTCAAACTGGTAAGGGTTGAGTAGATGATGACAAAACGTTCTAGAGCTGTTTTAGATAGTGTAACAAGGTTCAACTGTTCAGGAAAGAAGGAGGCGTGAACCGGCGAAGGTTCAACGTAACTTAAAATAAACAAACAAAATGAAAGTAAAGAAGCAGCACCTCATGGACGACTGCCGCATATAAACATAATAAAACACAACATAAATAGTCCAGGCCTGGTCCTCTCTCTTCCTCTACTGTCGTCGCTCCTCCTTTTATCCTCCCGGAGCACCTCCGTGAGAAACTCATTAGCAATCGCTCCATTCCCACGGCTCTCGGCCTCATCCTGCTTGCCACAGATGCTTTAGTTTTTTTAGATGCCATGTTTTCTTTCTGCAGATCTTGACACATCTGCTTAGCAACAGAAAGAAAGATCATCCAAGTATCTCCGACATTACGCCACACACATTTTCCCCATTAGTAGATGATGTAAATTTCTCTTTGATGGAAAGATGTATTGGATTCATACTTCTTTGTCTCTATCCGTGTCAAAGATCTGAGGTGCAGCTGGGTACAATCCTGAGGGAAATCAGTTTGTTCCGTATGCCGTTCTGCATTGAAATGGAGTGTGTTTTTAGCCCGCAGTTTTGTCTAGAACAAACTCATCATGCTCTCCACAGAACCTCACATGACAAAGACTACAAATACAGTCTGTAAACTACCATTCTACTTTTATCTCTGTTTATCCTTGTGTGTTTTGCTTGGTAAATCAGTGTGCCTTTTCTGTTTCGGGCTGTCTATCTGTTTGTGTGAAGAAAGGGGAAGAAGAAAAGTGAGTCCTTGTCAAAAAGAAACTGGAACCAATTACGCCCAAAACTCAGTGTCCACGGTGGATATTGCTGGCGTATCCACGCTTGTATATACAACCCCTCAACCTCAGCCTTTCTCGAGGTCCAGTCCCACATGGCAGACCACACTGTTTTGTCAGCTCATTCTGCATCCTATTGTGTGACATGGAGTATGGAAACTCTTTTGGTGCGTGTTAAACTGTGTTGGTTCGCAGTTTGTTTGCCTTGTGTGCTTATACGCTCTGTGAAATCCAGTAAAGTCAAATGGCTTTCCCAGAATCGGCACTTTATGAGCCCCTGTCCCCATCCCCTTCAACTTAGAATGCATTCATCAAATATTTGAGTCACTCCGACTGTGCCTGCGAGCGACTCAATGTCCTTTGCTTTTTCCCCTTTACTCTCAAATAGAGTACAGATATTTTCCCAGTGCACAGCTGCCCTGTTTGAACCATGACCCTCTTGACGAATCTCTCGACGAACCCACCCAGAGCTGGCAAACGGACCTGCTCTCTTGACTTTGCGCTGACGTATCTGGCTCTGTGTTTGACCACCACCCGGCCTTCATCATCCTCCAACCAATGTGGGACTGAGGAAATAATGAAAAAAGCTAACTAAATGGTTTCCAAATGAAAACAATTCCCACTAGAGAGGGAAGAGGCTATTAATACATTTAATATGTGATCTCAGTAATGCACCTTCTCTTGACATGAAACAGTTTGGCTTTGGTCTGAACATGCGTGGCCTACAGTGATGTTTCCGGGAACAATGAGATCTTGATCTGAAGTTCAGCCTAGTGATTCTCTGCAACTAGCTTCATCAACTTAACAACTGTTTCTGTTCTACCAAACCAGGGTACTAATTTAGGACGGGATTGGGGGGTCTTATCCCCATAATTAAGGCTCGAACCCCTGAAGTAAGTCAAAACAAAAGGGAGGGGAGCTCTTAAAAGTCCATTTTTACATATAAGTATATATATGTTTCAACAATGATTCAGTATTCACAAAAGTTAGATTACAAGTTTGTCAAATTGCGTGTTTTCGCTTTGCAATAAATAGAGTCGTTTGTCTAAGGGCCTAACCAGTAACGCTACGCCCCTCAAGCACTTTTAAATAAGATCCATATTGGACAATATATGGACAAAATGTTATGTATTCCTTTATTATAGATTTACATATCACAACTATTTGACAAATGTCAATTCGCTAACAGTTGAGTGCTACAGTATATTAAAAAGTCTTTTCATTAACTGCCACTTACAGCTATCTGATATACTTAAAAAGTCTTTGTTTACTGTTAACTTCAATATCAAAATATGTTTTTACTAACTGCTTAACTGTCCTTTCGTTAACTGCAATTAAATTGTTTCATTAACTGGTATATTAAATAACTTTTTTCACTAACAGCCAACTGCTATATCACAATGCCTTTTCGCTAACTGTTATATTTAAGAAGTCTTTTCAGTTACTGCTAACTGCTATATTAAAACGTTTTTTTTCTTTAACTGCTAATTTGCTAACTGCTGTTTCAAAGAATAATTTAGTTAACTGCTATATTGAAGGGTACTTCACCACTGGCAAAGTGGGCTTTCAATAAAACTTGTGTGCCTATTATGGAAACTTGATTCCGCCACTGAATAAAAAACAACAACAAAAAAATAATTAATTGCGACTTTTTATCTCCCAATTCAGACTTTTTTCACATTCAGAATTGTGTGATATAAATTTGCAATTGTGAGTTATAAAGTCATGAGAAATAAAGTCTGTCTTTTTCCTCAGAATTGGACTCGCAATTAAAAAAAATAAGTTTATATCACAATTCTGAGATTATAACTCGCAATTTTGAGTTTGTATCTCGCAATTCTAAGAAAAAAAAAATCTGAATTGCGAGATGTAAAAAATTGTGTGTGTGTGTGTGTGTGTGTGTGTGTGTGTGTGTGTGTGTGTGTGTGTGTGTGTGTGTGTGTAGGGGGGTTGCAATTATCTTTTAAAAAAATGTATTCCGTAGCGGAAACAAGCTTCCATAGCCTATACAGTAGAAATGTGTGTGTGTGTGTGTGTGTGTAGGGGGGTTGCAATTATCTTTTAAAAAAATGTATTCCGTAGCGGAAACAAGCTTCCATAGCCTATACAGTAGAAAGGTGACTTTTATTTTTTAAATCGTTCTACCTGACTGTAGAAAACAGAAAAAGTCTGTTGTCTTCGCTTTTGCCAAATAGGTAGGAAAACAACCATAAAAAGTCCAGTTTAACGAGTTTTGCTCCATCCAGCGGCCTTTTGCTGACAAATAAACGTGAATTTACTGGTCCAGAGGGCTGTTCCATAAAACAAGATTAGAATACAAGCCAGGCTTATTTTGGTTAGTCAGACTTATTGTCGGTTGATTCTGTTTCATAGGGTTAGGTTTAGCCAACTTAAAATAGTTCAAACTCAGTTACTCTGGCAACTTAGTGGGATTGCGTAAACTTCAATTTTCTTTTATGAAACTGCTTTAGCCCCAACTTATTTGTTAGGTTAATTCAAGTAAGGTGTTGGAGTTTAACCCCCGCTTTTCCTAGCGTCTTTTATGGAACAACCCTCAGGTAACGCGGAGAACAAGTAAACATTGTTCATTTACACTACAGAGATTGTAACAATACAATTCGGGTTTAAAAATACAAAGTTACACTTTAAAATGTCTTTATCTTAAAGAGTGAAGTAAGTTACATGCAATAAAATTCAGCGACAAAATTTCATGTCACCAAGTAATTATAACATTAATAGGCTTAATCCAGTCTATTGGAGGTCATTGAGTAGCTAAGCACATTTGGGCCTTGCGTTACAAGGTAGCATCAGGAGTGCGTTGCTATTGTCTCCACTGCATAACACGTGTTCCATTCTTAAAATGCGTCATGCGTTCAGTAAAGAAAGGCGCATTTTCTTGGCTCCCACGTGTACATTTTTAAGCATTGACCTTTAGACTCGGAAGCAAGCTTGGTGCAGATGCAATCAGGCTGGTGTATTTATCTCCCACACTGGCAAGTTTGCTCAAAGAAAATCATACAAAAAGTGGAAATTCTTCTAATCTTCTCTCTTGCTTTTAGTACTTTCAGTGAGCATCTCTCACATGTATGTATTCCTAGCAGTGACTCCAGCAAAAGCTACCAGAACCTTAGACATCACTTCCAGGATCAGCTCCCCCCTTATTCACAAAATAAATAGTTGGCGATTAAAATGGTTAACTGAGACCGTTTTCCTCTTAATTCTTTCTGATCTGTCTTGTATTGCATGCAGTGATGAAGCTGACTAATGCGAAGGCCCTTATCTCTAGCTCCCTTCCTGTGAAGAGCTCTTGTGCCAACCTACTGGTGCAGAACACTGATAGCTCAAAGGTATGTTGAAATGAAATAATATTGATCTTTTCTTATGTATCAAATTGTTTATCACTAGATGTGCAAATAACTTTTTTTGCCATCTGGGACACAGTATCGGAACGGGGAACAATCATCTAGAGAACATAGAGAGATTTGTAGCTTTATTTTCTGAGTCATTTGTGTAAAAGATGTGGTCATTACAGATGAAATACTATCAACCCTGTAAATGTCTTGGCCTCCAACACAAAGAATCTTTCAAGTGAATATGAGTGTGCCGCTCTCCCGCTTCAATGGAATGATTGATAAAAATGTTCCCTGCTTGTTTATGAAATCTGATACATGGTATCTAACAGACTGTGATAGGACTTTCGCCCACCAGTACTAGCCTGCCCCTCAAACCACCCTTAAAAATAGAATGATTACAATAGCATGTGTTTAAAGTGAACAAGCTCTGATAAAACAGGAAAAGGCTTGTTAAACTAATTTGGAATCAAGATTTTCCTGCTTTCAATAGAGGATTTGGCCTTGAGCTCCGAATGAAAGCGGCCTTTTAAAAAGATGACAAATTTCATTGCTTTGTTTTTTGAACGCCTGCCTCTGATTGCGAGAACTGTTCGGTCACACACAAAAGTATGTGTTCTTCCACATCTCGTGAAGAGGAGACAGATGCAAGACCCAGTCCAAAGCCAAGAAAGCTTCGGCTTTTATTAGCCAAACAGAGCATAATGGGTGGTTGTACAATGTAAACCAATGCTACTAATGGGTGAAAAGACCCTAATTATGATGTTTTCCACAGTGATGAGCATCAAACACTGAAGAGAAGACATTTCAGACAATGTAAACTTCATGTTAAAGCCTTTTGGCCCTGTATAAGCAGAAGTGAGTGACAATACAGGAAACATCTGGAAGTGGATCTACAGAGGTCTTCGGGGAGATGACAGGGTGAGGATTAGCTTCCCCTTCCACACCGTGTCTCATGCATTCTCTGCGAATCGTGTGGATTCTGTCGAGGTCTCCAAGCAGACCCTGAACAAATAACATGAAGCAAAACAGCCGCAAAAATGAGACACTCAAAGCACATTGTAATTATCATGAGGTAATTTTAATGTGGTGTAAACATGGCTGTGCTGCAAAGTGAAAAATGCTAGTCTGTATTGAAGTTTGAGGTTAGGTTTTCCTCCATGGGTAACGGAGAGCGCTTATGTTTACTGTTTCAGTGGTTACTCAAGGGGTTGTGAAGCAGGCCTCAAAAACTTTGTTCTGTGCTGATCTGTTCTTCTCTGTCCTTTGGGGTTCACATAAAGCAAGGCACATCTTTGATGTAAATAGGTCAATAACAAATAATGAGGACCCAGATTACCTAACAAAAAGTGTCAAATGGTATAACCATCATGTGAAGAAAAAGATTTGGTTACACTTTATTTCGATTAGGTTAGGGTTAGGTATAAGGGTAAGTAGAATGAGTTGATATGTAGTTGCAAAGTTACTTATAGTCAGTAGAATTTCTGTTAAGGGAGCATCAAAATTAAGTTATCCCAGATATTAAGCAGTCTACTGATCCTCTAATGAAAGTTTGATGACATATTGTAGTGAAGTTCTGTAAGTTAGTAGAATGTCTAAAGTGGACATCGAAAGAAAGTGTTACAAATATTTTTTAGATAAGGTAAAAAAATAATGTTTTTTTCCACCATTAAATCATGAAGTTTCCGTATGGTTAATCCATTTGACTTGAACTAAGTATTTAACTTTTCATGAAAAGATTAAAAATTATATTTTTACTACTCTTGGCACAGCATAGGAATCCTCTCTCAGAGATAATTTCCAGTTATATGGGTTTCTTGTCTTATGAAAACAAAATAATTTTCTGCTTATTGGTTACACCACATTGCCTTTGATTCACACCCGGTGTTACAAGGCTTATCCCTATATTCTCAGACTAAAATGCATTATTGAGCTGTTTTCAATTAAAGCAACTTGCACTGACATATCTTAAAATATGTCAGTGGCATTGTTTTGTCTCAAGATGTACACCAGTAATGTTTTTTTCTAAGGCACGTTTATAAAATATACTTTAATGCCCTAACTGAGCTAAGGCCTACTGGTTTAATCTGAACCCTGTATCTGAAACCAGGCCTAAAATTTCTAAATTACTTATGCTAAGATTTTTTTTATACCACATTAGACCGTTAGACCATCTACTAACCCCACATTTTTATTTTAAGACCCACTTCCCCACAAAAATATCAAAATGAGTTTTCATTTAGAAACTGAAACCAGCTTTATCATAGAAGAGAAAAAAGAAATTGTCCATACAAATTACTTTTTTAATGTATTTTTGAAAAACTTAATAGATCATGACAAAAATATGAGCTTCACGTCATTGACCCAAATACACAACATGTGTTTGCGCATCGTTTTCCATTCCACTCGCTCTCACGCACGACCATAACTCCTCACGCTTTTGGTCACTTGCGCTTCACAAATTTCTCTTTCACCCACTTACTTTCATTCGTACACCCCGCAGTTAACTGTCTCCATCTGACATACACATTCTCATGCGTCATCTCTCGTGCTCCCCCACACTGTACATTGACACTGTATTCCACTTACCCACAAATTTCCACCCGCACTTTAACCACTCTGCTCACTCTAACCACTCTGACTGAAAAGAGAAAGGTGTAGAAGAACTTTGAATGAAATAAGTCTAAATAGGCATCTCGAAGGAATATGAGGAGATTGCTGAGAGAAAAAGGCAATGGGAGCGAGAAGCTTTGAGGGAGAGCGCTGTGAGGGAGAAAGTGCACAGTCATGCTCATGGAATGCGGGGGAGGAAGGGGCGGCTGGCGTGACTGCCCCATTTTTCACAGCCTTAATCAGAGACAGCTGTCAGTGTGAGGGGAGCGGAGGAGGACTGGAGAGAGGGATGAGAGAAGAGGTGAGCGGTGCTTGTGTGCCCGGTGGAGTGTATTTTTTTTTTTTGGGAGTTATTTATTTCTTTAACAGAGTGGAAACTTAGAAGGAGACGTGTGAGGAGGACGGGCCCACCTTCTTTTTTGCTGCTCCTGGATTACATTTAGTGGCATCTTCTTGCATCTCTTTTTAACTGTATAGATGCTCTCACCTCCATTTAACCCCACCACAGGCCTCCTATCACATATAACACATTGCCCTCCTTCTTATATACAGCTCCCCACATATAGTAACAAATCTCGCTCCATTCACAGTCCCAGAGCGCTTGTGTAGCCCATAGTTTGAACAGTGAATCATACGATTATGGCTCCAGTGCTGTACTTACCATCTACATTCTGCATTGGACAATAACTTTCAGCGAGGTTTACTGTTCACGTTGTTCAACCCAAATTGACTTTTAGTGTCACTTGCATAGTTAGCCTAATGTTAACTATATATGGTCCTCCCAAAAAGTGCATGAGCGAAAAACTACTGAGATGAGTATGTACTCAGTTTACATACATGTTTGTGACTGTCCATTTAGTGCCAGGTGTGGTAACTATTGTGCCCTGAATAACTTTTAAATAATAATGGCCTGGTATTACAGACAGGGTTTAGATTAAGCCAGGATTAGGCCTTAATTCAATTAGGACGTTTAAGTAGCTTTTATAAGCATGCCTTAGAAAAAACAACATTGCTGGTGTGAATCTTGAGACAAAACAATGGAACTGATATGTCAGTGCAAGTTGCTTTCAGTTAAAACAGCTCAAACATGCATTTTAGTCTGGGATTACTTTAAAGGATTAGTTCACTTTTTAAAAAACTTTTGCTGATTATTAAGTCCATTATATGGAGATTACATGGGGGTGAGTAAATTATCAGCAAAAGTTTTTTTTAAAAGTGAACTAATCCTTTAAAGTAACACCAAGTAGCTTTTTCTCTTCGGTCGCCCTACTGGTTGGAAACGAAATTGTCCATTGCCGCTGTCGTAAATAATTTAACCTACCGTCGCACGCACGCTCGCTGTTTATCCAGCACCGGCTTCAGAATGAACGATGTCCACAGACAAGGTATGTTACATGATTTCATGAAAGGATGATGTATTGCGACATCAGAAACGAAGAAAAACGGAATAATGACTATTGTAGCTCTTGACGAAAGCAGTCGAATTTTGTAGTTCTTTTTGTGCACGGGTTCCTACCCGAAACCCGAAGTTACATAGTGCCAGTAAAAGCGATACAGACCCCGTCAGGCTATGGCAGACGTGTCATTTAACTTATTTTAAGTTGATGTACCATCACAAGGGTCTTGGAAATATATTATGAAGGTTGAAAAGTGTTACTTAGTGTTACTTTAAGGCTTGTTTGTGAAACAGGGGGAATTAATCTTATTTTAGTTAGTGAAATAGTGTGTCCATGTTATGTCATATGTCATCCTTGTATGTGGTCAATAAGCTATTTTCTGTTTAATTTTGAAAATGTAACTTTTTTTTCATTATGAAATCAGGAGATTTCAGCCCATTCTCACCCCAAGGCGTCATCTAACTGACGCCTTGGGAATCAGTTTGACCATGCTTCAATATTCGACGTTAAAGGTACCCTTTAGCGTCAGTTAGTTGACGCGATCCCAGGGCGTCATCTAACTGACGCGTTACCCTTAGCGTCAGTTAGATGACGCCCTTCTACCCAGACCTAAACCTACCCGCGTCATCTAACTGACGCGTTTCCCTTATAGCGTCAGTTAGATGACGCCCTGGGATCGCGTCAACTAACTGACGTCGAATATTGAAGCATGGTCAAAATTGTCAGTTAGATGACGCCTTGGGGGTGAGAATGCGTTGGAGATTTGTATCAAATTTTGGACTTTATGCCAAGCCCCCCAATATATAACAGAAAATAACATCATCATAATTTTACTTTGTAAACTACTTTTTAATAAACTGATAGCAAAAAAAATGCTATTACATGTACTTTTAAGGCTCCTTTAACTTTTTGGAATGACTTCCTTTCAGAGGGAGAGGGTTCAAGCCTTCATACTGGATATCAGCACAATAACCATTCATGTACCTTATTCTAGTTTCTGTCGTTCTCGAAGCAGAATGTGGTTGTTCTGGGGATGATACTGGACCTTGGGTGGTCATGGTACAGTATGTGTACATCACACAATCCCATTCACCATGCAGAGAGCGTTTCAGCCTCACACAGGCGCTTGTGTGTTTGACAGTCGAATTCCTGTGATGTCACAATCTTCTCACCTCATCATAACGATGGGTCCATGTTTATACCAAGACAAAATAGAAACCTTAGGGAGGGAAGCGTTGCCTCGCAAAGACTTGCAAACATGGCAGAGTAAGGAATAGCTCACTTTAAACAAGATAAACAATTACTGTGTGCAGCGAAGATGAAAAAAAAGCAACGGGTTCACTTGTTTATCTCAACCGCTCGAGTGTTATGAACCGGTTTGGTAGAGTTTGTTGCAGTGGTACCTTGTGGTACTTTGATAGGATTCTCCCTTTTTTGCTTCAGTTCAAAAGTCCCTGTTTATGTGGTCAGAGTGGGTTTGGTGTCTGCTGTGGGCACAGGGGCCTCGTGGGAATATTGTGTGTAATGAGGCTGACGTATCGTCTAATGACAGAAAACTGTTCAGATGACTCGAGCTCCCTCAGTGACAGGGCTTCCTTTTTACTCAGAAATTATATTGTTGAGGTTGAGGAGCAATCTCTGATAAGACAAATTATACTTTTCTTCAGCTGGTGGCTCTCATGAAAACAATGATTTTAACAATAATAGATGATGGCATTTTTTACTATGTATTATTATACTGTATGTTTAATTATATTTGTATTATTTAAAAAATATATATATTTTAAACAAATGAACAGAATACACAATTTATGCAAAAACGTTTACTTTTTCTTTTCTTTAGTTTTTCTAGACGTTTTTGGCTCGTCCCCAGCCCGATTTTTAACTTCTCCTCACAGTATTAACAAATCTATAAAAATGCACACAAAGGAGCTATTTTCTAAAGACTTTGTTTTTTATATACATTATGTGCTATATTTTAGTTGACAATAAATTAATAAAATTACTTCTTAAAGTTGTGTCCTCAATTTGCAGCCACTTTGTTAACTGTCCCTTATTAAAATAAATAAATTCTCTATAAATAAAAATGATGACATAATAATGACATAATCTTTTCAGGAAGTGCTTTCAGCAAGTAAAGTAAATTTGTCTTTATAGTAAACAACAGACTATTGGAAATATCAAGATTTAATTGTCATTAAGCCTTAAATTGTCATGACCAGTGTTGGGGGTAATGCATTACGTAATCAGATTACTTTTTCAAGTAAAGAGTAATGCATTACTTTTAATTTTTCCAACAAATATCTGAGTTACTTTTTCAAACAAGTAATGCAAGATACTTTGTTTTCCCATTTATTGACCGACAGCTCTCTCTTGTCCCCATGTTGATAGAAATCAGAAGGAAGTGCAGTGGCATTGTGTGTAAACATGGTTATTGTACAGTAGTTCTAGACTAAATATAAGCATTCGTTTACTTATTTCACTTACACAAAAACAGATTCAGTATTCCTCAAAATGAATGAAAAAAGTGAAATGCAAACTCAGAATATTACACAAACATCCAATAATTAAAAGTTAAATAATACAAATATACTTTATGTATTTAAATTTAAAAGTATTTGTATTTAAACATTATTTGCCAATGTCTTTGCTGCTGACCTTCGATGATCCAATTTAACCATACTAAAAAGCAAAAATGACTTTAAAAGTAATGTAATCCATTACTTTCCATAAAAAGTAACTCAATTACTTACTTTTTGGGGAGTAACGCAATATTGTAACGCATTACTTTAAAAAAGTAACTTTCCCCAACACTGGTTATGACCTTAAACTATCAACCCTCTGTTACTTTTCTGAATGCAGTTATATCTCAACATCAATTGATATTCATTAATTTATCAAATCACATTTAATTACAATGTTTAAACTCTTACAGACTTGTACTTTCAACTTTTAAATCACATCTTCAAAATAGAAGAAACACCAATTTCGTAGAATGACCCATCTGGTGACATATTATGTGTAACATATGAACAATGAGGCTTTACATTTAAAGCAGGGTTGATGTGAGGGAAGGTTTGAGAGCAGCTGAAAATGGGGCAACTGAAAAGTTTTTCAGTATTATGTTTCTTAGTTCCTCTTTCAAGGTGATAGTTGATGACATCAACAGCTTACATCAGCGCAAACCCTCTTTTGGAGTTGAAAAAAACTACCGTCAGGATTTACTTGAGACACGCAGTGAAAAATCATCGCTGAAAAGGCGTAGATACAGTTATTTTTGCGGCTGACGTTATTGCACATGCATTTTTAGAAGTTTCCCTTTCAGATGCAAAATATATGGGAGGAGAGTATTTTAATAAATCACGCAACACGATTTACTAAGGTTTGCGCAATTTACTGGTATTTGCGCCATTATTTACCGCCCAAAATAAGCATGTCTTCAGCAGACGCTAATTTGCGCTGCTCTTGGTAGATTGCGTTGGTCATTATGGAAATAATCCGCTGTGTCTGTGTTCTTTAATGTGTGCGTCGCCAGTAGATCACACACATAACTTTCCACTCCTATCTTTTTCTTAAATTGCGCTCTTAAAGAGATAGTTCACCCCAAAATCAAAATTCTGTCAGTAATTACTCACCCTCATCTCGTTCCAACCCCGTAAGACTTTCGTTCATCTTCGGAACACAAATTAAGATATTTTTGATTAAATCTGAGAGCTGGATCACTCCTCCATAGGCTTCTAAGGGATTGAAACTTGACAGCCCCGAAAAGTTATTAAAGAAAACATTAAAAGAGTCCAAGTGACTACAGTGCTCAATTTTAAATTTATAAAACGACGAGAATACTTTTTGCGTGCAAAAAAACACAAAAATAGCGACTTTATTCAACCATCTCTTCTCTTCCGTGTCATTCTCCTAAGCTGTTGACGTAGTGTAACTGCGCAGCACTTCTGTGTTATACGTCACACGTAGGCTCACTATTGGCTGACGCTGGTCATGTGTGTGATGCGTGTGACGTTCAACCAGAAGCGTTGCGCAATAACACTACGTGAAATCTCCAGGCCCAAAGAGAATACTTGAATAAAGTCGCTATTTTAGTTTGTTTTTTGCGCTCAAAAAGTATTCTCGTAGCTCGATAAACTTAAGATCTCGCCACTGTAGTCAGTTGGACTATTTTAACGATTTCTTTAATAACTTTTCGGGGCTGTCAAGTTTCAATCCCTTAGAAGCCTATGGAGGAGTGATCCAGCTCTCAGATTTAATCAAAAATATCTTAATCTGTGTTCCGATGATGAACGAAAGTCTTACAGGGTTGGAACGACATGAGGGAGAGTAATTACTTACAGAATTTTCATTTTTGGGTGAACTATCACTTTAAGACATGCAGTAAAAAATCATCGCTGAAAAGGTGCAGATACAGTTATTTTTGCGGCTGACCGTATTGCACATGCATTTTTAGAAGTTTCCCTTTCAGATGCAAAATATATGGGAGGAGAGTATTTTAATAAATCACGCAACACGATTTACTAAGGTTTGCGCAATTTACTGGTATTTGCGCCATTATTTACCACCCAAAATAAGCATGTCTTCAGCAGACGCTAATTTGTGCTGCTCTTGGTAGATTGCGTTGGCGTTGGTCATTATAGTGTGCGTCGTCAGTATAGATCACACGCAGAACTTTCCACTCCTATCTTTTTCTTAAATTGCGCTCTTAAATTTCAGACTGATCTCATGAGATAGCGTATGTATAACACGCCAATTCGTATTTCCATTTTTGGCGTGCTATCAACACGCATAATCGCTTTTCAGCGTGTTTATGAACGCCGTTGACTTAACGTTACATTACTGTATATATAAATCTATGACCTACCCCAACCCCGTCCCTAAACCTACCCGTCACTGGGGTTTATACCATTAATAACTGTTCCCCTACCATCCTAGGACAAAAAATATAGCTCGCCAGATGTAGATCTAGGTTTTTCTTCGTTTCGCTCGGACATTTAACGGCGTGTACATACACGCGGAATCACTCGGACATTTAACAGCGTAGACATACACGTATACACGCGGATAGCTCAAAATGCGTACACTGTAAAAAAAGTTAACTCATTATTTTGAGTTATCTTTTTGCATGGGTTTTTTTTAGTTTAACTAACTTATTTCGATAAGTTGAGGACAAGAAAACTTAAAATTTCTTGTTGTCTGGACAATCTAGTTAAAAAAATAAGTTGAAATAACTAAATTGCTAAAATATTTTTTACAGTGTATAGATAACACGCAACTTGACTTGAAAGTGGCGTGTATGTTTATGCAAAAGTCATGATGTCATGTTGTAAATTTAAATCTTAAACACATTTATGGTGCAAAAACAACTATGTGATTAGTGCATGTTCTACATAAATAGATGTAAATGTGTCATGATGTTGTGTGCTGCCACAAGGTCAGATACTCTTGGTGTTTTCCCCGATAACCACCTATGAAGTGCAACCAAACTTTGCAACCAATGTCTGTCGATGTGCCATGTGTGTGTTCTATTTTAGTTGTGAAGAACTCCCCTCATCTCTCAAAGAGCAGCTCATTTCCTGCGCACATACTATTATCTGATGATATAACATTTGTGTGGTGCCTTCTTTGTATAGCAGTGGAACTCAAACATGGTTGACTTTGTGGCCGTCTTCACCCTATATTTTCATGCTGACAGAGACAAAGGGAAAATTTAAAGGGCATTGTGCATTTTTTTGGTTTGATGTCTGCTTGTTAATATGTGCGCAGACACACACTTGTATTTGCTTTCATAATTACACATGTATTTTTCACCGCCCTTCTTATAAAAGTGAAACATATTGCATAAGTGATAAAACACAGAACATAAAGTCACAAGTCAAGTGCTGCATTTAGGCCTTTAGTGCTAGAAACACTTGGAAGCATACTGATGCATTTTTAAATTGAATTTAAAGCATAGCCATAAATCTTGTCGATTTTATTATTTAAGATGAGGAATAATACAAGTTCAGTGAGTCTGGGGCTGGAATTTACTAGCACAGATATCAAGAACAATATTTGCTTACCAAGCAGATGAGTTGAGGAAGTCAAGGAGTGTTATTTATGGAAGTTTTTTGGTCACTCTTTATTTGACTGCATTCATGTTATTGAGTAAGCGCATGTGTAAATATTGAGTTGAACAACAAGTAGGCCTACTTAGTATGTATAATTATTAACTCAACTAGATAGACTTTGTTACCAGTAGCCTACAAAAGAAACATCCAGACAGGCTGTCCTACTTTTTACTCTAGTGAATGTCTCTCAGGTTGCGTTTATTTTTGATAATCATTTTCAAGTCTTGGCTACAAAAAAAGCCAATAAACATTTTCCCTTTTACTGCGCAGGAAAAAAAGATAGAAGTCATTAAACACTTTTTATATTAAATTAGAGTACACGTACACGCACACACACATACACACACACACACACACACACAGATTTTATGAATGCCATTGCACTTTGTGATTCGTAACCTCTCCTCTTTGTCCTTACATGTCCTCTGTTATCAGGCAGAGAGGTCATGTTGACCCAGCCCTGTGCTGCTTTTAGGGGGAGGGGGCGCTTTCTCTGACTCAACACAGTGTCCCCCAGAGGTCAAAGTTCAAACCCAATAACCTAATCCCACTGGGTTTATTTACCCGCATATCTCTGCATTGCTAAATCTCTCCTAAGTGACTTGTATCACGGACTCTCGGCCAAGCTAAACACACCCGTACGGCACTGACCTCATCTTTGAAGCTCTCCTATCTAAACTTTAATTCCAAAATACAATCAGGATATCATCTGTGGTTATCATGGTTTGATCAGGTGATGGTTATCTTCTATAAGACTTCCCTATTCGAAAAAGGGAGCTTTCTTGGTACTTTCCAGGGCACTTTCACTCTTGCGTCTGTTGTAATTAACACTGTATTTACTTAACTGTTAAAGATCAGTGTTGCTGCAATGACTCATCTCGTAAACCTGGCATTAAAGTTTCACACTGTAGACTGCCCTTTAGCGGTTTGACTCCCCATCAACCTTCCAAAATCTCAATCATTTGCCCATGATAGTCAGAGGTCTGTTGCTCTCATTGAAATGAAACAGTCAGAGATAGTGGAAAGTAGTTCATTACTCTAGTGTGAGAGCATCTAAAAATGATAATTTTAGCATTAGCATTTAGCTTATTTTGTTGTAACTAACTAAATAACCTTAATGTAAAGTGTTTCCTCTTTTTGTAATGTAAATATTTTTGTATTTTTTAATAAATGTGGTCTGCTATAGCACTGAGAAAGGGAATGTGGTGCATCTTGTTTTGTTCTGTGGGACTTGAGGTCACAGGAAAGGAAGTGAGATCACATCCTGCCCTACAATACCAAGTGGAAAGTGGCCTGAAAAAGAAGCCCCCAAATTTCCTTCATCACAACTATCATGATTATGGTTCAATCAGTATTACTTAAGGTGACATATAAAAATTTCCCTCCTATTGCAAAAAAAAAAATCTAAAAAAATATCACTAAATATAGTGTTAATTAATACATACCCTTGTGGAAAAGTTCCCTTTAGCATACTTTTAAAAGTAGAACCTATTATGGAATAATATACTTAATAATCACAAATGTTAATTAAATGCAAGTACTTTGAATGTAATTCAAATGTATCAGCATGTATGTACATAATAAGTAAATTGTATCAAATGGTTTAGACCATCTATAACATAAAGTGCGACCAAATTTTTTATTTCACATTACAAAAACTTTGTAAGTGTACTTAAGTGTGTTAAGAAACAGTCATGAAAGTGTAGCCTCTTTAAATACTCTTAAGTGGCTTTTAATTAATTCATATTATATTATCTGCAAGTACCGTTTTTTTTTAAATACTTTTACTTTTAAGAAGTGCACATTCATATCAAATAATTACACTTTTGATAAAAAGACATTTCATATTTTTTTTTCACAATTTCAAATCTGTCTCCCACAGTCATTTTATTTAGAACAACATATAGTGCAGTATTTACACATTTTTTATTTTAAGTGAAATGACTCATTCAACATGACATCAGCAACATGTTAGTCTAGACAGAGGTGTCACCACACATTTCTATATCATCTAGGGCATATACAGTATTCATTTCAGATGAGTATGCCGGGCTCAGTGATGATGACTGCCCGGAGCTAAACAAATAACATGCTGTGCTCTGGATATTGGCAGTACTTTGATTTCCCTTTCTCCCCGCTCTAAAAGAAGAAAGTCATTATTTAATTTTTCTTGAAATGTAGTTTTGAATGCTGGATCCAATGAGGTTTTATCTGTCAGGATTTACACCACATGAATTTTATCCTCCCAAACCCTGAGGAGCATTTTTGATCTGTTTATTATTTCCTCACAGCTGAAAAGATCAAGTAAAATCATCCAAAAACCTGTCTGGATATTTCTAATTAATGTAGGTCAAAGCACTAATTTCTAAATGAATGGTTTATTTGAATAGTTTCTAAATGACTGCGGATAATCATCATTGTCCACAAAGTATTTTGGAACCCAAAGTAAATGACTGAAAGCAAGAAAGTCTTTAAAGATTTGATTCTTTTATATATTACAAATATCAGCATGTTCATGCATGTAAGAGTTAGTTTCTGTGTGTGCTTACAAATGGGGCAGGATGTTCTGAGGTCGCTCTCTAAAGTGCAGATATCGGCCTCTGTTTCTCTCACACACGTGTTTTATCTCATGGTGGAACATGCAGAGGAGTTTATAAGTACTGTGTACTGTTTCATGTCTCGGTGCATATACATAAGCACAGGCGCGCACAGCCCACAGTAATGCACATATTTAACCCTTTCCGTGCCCACACAGGAAAATCCTTTTCACTTCACTTCAAAAGTAACACCTCTTAAATCATTGCTAATGTCTTGTTTACTGGAATATGGCTCAAGCACAATGCTGCAGAGATCTTAATGTTCCAATGAAAGCTGAAACATTGTGACATACTGTATAAATATCAGCCTGCTATTTCCATTCCAGGGAGCTGTGTGTTTAGTCTGATAGCCGTGATGTGATCAGAACTCTCTGATGACGTGGCTACGGCTCATTCCAAGATGTGGAGGTCAGTGACGTGCATGGGGACTGCATCGTTTGGTAACATTTCGCTGTAAAAAATGGGTTGTGAAGTCCATTTTGTTGTCTTTTAGGTTCCATTATGGTTACAACTTTATTTGATGGTCCACTTTAGACATTCTAATAACTTTTGCAACTACATGTCAACTAACTCTTAAGTGGACTGTTAGGAAATTGTCAGGTTAGTGTTGGTTAGTAAAGTTATGAATGTCTGTTGGAGGAACATCAAAATAAAGTGTTCTATTAAACAGACCATCTACTAATTCTCTACTAATAGTTAGTTGACATGTAGTTGCAAAGTTACTAAAGTGGACCATCGAAATGAAGTGTTCCCTCCATTATGAAATCAATGAAGCATTTTGATCAAACAGGTTAGAAAAAAAAAAACAGGTAGGACATGGAATTCTGAACTAATGGATCCAACTTTATCCAGAAGTGTAGGTATAGATCAGATATTCAGATTAATCATTATGCATTTCGAAATGACAAATTCTCCAACCTTTACATTAACTACCAGGATTGAATATTTGGCTACATCCTTCCTCACCAGTATTACCTTTCCTAGCCAAGGTTGGGCAGACTGAGCAATCTTTTGCTCCCTGTGTTTGTTCAGCAGGGTGATTACGGGAAGCGCCCGGATAAGTGGGTTTAAATAGAGCCGGAGTGCCTCCATTGGGAGTTCGTTAATGATTTAAAGAACCCAAAAACAAGTCCTGGGAAACAGACGGGTATTTATACAGCCCCTCAGATTGGTTTTCATCATCATAATGCATTATATTTTGTAACTGTGTTAAATGTGGAGTCATTTCTCATACTTTGAACTTGTTTTTGTTCTGGCTCTGCGGGCTAACTTTTTCATTACAGTATGTCCATGCCGGCCAGGTGTGTGTGTGTGTTGGGGGTAGGGGGGTTAAAAGTTTCAGGGTTAACTGTAATTCATACACTAGAAAAGTAAGTGCCCAAATTACCAACAAGCTAAAATAATTTCCTGTAGTGGTGCTTGGAAGCAGCTATTTCTGCCTCGCCTTGTTTATTTTGGTGGGGGGTGGAGGGACAGAGTTAGAAAGGGTCTGTGGACACATAATCCTCTCCAAAAAAAAGTGATTTATTTATGAATTCCAACCCTGAACTGCCCTCCTCCCCTCTTCGCTCGCATGCCTCCAGAGAGAGTGTGAGCCTGCCAGAAGTCATTGGCTGATGTTTACAAGACTGGATTGGCTATTTCCCATGGTGCCTTGTGCCTGCAGTGATATCTTATTTATGTAAGGCCCGATATGGGAGAACAGAGGATTTTATTTTGGGCTATTCCCCATAGATGGATCCGATTCCTCCACACTGTAGCTATTTCCTAAATACGTGCGGCCTTTCAGGTCTTAGACCGTGTTAGTGGACTTGATCAAATATGTATTAATTGTCACATCTAGACAATTCTATGGGAAATGTAGCTTGTGACAGTTTCTGGGCTTCATTTTCATTCCATTTAACTACATAATTAAGTCAAGTACTTTTTGAAGGCCGAAGAACTTGACACCACAGTATGGCGACCTGTTAGCTGTCACTATCAAGGTCTTTCTCTAAAACAAGCAAAAAGTTTTGCTCAGGGTCTGGATATGTTTTATCTGTTTTTTCATTTGCTGTGTATGAAAGACTGTTTCCACCTTAGAGTAAACAAAAAGTGGGCCAGATTTACTAAACAGGGCAAATTAACTGAGAGCACAATTCCAAAAAAAGCGCTGATAGGATAGTGGAAAGTTCTGTGTGTGATCTACTGACAATGCTTATTTTGAATGTTAAATAATGGCGCAAATACCAGTAAATTGATTACCGTAAACCTTATAACCGCGTTGTGTGATTCATTACTCTCCTCCCATAAATTTTGTGTCTGAAAGGGAAAATCCTACAAATGCATATGTAATAAGTTCAGCCGCAAAAATAACTGTATCCAATTTTTAGTAAATCCTGATAGTAGTTTTTTTTTAACACCAAATAGGGTTTGCGACTTTTTTTGGTTGTTCATTAGTTATATCTCACTTTGTGACTTTGTTTCTCAAAATTGCTCAATCTGACTTTAAATGTTGAAATATTTTGCATTGGTTTTCTCACATTTCTTGTAACTGTGTATTTATATCTCCCAATTTCGACTTTATATTTAAATATGCCCCAATGTGACTTTTAAATCTCGCAATTACAACTTTATATCATACAGTGTGACATTATATCTCACAATGTGACTTAAATTTAACATTTTTGCGACTTGGTTTCTCAAAATTGCGGTTTTATAACTCTCAATCTCACTTTACACATTACATTTTGCATTGGTTTTCTTGCTTTTCTTGTAATTGTGATTTTATATTTCTCAATTGTGACTTTATATAAATGTGTGACTTAATATGCCACAATGTGACTATAAATGTGCCGCAATGACTATAAAGGAATAGTTCACTTCAAAATGAAAATTCTGTCATCATTTATTCAAAACCTGTTTGAATGTCTTTCTTCTGCTGAACACAAAAGAATATATTTTGAAGAATGTCTGTAACCAAACAGTTGATTGTCATCAACTGTTTGATTACAGACATTCTTCAAAATGTCTTCTTTTGTTCAGCAGAAGAAAGGCATTCACTTGAGGGTGAGTAAATGATGACAGAATTTTCATTTTGAAGTGAACTATTCCTTTAACTCTCCCAATTGCAGCTTATCTTGTAATTTTGACTTTATATCTCGCAATTGCAATTTTAAATCTTTGAGTGTTACTTTATATCTCACAATGTGACTTTGTTTCTGATTTTAAACTTTATCTCACAATTATATTTTAAATTTTTTTCAACTTTGAGGCCGGAAATATGCTTCCATGTACACATCTGTAATCGTTTAAAAGTTATAATATTTGCCATAGCAAAATGCTAATTCTTGTGTTTGGCTGGAGTTTTTATAAATGTTTAAGCTCTAAAGCACAAACAAATAAAAACAGAGCATACTTTTGGCATTAAGGCAGCCATCTGGCTTTTGTAATACCTTACGTCATGGTGCGAGGCTCTCTCCCTCCTTTCAGCCCCTTTTGCCCATCAGCCTCCCCCAAGTGGGTAGTCTGCTGCTATTCCCTTTTTCTGGCTTTCTCTTGGTATGTAATCTGTGACAGACTTGTAGTGACAAGTATGTTCTGGCTACAAAGCCCTGTGAGCTAATGAACACAGCATTGCTGCAGAGGGAATTAAGGAAAAAGGTCCACTCTTCCCGTCTACATCAACACTCAAGCACAGATGTGCATAAATGTAAAAGGCTTTGTGTGTGTGTGCATCTTTTGCTGTTTGAGGGCCTGTAGAGAGTTCTCTCACAAAGTCTGCACTACCAAGTAAGGAAAAGCAGTCTCCAGAGCAGTATCTCTCCAGCAACAACATGTAGCATTTACACTCACTCACTCATTCACTCACTCCCTGTCAGTAGCTGTCTGTCTGCATAGCTGTCTCGCTCTCATCCAGCACATTTTTTTTTACTGAAAACACAGCTTTTCCTAAAGTTGTCAACATGTGAAATTTGTGACATGTTTTGTCCTCCAACAACTACAACAGGATGAGAACAATTTATGTGCAGTTTACTTGCAGATAAACTTTATTTATTAAGTTTGTATCATTCAAATGGGAGTACAGATAATATTTAGCGGATTAAAGACTTTTTGTCAGAACTGTATGGTGAAAAGTCCTATTGTTAACCTTAAAGTGTATGCATTTGTATACACTAAATATTTCAGGTCGTTTAGCTTTGGAAGTCCAACTGACCTTTTATATTTAGCATGGTTTATTTTAAAATCAAAGTCAAAGGTTTTCTACTATGCCTTGTAGTGCCTTGTAGGCTTATTCCTAATGTGATATCTGTTCCAAAAGATTCTAAGAGGTTTTAACCTTGATTTGGCTATATTTTAAAGCAGCATTGCATGCATTCATCAAAGAATACATTGGAATAAGCTTAGTGTGTGAGTGTGTGTGTGTGTGGTGTGTGTGTGGGGTAGGAGGTAGAATATAAATATATTGTATATTCTAAATATAAAAAAAGTTATACGTCATTAAAACAGAACTATTTCATCCATTATTTGTGTGTGCTGTGAATTATACGCTTAGAGTAGCATATAGGCCTATATCAGAGTATCATGCTTTTAGCTTAGCAACATGCTAACATCAAAATCAATGAAGTTTTCAAACTTCTTCAAAACATGAATGAAGATATTTTCAATGAAATCAATGTGCACAGAGAGTACAACAAATTAGGGCTGGGCTATATTGGCAAAAATGTTATTACAATATTTTTTTTCCATTTCATATGATAGCCTATCTATATTTTTCACGATATTCATTTACCAATAATGGGGAAGGAAATGCTGTGGTTTTTGTTTTAAATTCAGGCATGTATAAACTTGAACATTTTAATCAAGCTTTTAAAATGTAATCAAATTAATTTATTTACAACAAATCCTTAAATTTTCTACAAAACTTTACAACAGAACTGTATAAATTTAATCGATGAAAAACACATCTTTGTTTTTTATATTAATTATTATTATTATCAGTAGTATACTTTGAGAAGTACATTTTAGGCTAGTGATTTCTGTCATATATTCTTAGTTAAATAGGACTTTTATTTTGAAGGTTTGTCGTGAAGATCTTTCGGTTTTAGTTTTATGCCGCGTTCCAGGCAACCTGTAACCCGTGTTTTTTCAACTCATAACTGGGAGTACATCGATCTAGTACGAATTCACGGGTGGGAAGTCACGGGTTTGACTGCCGTTCCAGTGCATTTTCACGGGTATAAGGTTGGAAAAACACGGGTTACAGGTTGCCTGGAACGATTTACTCCTAGTTACGAGTTGGAAAAACACGGGTTACAGGTTGCCTGGAACGCGGCATTAGTTTCAGTTTCAGTGTGTATTTGACGGTAGATTTCTCAAATGAAACTTTGAAACACTTGTGGAGTGACTCTCAAAGCAGGATATGAAGTTCATGTGTTCATGTCCTCCTATTTTGAGACGGCAGACGCTGAAAACACAGTGGGCCCTATTTTAACGACCTAAGCGCATGATCTAAAGCTCAGGGCCCAAGTGCAGTTAGGACGTGTCCAAATCCACTTTTGCTATAGTTTAACGACGGGAAAAATGGTCGGCGCGCGCGGCGCATGGTCTAAAAGGGTTGTCCATATTCTCTTAATGGTAATGGGTGTGTTTTGGGCGTAACGTGAAATAAACCAACCAGAGTCTCATCTCCCATTCCCATTAAAAGCCAGTTGCGTTCGCGCCATGGCGGATTGCTATTTACATGGCGGAATTTGCAAGCGGAAATACTGAACGCTTCTCCATAGCGCAAACGGATGCTAAAGCGCGCAAAAACTAAGATTAATCAATGCTGTTGAAGTATTGTTCATTATTTGATCATGTCATGTATTTAAATAATGATAACAAATAAAATTTGGTAAAGTCTTTAAAAAAACCTTTTAAAGCGTCAAAGTTTTGGTGGAATAAACTTTCAACGGAGAAACAGAAATCTCTCAGGTTTCATTTTATAATCATTCATTTGTCTTTTTAAAGATGAACGGAAATCTGGATGGAACACCATGATGACAGAATTTTCATTTTTGGCTGAACTATCCCTTTAAACTAGTACAGAGTAAATGCAATCAATAATAAATACAGACGTTTTCCATTAGTACTGAGGTAGAGCTGTGTTGGACTGCTGATTTCGTGAGCTGGAGACAAGTTCAATATTTCTATCCCAGCTTGAAAACCATCTGCGTGGAGTCTTAAAGAGCAGGTGAAAGTCTAGCAGGCTCTCTGCCCTCAAGCACAATTCATAAGCAAGAAAAGAACAGATCAGCCTGATTATACACATCAGGGCCTCAGGAGTCAATACTGGGTTCCTCTGAGGTTGAGCCTTGTGCTTGATCTTCTCGATATAGCTGCCATAAGTCCTCCTGTATGAAAAGGTGATGCTTTAGGGCAGAAAAGCACCTTCTGTTCCATCTCATGAAATCTGCTCTATATCATTGCTCTTATTGTAGATGTTCCACATCAAGGCGTGGCGCATGCATCAGTGATCTTCTCCTGGAGACAAATAATTTAGTGGAGATTAACATTATGAAACATTATGAAATTTATTGATTTAGTTTTCAATGCATGCACATCTAAGGTTGCTTTTGGTTTTTGCAATTCTTTGCAATTCACAATTGATGTGAATGCAATCATGGATGAGGAGGGTGTAATCGAACGTGCGTGAAAACTTTTGATTCGCTCCTCAAGAGTGACACTCGGGCAAAACTATGATCGCATTAATGTTCTTCGGCTAAAATGTATTTTTACTGCCTAAAGCTGTCATTAGTCTTGAAACTGAGCAAACAAATTTCTAAATCGCTTGTGAATCAGACATCGTTGCTCAAATAATACGATGTTTTTCACTGGTACTCTGTTTTATGTCGTGGGGTTTTTCTTTAGCGTAGCTTATAATTGTATCGTGCTTTCCCTGGCACATTCTCGAACTGAAGCATCACAATACCACGATTACAGACTTCAACACCTTTCCCTTAACAATGAGCAGCTTTCCACACAATGGTACACTTTACACCACTTCATTATTCACCAAGCTTTTGGCTCCTGCTAAACGTCCTTCCCCTGGTTTAGATATTACCTATAGGGTTACGTTCACATGCATAATTTGTCTGTTTGAGAAAAGACAGATGTTTTTCCCCTTTTGTGTGTGCACTCTGTAAATCAAATCCATGTTGGTTGTTGAAACTGTTCCTAATGATCCATACACGGACGCTAATTTTTAGACAAAGATTTGGGAAAGTTCAGGATTAAGTTTAAGTTTCACCAGAGTTGCACGGTTTTCATCCAGGAATGAGTTTATGCTGTTAAAAGGTAAAAAATGCTAGAAATGTAGCATACAAGGATAGCTCTAAAGATTCGGATGAATGACTGTTAACCTCACATTTTTGTCTGAGGAGTATTTGCACACTGTTGTGAAACTTCCTCTGATTAGGAAAGTGTTGGAATCGGCAGCAGAACGACTTCCATCTTTTATAAAAAGGAGGTTTGTGCTGAAGCAGCGGGAAGTCGCTCGAACGTGACGCTTTTCACTAAGACGAGGAGGCTCTGATGAATCATTAGCACAAGACTTTCAAAACCAGCTGAATATGCAGTAAATGTTATCTTTGGTCATTTTTGATCCTACTGTAAGCATGTATTGGATATTTTGATAAATGTTTCAAATGTTTTTGTCCCTGAGAGTCAATGGGGTCCAAAACAAAACAACGCCATTGGACCCTATATAACTGTATAGACAAAAACACTGAAAAACACTATCATCTTTTCTGTGTCACAGATTTTTAACAGCACGAAAGTGAGAAAATAATGAAAGAATTTAGTTTTTTTTTTGGTGAACTATGTCTTTAAGGCAAGGTCTCTGACCATAGTTTGTGAAGAAAATTCAAAGCTAGCAAAATCTCCTCTCGTCTCCTCTCTGCTTCTCACAGAGAGTTCGAGTCAATGTATTCCATCTGTCTGAGCTGTTTTACTCGAGGGAGTGTTGAATTCAAACTTTTAGCAAAGCTTCTTGGCCCGCTGCCCTTGTTTGTACCAGGTCCAAACGTCTCTCTTCAGCGCCCTCCTCCCTTCTCCTCTCTGGCTCCTTTTATTTGTGTAATTTGTGGAAAAACCATAAACATTTGTGTATGATTTGTGGAAAGGGACTTACGAGGGCACTGAGCGCATAGGGAGAGAGAGAAAGTGAGTGAGGGGCTGTCATTGTGAGGCTGTGCATGTGTGCTCAGGACTAAGAGGATATCACGTATTTATGGAGGTATCTAGGGGATGTTCAGGCCCTATGAAGGTACCACGAGGCTCATAATGACTTCATCTGTTGAGTGTGTGACAGTTTTATTTGGCTTTGTTACAAATCTGGGTCAAATCTCATTTTCATTTTTAAGTGACAGCATTCTTTGTTGAGTCATCTTGTGTTCACCTGTAGCTCCATTGAGTTATAGTGACAGTTAAAGTAAATGAAGCACAAAAAAAAACACATGATTCAATCGACATGACTCAGTGTTGTCAGTGTTCGCGCACTGAAAAGTAATTACACTGGGTGCGTTTCAATTGTCATAGGGAGTATATGGGTGTTTTTTCAATTATGGTCTTTTTGGGACTTTTGACATTAGAAAAACACACATTTCACACTCTCACTAGATTATTTAATTTGTGCACTACCACTGTCCAACAGTGGACATGCATACAGCACAGGAAAATTCCCTCATTTAGTACATTATTATGTCCATGTCAACTCTGGTCTGTGGAGGAAATGACTGGCAATGACATTTTGAATATTTTTGGAATACATGCAACACAGCGGCGCTTGTTCCGAAAGTATTTTTTCCCATAATGATTTTAAAAAAAGTCTTAGTTAAAGAGTTATAAGCCATGAACCAAGCCAATCAGCTATAAGGTAAATCACAACACTACAAACTTTGATTTAAAGCAAAAAAGTTTGGGAAAATTGGACAAAAAGATAAGGAGGGAAGGCAGGGAAATAACTACAATCCCATGAAGCATTGTGAAGAGCATAATCAAATTAAAATCGATAGAGAATATAAAACAATTACTATTTCGAACATTAATTATGTGTATATAAACAATATATTTCAAGCTTATTGCAAAATATGCAAAACTTCTGTAGTTTGACTGTTGCGCTCTATAAAATGGCACACACTTTGGTCTTGCTAAGGCTAATTTCATAGCAATTTAAGTATCCTAAATATATGCAATTAAATCATGTTTTCACAATTTTTGAATAATTACCTCAAATGTTCTTTGTTTTCTTCACACATCACATTTCATCTCAAGCCTGATCTTCACTGACACCCAGAAGCAAAGTTTGATGTCGCGGAAGTGATCCCACAACTGTGGGAAAGTTTTAATAATAATAAAAAATTGCACAATATATATTAAAATGCAACGCATTCTCACCCCAAGGCGTCATTTAACTGACAATTTTGACCATGCTTCAATATTCGACGCTAAAGGTACCCTTTAGCGTCAGTTAGTTGACGCGATCCCAGGGCGTCATCTAACTGACGCTAAGGGTAACGCGTCAGTTAGATGACGCGGGTAGGTTTAGGTCTGGGTAGAAGGGCGTCATCTAACTGACGCTAAGGGTAATGCGTCAGTTAGATGACGCCCTGGGATCGCGTCAACTAACTGACGCTAAAGGGTACCTTTAGCGTCGAATATTGAAGCATGGTCAAACTGATTCCCAAGGCGTCAGTTAGATGACGCCTTGGGTAAACTTAAAAAAAAAAAAAAAATTTACATTTTGTTTGTTTAGAGTGGGTTATAGTTGTTTGGATTTTCATAGTTTTATGATGGATTTTAAAAGTTTAGGAAAGTCTGGGTCTGGCTTCATGTAACAAAAAGAAAGCTGGAGACGTGAGACGTGAATGTGCATAAAATTGATGGAACATATGATCGGGCCAAAGGGCACAGCAAAAGGCAGAAACAGTTTAAGGAAGTGTATATTAAAATTTCACTGCACAGGAAATGGACAGGGAAGTTTTCAGCACTTCACAGATGCATCCAGCTTGCAAAGCAATAATTATTGTATTTTGTAATGTGCTTCGGTTAAGCAGAAGTGTGTGTTTGTGCATGTAAATGTATACACGAGGCCTTGTTTGTGTCAGTCAAGAGAAGTGAAATACTGATGAAAAGCAGAAGTGACCACATATGAGAGGCTGTTGACGATGTTGTCATGTGCAACTTGTCACTCCCCTGACACACACGTATGAGTTTGATGGCTGTCTTGAGTGTGTCGAAACTGGGTTCCTGACCTCTCTGTTTAGACATTGCAGTCGAGGTGGTGATGACAGTGTGTGCTCAGAGAGGTTAAAGGTTACGCTGGGGAGTGGTTGCTCAGAGGGAGGGGTGCTGATAGAGACTCCACAAACTCATCTGTCATACTTCACTATGCCCTGGCTCGCTGCCTTTCGGCCATTGTTTACATTTGTGAGCGTGTGTGTGTGTGTGTAGTCTCACTGATTGTGTCTCTCTCTTCATACACACCAGTCTGATGATACAGATCAATTGTAACAATACTAGCCTGAATACTAAAAGTACTAAAATGTATTCATTGCTCGGAAGTTTTCAGTTATGTTTCATTGAAGTATTTGGTGTTTTGATGAAGTATCAATAAGTTCTCCTAAAATTCCATAGGAGTAATTAAAACATAAAAAAGATTGTTGACATTTAGCACATAGAACATAAGTGCATAGATCTAATTCTAAACAATCATTGTGGATAGGGATCATTTGGTTTCAGATGTATTTAATGAGAATTGTTTGAGCTTATATTAAAATTACATTACATTACATTATATTATATTATATTATATTATTATACTGAAGGGAGTCTTTAGTAACTTAATTTGATGTGTAAATACCCTACAGGAAGCATTTGAGAATTGATAACAATCCCAACTTTGGATGTGCTTTGTCAGGCCACATAAACTTGACTTCTTCCACATGGAACTAGGTCGGCTATAAAAGTTTAGATTCACTGCAATCCACATGTGAACTTGCAATCATAAATGGAGCAACCACAAAACTCAGACAGTAGATGACATAATGGGTGAAGATATTATCAAGAAAGCATACTTGAAAGCATATCAAGTCCATTATATTTGCATATAAACAGGCCCAGCAGATAAACTGACAAAAGAGGTGCAGATATACAAAATCATATACATGGACAATGGAGGTATTTTTGGGTAAAAAAAAAAAACAAACAAAAAAAAAAACGTATTATGGAACATTGAGTAGGTTGATATGAACAGAAAATTTAACATTGGCAGTTTCAGTTTTCTTTTGAATCTTTTGTGTTTTTTTTTCCCTTATATGTTTTTTCCTCTTTATGCTGTTTTGTTCCCCACTCATTTGCTGTACAGTGTTTTCCCTTAATGGCTGTACACCAATAATTCAGTTTATTTTGGCTTTTATGTTGTTTACCCTGCAAGAAAGCATCAAACACTGCCAACTACTGTCGATATCCTGCATTACACCGTCATACTGCTGGGACTGAAGTTGCACATTAACCACCAGGCCCGGATTGGCTAATCGGGAGCACCGGGAGAATTCCCGGTGGGCCGGTCTGTTTTATTGGCCAGGAGGGCCGGTACATGTTGTCATGTCACTGTTGAATGCTTTCCCAGTCACAGCGCAGCCCCACTATTTGTTTATTATTATTTTATCGCAGCCCCACAAAAAAAAAGTCAGTTGTTAGAGATGTGCGAACAAAAAATAAGAGATACAAAACATGGATAATAGTGCCTAGTCAAGGCCCACCCACCATATCGCGACGATAACCGACCTCATCATCAGCACTTAAACACCGCTCGTCGGCAATGGCAAAATGTTTGAAATGACCGATCAAAGCAGGATTTTTGTTCACAGAAGCCCGAGCCGCGCGCGGATCCCAACGCGACGCTTCATGAGATAAGATGCAAGTGGCTAAACTAAACAGCTGTTTTACGATAGAAGTTTTAAACGACCGACATAAATAATCAGTTTGCAAAGACTGTAGGCTATCAATCAAAGCTCAGCTTTGGGGAGGGGATTTACAGGTAAAGATAAAGGGTAACACTTTACAATAAGGTTCATTAGTTAACTGCATTAGTTAACATTAACTAAAAATGAACAATACTTCTTCAGCATTTGTTAATCTGTGTTAATATTAATTTCAACATTTATTAATATTTTATTAAAATCTTGTTAACATTAGTTAATGCACTGTGAACTAACACAAACAAAGAATGAACAGCTGTATTTGTATTAACTAACATTAATAAAGATGAACAAAAACAGTCACAAATGTATTGCTCATGGTTAGTTCAATAAATTAACATAATGTTTAATAAATGAACCTTATTGTAAAGTGTTATCAGATAGACTGAGAGAAGAAGAACGAGAGAAGGAGATGGAGATAAGAGAGGAGAGCAGCTAGAGCAATAGCCTATTGCATACTGTGACCAGAATGAGAATAACTTTATTACAATGGATTCCTATTTAAACATAAGTTTTTTGCCAATGACAGTGGAAAAATAATATGCCCCAGAACCCCCTAGCAAGATCACTTTTGGACCTCTGTATTTATAAAACCCTGTGTACGTTTATTGCACTGAATAGAAAATTATATTTTTGAAAAATGCAATGAATTGCAAGGCTGTACAGAACAGTGCACTATTGCAGAGTTATATACTGAGGTTTTAATTACATTATTTTAATATATATTTAGTCGGGAACTAAAGTGGGCCGGTCTAAGGCATGAAACTCCAGGGCTGAAAATGAGTCCCACTCCGGCCCTGTTAACCACTATCTATAGATGAACAACAAGCTAAACAAATTACAAGCCAACTTGAACTTTGCCATCAGAATTTTTTGCCTAGCATTAGCATATTAGCATACTACCAGCACAGACCCATGTAAGACCATGACAGAGGATAAAGACCTGCAGAAGGGCTCAGTATTAGTGTGTATTGGTATGTTATGGGGGAGGGAGAAAAAGACACTGAGGCAGGACTGAGCAGGATGGCGCTCCAGGGTGTGTGCTGACATGAGAGTGATAACTGAAGAGAAGTGTAGATGTGTGATGGAGCATGTGTGATAACAGTTTAAAGTGTCGACTGTGATTCGGACAGCGTGGCGTTGGGATAGGACCTCTTGGTGAACTGTGGGTTCATTTAGCTGGGGATGCAGGCGAGGTCATGGCAGATGAGGAAAGTCTGGGACTTTAAGATTTGGTGTCTCAAAAAGTGGCGCTTTGACCTTTTGGCAGTAAGATTTGAAACATTTGTGCAAGGCATGTTTAATTCAAGTTTCTAAGAAGGGGCTTATGGAAGCTTGCTTCTGCCATCGCCTTGGAATAAAAAATAAAAAAGTTAATCTTTTAAATGTTTTTACATTTGGAATACACAATTTCTGACTTCTTTCTATCAATTGCGAGTTTATATCTGACAGTTTGGACTTTCTAACTTGCAAGTTTATATCTTATAATGCCAGAATTGCGAGTTAAAAGTCTGAATTGTGAGGTAAAAAGTCACAATTACTTACATAATTGTGAGTATATATCTTGAAAATCCGACTGTATTTCTCAGAATTGAGATATAAACTTGCAATTCTAAGAAAAAAAAGTCAAAATTGTGACACATAAACTCACAATTGTGAGAAAAAGTCAGAATTGTGAGATAAAAAGTCGCAATTAACTTTTTTGTATTTTTTTTTATCCTGTGGTGGAAACAAGCTACCAAATTTTATTTTACTGAATTATTTATAATATATTATTTTTTAAGCATTTTAACATTCTGTTTCAACCTTTCGATCTTCACCATACAGTTGGGGTCAACCTCCTGTCACCTACAAAGATTTCTGTTTGAGATTTAGTGATAAAATTACAGCCTGAGTTGAACTTCTAGAGTTCATACATTTGGTGATTTAAATGGAGTGACCTCATGAAGACGGGACAGGTGTCGTTTCCTCCCTAAGGCCTGTCTCTGCTGCCATGGCGCTCGGGGTCAGGGGTTAATGGAGCCGAGCGGTGCTAGGCCTCCATCCTGTGATTCACTGAGTGTGGATTTAGTAAACAGTGAAGCTGTCACAGCAGATTAACGAAGGAGGGAGAGAGAGAGCAGCGCAAGGGACTAATAGCTTCCTCACCAGCCATGAAACAACCTCCACCTCCATACAAGACTTCTTGGGTTATGAGAGAGAAAAGACACTGAGTAAGAAATAGACAGAAAGGAAGAAACAAAGAAAAAGAGAAGGAAAGGGAAGAGCTTTAAAAAGAGTAGTGTTTGCTTCTTTCCTGCATTCTACAATCAAATTTAATAAAAAGGGCAAATATTATTTATATATGTATACACATTCCCGCTCAATGGTTTGAAGTCAGTGAGAATTTTTTACTGATATTCAACAGGGATAAAAAGCTTGACCACTTCCAGAGGTAGTCGAAAATGGCAGATTGCTTATGTAGACGCTCATGTGGTCGAATGTGTTCGAACAGCCACAAAAGACCACCTACTAACCTAATGCATAAACATGGGAAGCGTGCTAGCCAGAAGAGATTTAAACTTTGTCGGCTGAAGACCCTAGTTTGGCTTGAAGAGGGAAAACATACCAAGCACAATGTTCTCTCACCATTTTTGATTTCTAACATGCAATCATGGCATTCAGAGTGATCTTGCGGCTTTCAGAGCAGAAACTAAAATTCAGCATTGCATCACAGTAATAAATTTCATTTTAAAATATATTCGAAAATAAATCAGTTATTTTAAATTGTAATAATATTTCACAATATTACTGTTTTTTCTGTATTTTTTTATCAAATTCATGCATCCTTGGTGAGAATAAGATACTTATTTAATTAATTTAATATTATATCCAGATCCATTTGCTAATCACTTATGAAGTACACTACATTTTTATATTTTCTAGGGTATTATGGGATTTTATTCAGTTGCTCAGGTCAGAGTGTTTGCAAGGGCATTGTCTCTGTTATTCTGGTCCCTATTTGGCTCCTTTAACACACTGTACATATTTTGTTATTTTTTCATCCGGTTTATTGTCTGCCAAGCCAAAATCATGAGTCAGATCAGTTCAGAAAGTAATAAAACATCTCTTTTCAACAAACTGCATGATTTAAGGTATATTTATGTTCGTGCTTGACGAGTTAAACGCTGAAGTTTAATACAACAGGCTTCAAAACCCAAACCCTCAGTATGAACAATTTGTAATAGTGATTCAAACCTTGGCAAACATTGCTAATAATCAGAAACCACAACCCATTATGTTTTTCCTCCTCACAATGCACACGCATGTACAGCTCATTCTCATCATAAATGTCAGAGCACACCAGCACACCCACTTTTCGTGGTTCTCAGTAGCTCTTCTCAGTAAACTCGGAGCAGCTGTCTGTCAATGCGGCTCAGGTGAGAGTGTGTATGGCTGCGGGCCTGCGTATAAAGGAAGCTATTGAATGTCACTTGCAAAACTTTGACTCATTGCGCAATGTTTTCGACACACCTGAGGAAAGAGGGGGTGCAAGAAGAAGATAGAAGTGATATAAGAGTAGCGTTTCTTCATTCCTCTGAGGATCCTGAAACAACCCAACCTTTCGAGATGTGACACCTCAATCCCACCACTGTGAAGCATAAAGTTACTCCGAAAAGACACAAATATAGTGTAATGCAATGAGTAATGCAATTTAATGAAGGTCCCCGACTCCCCGCAATTTCCTTGAACACATTCACACACAGACGGAGCTGTCAGTGAGCCAGCAGGGGTCAAGCCCTTTTTTTCTCCGCTTTGTTCAATAGCCACTATTGGACTTGATGTACAATGGGAGCGAAGCTTTTATGCTAATGAGGCCAAGCACACATTCAACCCTTCCTCCCCCCCAAAAGCTCTCTTTCTTTTCGCCTTGACCTTCACCTTCTCAATGAGTCACAGAACACCATAAATGAGAAGGGGCAAAGGAACCGCACAGTTAAGGTATGAAAAAAGAAACAGAAAAGAGGAAATGAGAGATACTTTAGTTAGAAGTGATGTCATTTAATGGAAAAATGTACCTGTGAATGCTCATGGTGCCTTTCCCACATTCCTGTTGGAATGGAAATGAGATCTCTTTAATTTCTCAGATGTTTCTCTAAAGTCATAGAGATCCAATGGAGTTCTCCGGCTGTTGTTTTCCTTAGAAAAGCCCCTAGTAATCTCACGTGTCGGGTTTCAGAGGAGATCTCAACATCGTCTGAAGCAGTGTTCTGATTTGCCCAAATGGGATCAAAAGTCACAGATTTTCCCATCAAATTCTTCCAAATACCAAATGATCTGATCTACGCTTTCCATATTGATCTATAGTTTTATTATTTTACTGCATTTACTTCATTTGTGTAAACAGTCAAAAGGCTAAAATACTGTAAAATGCATGGTTTTGGGGTTAGAAAGTTTTTCTCTTTATGCTCACAAAGCTGCATTTATTTAATCGAAAACACATCGGATCACATCAGAATAGGCCAATCAGGGTCCAGACTGACATGAAATGAAATGAATAATGAAATGAAATGAAAGGATCAGTATTCAAGGAGCTTTAGAAGAGCAACATCTGAGCTGTGTAATGTATTGAGAAATCCTTTGTGCCTATCTCCTCTATTTAATCTGATTAAGACTAGAGTAAATTGATGTAATGACACGGAATCTACATAAAATTCCTCTCTTTTCTTGTCTCAGACAGGGGAACTCCCATAAATCTTACATTAGCAATAGACGGGAAGGTTATTATTCTCTGAGGGACCATATCTAGCGATGGTAAACACGAGATTCTTTGGTGCCGGGTGCCAGAACTGAGCCTTCAGCCGAAGTGGGCCTTCTTTCACTTTGGTTTCTTTCTCTCCCTCCCTTCCTTTGGCGGGATTTCAGAGCCGCAGCTGCCCCTCTCTCCTCCAGTATCCCAATGCTTCAGTGAGTCTGTATAGAGCACACACTGGGCCGGCAGAGCGGAGCATTGTTTCGCCTGCCTGGCTCTTCGCCAACACCTTGCCCGGCTTTTGGTAAGCTTGTCTAGTTCCAACTCCCAACCTTTTCTTCTCTTTCTTTTTCTCCCCTTTTTGGCCTTGCTCCTCTCTTCTTTCTTCCTTTTTTGTCCTTTCTTTTCAGCTAAGCTTCTTTCTCCTTTCTTCCCTGCAGTGTTGAGCTGGTGAATATTTATTGATGCTGCAGGTATTGTGAATGCATGAATGGATGGAGTACAGGAGAGGAGAGATGTGGAAGACTGTGGGAGAATTCTGAATGAACAATACGCTTCCCTTTAAGAATGGAGAAAACACAGTGAGCTACAGATTCGGGCTGCTAGTCTATGCTTGTCTCATTCAAGGCCGGCTCTCTATTAACAACCTCTTTCCCCTCTCTTACTCTTTATTCCCCCCTCTCGTTCTGTCCATTATAAGGTGATGAAATATGTTCACTCGGGACGTGTCTCCTCGGGGCAGCTCAACTGAATGAACTGCGAACAAGTGGATTTTTCTTCCCCCTTCACATCCTTGTTCGTCACTCAGGGGTACAATAGCTCAGCCTGCCACCCCAGGCCTTCTTAAGGCAAAAATCCATCTAACTGCCTTCTTCCAAAGGGTTGGGAATGGTTAGCTGTTCCATCCTCAACCCCCATGGCTCCGCTTCACACCTGAGGTAAACACACGGGCGACTAATGGACCCGCATTATCAGGTGTCACAGACAAAAGAGATATATTAGGTAACAAAGACAAAAAAAGAAGCCCTTACACAACGTTTTAGCTTAAAACAAAGGTGCTCAAGAAAACTCGCCCCGTGAAAGCATTCTGAGACATCTGAGAAGAAAATAATTTTCAGGCCTGTTTTACTTTATGGATTTTGTCTCAAGTGTTTTTTCTTAAATTGTTCATGAGAAAAAACATGTCAAATTTAGTTTGAAATGCCAGTAAATCAAGTATTGAATGTTTTTGAAAGGGTTTCTGAGAACTCGTGAGTCATGCAATTGATGCAAATGATTGCTCTGCAGAGTGTAAGGGTTCAGAAATGAATTACTACAAACCACTGAAATATATACATTGTATAAAAGCGCTTATGAATAAATAAACTAAATAAAATTAATAAATATCTGTTCTTAAATAGGTTTTAAGGGGAATTATTGTTATTATTAGTATTAATATTTAAAAAAGTGTTATATTGACAGCCATGGGTTTATGTTTCTCTTTAGTACTGTGGGTATAAAATAATAGAGCGGCACTTTAAAATAAAACTATTATTTCACATAATATATTACACATATGTATATCATTTTTATTTTTACATGAACATACAGTATAAGCCTACTGCTACCTTTTATATTTCAGAAAGGAGGTTCATCAAGAGAATCGCCTCTTATGGGTCAGTGGCATAAAAAAATAAAAAACCTGGATTACAACATAGGCGTAGGTCTACTAGCAATTTTAAAATTTTAACTTTTGAGCGTTGGTTGTTGAGATTGCTATATAGAAAAAGGTCCTTAAGCAAATGTCTGTAGTTGGTTTCCATATTATCCCATTGCTTTCTCAGAGAAAACCTGGGTAGAAAAAATTCTTTCCTATGTGATGTACTTTGTCAGAGTGCATGGCTCCAATTGGACACAGACGACAGAGAGCAGCACAACGGCCTCTCTCACAGAGCCTGTCTCTTTCCTCGTCCCTCATGAAGCCTGGCTGAAGAATCCTTGAACAGGAAGTTGTGGGTCAACCGCACAGCTGGACTGAGACAGACTCTCTATTGTCTGTCTCATCCCTTCCATGCCGGTGGTCAAAACACAGTGGAGCATTAGATACACGAGCGTATGACAGATGAAACTGTGAACTAAGCCTTGTTTTTAAAGAGTGTGAGTCAGTGTCTTGATTAATGATAGTAGTGCTCAATAATGTGTATATGATCTAGTTTTGTTTACTTTACGAGACCTCTGCAAGCATGCAGGCCAGGGGTCAAAGGTGACGACCGTCTCGCTGTCCTCTTGGTGTATGTTCTCTATTAGCTGTGCTCGACGGGCCTGGTGTGTGTTTCCTGTCAGCTGATTGCCAACAATCAGTCAACATCAGGACACATGGTAGACAGGAACTCACTTTACCAGAGTGCAGAGCAGAAGTGTATGTGATCAGCAGTTCTTTGAATTGATTAAGGGAATAGTAACATTTCTATTTAATGACCTAATGTTTTTTTTTCTTCCTGATTGCTATTAGTTCAAATATCACTGCCTGCCATATCTCTTCATTCCATTACATGTAGAGACAGACAGACTGCACATACACAGACTTCCTTGTTTATGCAGGAGGATGGTCTTGCATGCTGACTCAGGAATTACTCAGGAATTTTCTCAACGTGTGCCTTTGAGCTGGAATGATATACAACATATCCTCGTCAGTGTTAAGCTTTCTGTTGTGCAACTTTAAGCAAAGTTATCAAACTTTGTGGAGAGATACAGGTCAATCTGCTGCACTTCAATAAAATAATAAGTTGCTAAATTTAAGTTACTTTTCAAATCTAAAACCAGCTTTATGGCAGAAAAAGCACGTTTTATGTGACTTAAAAAATTACAGGAAATAGTTGGCACATAATGTGTGGTAGACTGGTTGTGGCACATACAATTCTGACATACTAACCTATTTAATTCAATAAGTTATAAATATAGAAAATAAATATTAGCTGATATATTTACTACCATTCAAATGTATGAGGGAAGTAAGATTTTTTTTAAACATATTCGGCAAGGATGTATTAAATTGATCAAAAATGACTATAAAGTAATTTATAGTACTACAAAAGATTTATATTTCAAATAAAATCTATTGAATAAATACTGTCCATTTGAAAGAGTCAGTCATCTTCTCAGTTCTCGCGCATGCGTCGTGGCTCTCATGAACTCACGTCAGAGGCCCACACTGAAGAAAATAATTAGTTGAATAAAGTTGTTATTTGTTTTGTTTTTTGCACACAAAAAGTATTCTCAAGTATTGATAAAATTAAGGTTGAGCCACTATAGTCACTTGGACTATTTTAACAATGTCTTTACTAAATTTTCTGGGCCGGCAGATGCAATTACCTAGCAGCCTACAGTATGAAGGAGTGAGCCAGCTCTCAGATTTAATCAAAAATATATTAATTTGTGTTCCGAAGATGATCGAAAGTCTAATGGGGTTGGAACAACATGAGAGTGAGTAATTACTGACTGACAGAGGTGGAAAGAGTAATAAAATATTCTACTCAAGTAAAAGTACTACTACTTCAATGAAATTTTACTTAAAAGGTGCTCTAAGCGATGTCACGCGTTTTTATGGCCAAAACATTTTTTGTCACATACAGCAAACATCTACTCACGATCGCTAGCTGCCTGTCCCCTGAACACACTGTAAAAAAACACAGTCTCTGCAGACACCCCAGGCTCCACAAACGGCTACAAAAACAAACTCTAGCGACCCGCTCTAAGAAACATAACAAACTGTTCCAGCCAATAACCGACAAGAATGGTTTGGTGGTGGGTTTGAGGGGTTAGTGCGCGGATGAGGAGGAGGGAGGGTCTAGCTAGCCTCCGTTTTGTTTGACAATAGTTCGAACGTCAACAAGAAGTGACGTCACCCAGGATCGCTTAGAGAACCTTTAAGTACAAGTAAAATTACCGGTCTAAAAATCTACTCAAGTAAAAGTAAAAAGTATCTCATTTAAAATTTACTCAGAGTAAAAGTTACTGAGTTACTTTTTTTTTTTTTAAAGGGGGGGAGGGGGGGCTTGGTCCCCTCTATGGGAATCCCCCATGTAGGGTTGTAATGGTATTAGATTTTCACAGTATGATAACGTCTCAGAAAATATCACGGTTTACAGTATTAATCAATTATTAAATAAACTGTATTATTAAATTATGGTTATTATTATTATTATCATCATCAGTTAAAATGACAGTTAAATTAATGAAACAGGTTTTTTTGGTTTAACAAATGCTTTTAATTAAAACAAACTTGAAACCATTTGTTTGTTTTGTTTATTAAAATTTCAATAAAACGTCTAATCAATTAAATTCGATAATTGATTAAATGAATTAGCGAACGCGCGAGCGCAATTTGAGTTTTTCCTCGAGAGATATAATGGCTTGCAAATGAGTGAAGCATGGCAGTTGATCAATGTTCAAATGAACACAAAAGTAATTTTTAGTTCCTTCATCGGAACCTCTGAAGAAACAATTCATTTTATTTTCTCTGGAAATGCGCCGACACAACTTCGCAAAGTTTTGGATGGTCCAAACATTTCACCGACGACTGTTTCCTCAACTTGGGCCAATACAGAGCTGGCCTCGATGAACATCTGAAAATAAATGATCGAACCCAAGGGTGTAACTTTGGTTTGAAAAGTGGGGGGACACAAAATGGGGGATTTTTTCCCCGATTTGAATCCCATTTCCTGCATTTACATACATGTAGGGACTATGGTGATACAAAATCCAGGTCCCATGAAATAATTAAGTTGATTATAATGATAAATTCTGCCCAAAATAAAAGTAGGCTACTAAACTATGAATAACAAAAAGATTTCTTACTTTTTTTTAATTGTTTATTAGGGGCCGATTGCCAAGACTTGAGAGAATCATTTTATAAAGTCAAAAATGTTCACCATTAATGTTTTGTGTGTAAATAAAATTTAAATTATGTGAGACCCAATTTCCACTGTAATGTAAAAACAACATAAAAACTGTATATTTTAAATAATTGTTTAATAGCATCTTTTTTTGAATGAAGGCCAGTATCGCTGATATTAATATAGCTACTGGTGTCTCGATGAAAAGGATTGTTCCCTCTAAATTTGAAACATTCATTAGGCTTCAAAAATATAACAACTTTTAATTTAAATTAACTTTAAACAATCCTCACATGAACCCATAATAAATGTTATATTTACCTGTGCCCTTCCTGTCTAACAGGTACAGAATATACAGACATTGAATAAGGTTATCAAATAGTCTGCACTGCATAAATTATAAATTAAATATAGAAAATCCTTATTAAAGTTACAAACATTCTTTAGACAAGATCAGCGAGTAATTTGCTCTGTTCCCCTTTGTTCTTTGGTTAAATTTACTGATAGACAGAATTGGCTGCTGTCCCTTTAAGATCTGACGCTGCATGACAGGATCTTACATTTCATTTTCTCATTTACTCTTGACTTTCATTTAAGATTTTATTTAACTCGTTTAAGACTGTTCTTGTGAGGATACAATTGATAAAACGGACATTTTGGCATTAATGTGCGTGTTATTATTCAAGCGCGAAAGAGAACTGGATTCTGGCGCGATGTCTGTGAATGTCCTGACGCACACGCACACAACGCACAGACAGCTCGCCTGAATCCAGTTCTCTTTCGCGCTTGAATAAGCGCGATACCTGCTCATTAGAACTTTCAGTGAGCTATTTTTAGAGTGTGGACTATGTGGGCGCGACGTACCTGGACGCGGACGCGGGTATCGGCACTCCTGCTCCTCCGTGGCGATGACGGCGTGCGGTTAAAAAAATCTTAACAAACGATCTTGAAAGTGGGGGGACACAAACGGGATTTTGAAAAGTGGGGGGGACATGTCCCCCCTGTCCCCATAGGAAATTACGCCCGTGATCGAACCACCGAGCAACAATTCAAGTTCAAGTTCAGACAGGTAATCTTTCTCTCAAAATCGTTCAATACTGTTAATGCATCAGTAAGTCAAGCCAGTGACTAAAATATCAACTTCACATCGTTTCTTTTAGTAGGGTGAAAATAATCGTATTTAAATTGTGAACAAATTATATACAGAAAGCGATCAAAGAACAATCTTTCCACACAGCGTGAGTTTATCTGGACAACTCGTTATGAAATCAATGACGCACGTTACTGCACAACGAAGCTCTTACTGTATGTACATCATCGTGTTTGCATTGGTGAAAGCATTAGAGAGAGTGCAGAAACTGCTTTGCAATGATAATATCTTCAGTCTCGCGATCAACAGACTGTCATCTGTTCAATGCTCATCACGGCAACATTTTATGTGATGGGATTAGATCTAAATACTTTAAAAACTTCTCACGATTCGTTAATCTCAATAGCTGCAGCGCCGCCGCTCCCACCACGCGCATCACGCGCTGTGCGTAGGGCACCAAGTGCTGAGGGGGCACCAAAAATAGCCTAATGAAAAATCAATCATCAAACTTCTTGTTATAATCAGATTCAGCGCGTTCTTCATCTTCAATCCGCAACGGCAGAGAGCAGAGCACGTCAGAAACAGAGGACAGGGTGTGTGTGTGTGTGTTCATCTTAGCCTCATTGGTCTGTCACTGCTCGTCAATGTCAGAATATTTGAGATGACCAGTCAAATCAAAGTAGTAGGCGGGCTTTATGTTCACAGACGCTGCTGAGCGCGAATTTTAACAGTGCAACTCAACACTTCAGTGTACGGTCAAGTGCGAGATAAGATGTAAGTAGCTAAACTTAACTTTATATATTTGATAGTTTTTTTTAGGTCATAAATGTTAAACTAATGACAAAAAATAATTAGGCAAACTAGTATTATAGTTTTGTCTATTTTCGCCATTTTGAACTGAAATTAGGCCTTTGTAACATGTAGCCTAGTGTAATAGTTTAGGCTTCTGTGAGGGGACAAGAAACATGAACAAAGCCGTTTTCATTTCATCATGTTAGGCACAGGATTAATAATGAATGTGTACATATTGAGAATAAAATACAAATTGTAGCCTTTAGTAAATTAAAAAAGCCAACTTTAGGAGGGGAACAGACAGGGCAAGATAAAAACAAAGAGAAAAAGAGTGTGATGCTGATGAGGAGAGAAAAATAATCAGCTGCCCACTGACATGGTTTTAAAGCTGTTGTTATCGATTTTTTTTTTTTGCCTTCACAACATCTTAAAATGCACATCTGTAGTTCAGAGAAATCCAAAATTTTCTCGGGGAAACCCCGAACCCCCCTAACTAACCTGCCTCAAATTCGGGCACACAGTGATTATAAAACCATGCCATTGCATGGTAATGAAACTAGTTAAGCATTAGACCCTAAACTAGAGTGTTACTTTTTATTTTTTTTATAAATCATACCCTCATTGAAAATCCTCAGGAAATTTTCAATTTCCTCAAATAAAAATCCTAAATGCAAATATATTTTTCTGGGGGTCGGGGGGGGGGGGGGGGGGGGGGGGGGCATCATAAAGGAATTATGCTTAGGGCACCAAAATGGCTAGCAGCGGCACTGGATAGCTGTAATAGTAAAAACGTTTAATAGCTGTAGTAAAAGTATTCGAGAGAGTTTCACATGTAATATGTAGCTATTTTATATGCAAGCATGTCAGCCAATCACAGCAGTGGCCGGTTCTCACAGCAGACACGCCCCTTCAAACAGAGTGTTCAAATCAGAGGCTGAAATCAGGCTAGGAAAAATGCCTTTTATTTCGAAATTATGACTATTTTTGATCTAAAAAACATACTAACATTATAAGGGCAACCCAGGAAACATTATAAAATAATAAAATAACCCCATGTCAGGGGACCTTTAAGGGTTGTTTTAAGGACATGTTTGAGTATGCTCATAGACAGCCACTCTGAAGCGGTCAGAGGCGATTCTAAAATAGTCAAAAAGTCGAGACAGGACCCATCGTCAAAATTTCTAAGTCCACCACTCTAGTTTATCCAAAACAAACTAGAAAATAGACTCAAAGTGCTAAATATCAGAATTATCATTTAAGCCTAGTTCCAGACTAAAATGCATGTTTGAGCTGTTTTATCTGAAATAAACTATCTTCTTGCTAAATAAACTAGATTATGTGTAGTTGTCTTCTAGTCATTGATTAGCATATTCTGAGTTTATGTAAATTCTAGGGTTGGGATGTCACTAACCTGGGAAGAATGTCGTGTAGCCATTTGTTGTAGTCCTTAAAAAAGAATTTCAAATATATTCCTTTGCTTTTAACTTTGAGCATTGTAACTTTGCAGATGTTGTTTATGCTCAAACAGCAACATTACACATTAATAAACTTAAAAAATTGAAATCATAATCAACCACCCCTTTAAACACAGAGTGTGAAAACCTACTAAATGCAACTCTCTCTGACTCGGCAAGTTTGGGCATGATCAGTCATAAGTATCAAATTACATCTTTTATTAGTTTTACAGTCTTACAGTTCTTAAGTGTGTCCCCGGCTTAAGGCACATTAATAAAAGCTACAGTACTAAAATGCCCTAATTAAACTAAGGCCTAATCCTGGCTTAATCTAAGCCCTGTCTGTGAAACCGGGCCTATCTGTTTTAGGGATCAGATCAAAACTCGTATTTTGAAGGTGCTCTCTGAATTTGGCAACTCAATAGGTCAGAGATTGCTGTATAGTGGGTAGATCGAGGGTGCCGTTGGATGATTGGCCGGTGTCTTTGAGTGACATGTAGTCTAAGATGATCATGCAAGGCTCATTAGGCACAGTCAAAAGTGGAGAGGGTCACATGGGATGCAGTCAAAGTTAATAACTGTCTCATTGATGCAGATTGCATTCCCAAGAGAAACGGCTCTTTAATGTGTGCTACTCATTACTGGATCATAAGACCCCCCACCAGACTTTCTAAAAGATCATCTGTGCTTGTATTATATGTTTATGTGCTGTCTTGTGAGTTTTTCCAGCCCTCTATCAAATGAAGACAATAGGAAATTATACAATAATTGTATCAAAGAGATTGTTGAGTTTGGGTCAAACTGGGACATGTCCCTCCTACTGTTTCTTAACTGTCAGATTTACACTCATGTACTGTGGTCATATTTACAGCCAATAAGCAGTTGACAATGATGGACCACTCATAAATAATGTTATTTGTAAGGAAAGAAACTTCTATAGACTTTGTATATTCTGTTATAAATGGTCATATTTTTTATTTTTTACATTTTCTGAAGAACGTGGGAGTGATGCTTATCAGTACAAAATTCACCCTCATGATGATAGGATGTTTATGGATAAAATAGACATTAATATTTCTCACACATTTAAAAATATAAACATGAGAACACTTGATTTTTAATAAAACATTTTCTTTATAAACTGTGAATATTATAAACAAAACTAGATGCCTTTATATGCCTTCAATGCAGTGTAAGTTTTAAAAAAGCATCTGCCAAATGCATAAATGTAAATACTCTCAGAGGTTAGTTGAGAAACTTACAAATCACTTAAAACATTTTTTATTACTAAGTATGTATGTAAAGCTGCTTTTAACAATCAATTCATAGTTTATTTGATAGCGCTTTTCACAATACATTGTTCAAAGCAGCTTTACAGAAAGTGCATTCAGAATGGACAGAAATACAGTTGTTAATCATGTATAAATTGGCATAACATATGCGTGTTTATCGTACTTCACAGGCGTCGAGTCGTCTCCACAGGCGTTTAGTGCTCTCACAGATGGAGAGCAACAATGAAATATACAGGTCAAATTGGCCCCTCAGAAATTATTGCAATAGAGATTTTGTGCATCATAGTTTAATCCGTATTTTTGACGACTCAAAAATCAAAATGCTCCACATTAACCCACAACATAATAATATAAGGATTACCAGCCCATCAAGTCTTTTTGATATTCGAGTCCCAAGATATTGCCCAATATAGTCCATTTGTCAGTCTTAAATCTACTTGAGAAATAAAAAAATTGATGCCCATTTTATTGTATTGCCCATTTCTTGTACAATCTATCTGATCAGTTAAACAAGTGATACCACATCTCAACAAATTTGAGGTATTATTCATGTCTGCATTGCAACACAAAACGTGCGTGAAGTTGAACACTTACGAATAAGTTTTTTTCAAATGAAGCTTGCCAGCAAACACCACCAACAAAAAAGATTGTCAGAAATTGCATAGGCTACTGTCTGAGAAGGTATCCATTTGAACTAGAACTTACTTCTCGACTGTTAAAAAAGTATGTTCATGAATGAGAGTTGTATGAATGAAATATATTAAATTTAATGAATAAACATCCGTAAACATCCCCAATGTTGTGATTGTCATGTGTCTTAAGGCTTCAGTTGTGTCCCTTCACTGCCATTCACAACTCCTCTCCCATGGCCTCATGAAAGTGTGTATCGGTTGTGCACTTCAGAATCTCGGTGGAAGTAGTAAGTCATCCAGGTACTTTTCACCTACTTGAATGCTAAGAATTCGTACACATCACCTGCTATTTTGTCATTTGTATGTTTATGCAGTTTTGTGGGCATGTTCATGTATGACTTACCTCATGATTTGAGGGAGAAGTTAAATTGCTAAATGCTAACCATCCTTAGCCACTTTTGCTAAGCATAAAAACAGAAAAACTGATTTTTCTTGTACCTCCAGAGAACACATTGGTTTCAGTAAGGGAACAATTTGTGTGTGTGTGTGTGTGTGTGTGTGTGTGTGTGTGTGTGTGTGTGTGTGTGTGTGTGTGTGTGGTGTGTGTGTGTGTGTGTGTGTGTGTGTGTGTGTGTGTGTGTGTGTGTGTGTGTGTGTGTGTGTTCAACGCGTTCTCACCCCAAGGCGTCATCTAACTGACAATTTTGACCATGCTTCAATATTCGACGCTAAAGGTACCCTTTAGCGTCAGTTAGTTGACGCGATCCCAGGGCGTCATCTAACTGACGCTAAGGGTAACGCGTCAGTTAGATGACGCGGGTAGGTTTAGGTCTGGGTAGAAGGGCGTCATCTAACTGACGCTAAGGGTAACGCGTCAGTTAGATGACGCCCTGGGATCGCGTCAACTAACTGACGCTAAAGGGTACCTTTAGCGTCGAATATTGAAGCATGGTCAAACTGATTCCCAAGGCGTCAGTTAGATGACGCCTTGGGGTGAGAATGGGCTGGTGTGTTCTATCCCCTGACCTAAGGCCTTGAGGCCATATGTATCCATGTGAGAGAAGAAAGCTTTCTACGATCCCTCGCAGAGATCTGGATCTTAACTCCGGCCTTGTTTCAGCGAGCTGGCCTGTCATCTATTATTACAGCTGGTTCAGCCATGAGCACTGCAGAGACTCAACCCACCCCAGCTCCTCTCCAGCAGGGGTCATCACCTCTGACCCCTCACCTTAGGGTTATTTGCTGGGACACTGCGATTAAAGAAAGCTGTGTCCCCTTCACCCTCTTTAAATAAGTCTTCAGGTTTAGTCTTCTGTCATCAGGGCCATTGATAAGTGAGTTGATTAACAAATCTGCCCGGTCAGGGAACTGGCCAAGCAACCCATATACTAGATTAGGCCGCTCACATGCTTTTGTGAGCATTTCAAATGAATTCCCTCAACAAGAAATTATAGCTGATGTGAACAAATATTTGATGCCCTGTGCAAACGTCTGTGCCGGCAGCTTACCTCAATACATGATCAGTGTGTGCATGTGTGTTTGAAAGAGTCGTGTGTGTGTGTAATTACAGACAGCAGGTAATTTAACACCGCAGCCACTCCCTTAGGTGCTTGGCTCATGTTTTATTAGAAAGAAGGATTAGGGGAGGGCGGGTCATAACAACAATGGGCCATAGATCTGCACTGATCTCCATCTAAACCAGAAATACATCTCAAATAGAGCGTAAATGCATTGAACTAAAATACGGAATACTGAGATTACTGTATGTTGAATGAAAACGCCTAAGTACATGAACACCTATACACTAGTTAAGAAGGTAACAGATTTTAGACTTCTCCAAACAAATGCGAATGAAACCGGGCAGTAAAGACTCAACAAAGGGTAAAAAGCGTCTCAAATTCAAACTGTTTATGTTTAGAGTTTGTCAAGCTGTTGTTTTTGTCTTTCTCTCTCCCCATCAGAGGTCAGAGTTGGAGATCTCAGTGTTCCAGCAATCCATGTCTTCGCATCCGTCTTCATTAACCGTCTGGAACTCCTCAATCCACAGAATGTCTGCCTCTCTCATTCCCAACAAACAACTCTACAGCTCACTACTGTTAGCTGCCAAATTTGCACCATTCATTTATTTTAGTCTGCATAGAGTTTGTTATGAAACTATATACCTGTGCATCAGTACTAGGTAGTCTTGTATTAAGCATATTTCACAAAGACCATCATTAGTTGTAGTTGCTAAGGCCCAAACTTACATAACTTATATAAACTTTGGCACGTAACTCATCCAGCACTGTTTATGCTACATAATACCTAGAATTCTGTGTTTTGATTAGAAGTGTACTCTTATATTTTGAAGTATATTTACAATTTTGTAAACTAACATTGTCTATATCTAAGGAAGGAGTAGAATATCATGGACACCAGGGCCAGTAAGGGGGTAAAACACCCTCGCAACCTATATATACAATACCACAATATACCTTACAAAAAATAAGTATTTCAAGTTTATGTAAACCTAAGTAAAGTTCAAGTGTATTTTCCAAGTATACTTTATGTAGTAAGTATACTAAAATCAATGTACTAGTACTACCTCTTAGGACTAAATTGGCCCACTCTTTAGTTTTAAAAAGTATACTTTAATATTGTGTACTTTAAGTGTGACATTAGTAGACTTTGATATATCACTAGTTTACATTTTTACAATATACTGTGAACTATACATGTTATCTTAAAGGTATACTGATGAAAGTAGACTTTGAAGTATACTCTCAGTAATGTTTAAAAGTTTTTATAATAAGTCTATAGCCTACTTGTTTTAGCTTGCTACTCTTATAAGTACTGTACATAAAAAGTATATTAAAGTATTATCTCTTATTTTTAGTTTAAAAGAAGTTATAACACAGTTGAATAAACTTTTGTGCAAGGGCAAGCATCATGGCAGTGAGTTTAGTATGGCAAAGCACTCACAATCTTTACTGTGTCAAGAAGTTAAGTTGCAGGTAAGTTAAATATGACTGTCAGATGTATTGTCAGACAGAAGATAAACACTTTAATGAAAGCAGATTCACCAGCATGGGGGTAAACTGATGACAGAAAGATAACAAAGATTGGAGAGAGAGGGAGAGAGAGAACTCAGAGCCATGACTTGGCTGAACTTACTGTGAACTGTGCCAGATTTATTTTCTCCAGCCTCTCTCTCTCCCACTGGGAGCCAGATTTACACGGCTCTTTCTCTGTACGTGTGAGTTTGAGAGTGAAGCCGCAAAGGCTCGTAGGAGGCAGGCAGGAGGAAAAAGGGATAACGGGGATTCGGGGGGGTCTTTTGTTTATGACTTCACCACAAAGACACCTCTCTCAACCTGCGGCCCTAATTCATCCTCTCAAACTCTCTCTGCTGAGCAATAAGGACTAAAACACCTCTGCCTAAGACATGGGTCCCCCCAAAGTAGTAAATGTGTATCTTCTGTCATCGTTCATCATTGTATTGTATTTATGTGGAAAAAGGTCACTGGCCTAGGCTGGGGGTAATGAGTGAGTGAGTTTCAGTGGGGTGTGTAGGTCTTGTGTTTGTCTCTGGGTAATAGGTGTCGAATGATATTGAAAGACCCTCCACCCCCGTTTTACCATGTGTGATTGGATAGAAATGGACGTGTGCAAGTGTGTGTGTGCAAGTGTGTTTGGACTGATAAATCCTACATTATGGGGACAAAATGTCCCCAGATGGCAATATCTGAAATCCTTGTCCTTGTGGGGACATTTTTGGACAGCTTATAAAAAATGATGTTTTATTAAAATGTAACAATGTAGATTTTTTTTTCTGTGATAGGTAAGATTAGGGGTAGGGATATAGAATATACAGTTTGAACAGTATAAAAATCATTATATCTATGGAAAGTCCCCATAAAACATGAAAACACAAATGTGTGTGTGTGTGTGTGTGTGTGTGTGTGTGTGTGTGTGTGTGTGTGTGTTGTGTGTGTGTGTGTGGTGTGTGTGTGTGGTGTGTGTGTGTGTGTGTGTGTGTGTGTGTGTGTGTGTGTGTGTTGTGTGTGGTGTGTGTGGCTTGTTTTTGTGATATATGAGGACACAAATGTGTATAATGACATGGGTATTACACTGGTATTACAACTTACACGTGAAATATGAGGACATTGCATGCGCCCCTTTTAAACAGCTTAAAAAACATAAAAAACAATGTTTTTTTTTAAATGTTAAAATCCAGCATGTCTCCTGTAAGGGGTAGGTTTAGGGACAGGGGCAGTGTGTGTGTGTGTGTGTGTGTGTGTGTGTGTGTGTGTGTGTGTGTGTGTGTGTGTGTGTGTGTGTGTGTGTGTGTGTGTGTGTGTGTGTGTGTGTGTGTGTGTGTGTGTGTGTGTGTGTGTGTGTGTGTGTGTGTGTGTGTGTTTTGTGTGTGTGTGTGTGTGTGTGTGAGTATCTGTTCTTTACTTGAGTATTATATTTTCTAGAAACTTTTTAATTTAACTTCACTAAATTTGAAAGACAAATATTGTACTTTTTACTCCACTACAATTCTGTCAAGGTCCTTGAGTAGAAAGTAGTAATGTCCGTCAGGGGATGATTTTGGTTGCAGGGGTTGCATTTTGGTTGGAAAATAAAGTCGGGTTAACGTCAGAACCCGGCGTCGGATTGACGTCAGCAGAGATTAATGAGATTAATGTCAATCTGGCGTTGCATTCTGACATCAACCTGATTTTCATTTCAACGTTTTGTTTGGTCTTCGAAATGCGAATTTTGTCATTGTTTTGGAGCACACTAGCTTATAGATAGCAGTAAGGCTAACATATTCATACTATAAGCTAAAAAAATCTTTAAATAGGGCACTATTTGTGGGAACAGCCATTTGGGTTCCGAAACCATTGTGGACGTTGGACACTTATTCAATCTCACATTCAGTCCCACTACTGGAACTGTGTTCTGGAAATAAATTTGATATTGATATGAGGGTAGGCAGGCAAAGATTCAGTGGCATAAGGTACTGTACGTATTACATACAACAATGCAACAACAATAAAACAATGCAGGGACATTTACTTTTTACTTTTGATTTTAAAAACAAGTACTTCTGTACTTTTACTTAAGTAAAAATCGGTCTTTACCACTTTTACTTGTAATGGAGTAATATTTGAGCAGTAGTATCTGTACTTTCACTCAAGAAAGTGTGTACTTTGTCCACCTCTGAGTGTGTAAGCAAGTAGCATAAAACAACTAAGCAAAACTACATTGCTCTAATCATCCCTAAAGATTTGTACATTTTGTGCAGTTGCAATGTGTAAAAACATGCACTGATTATACAATAAGCTCTTTTCCCCTGCTTATGTTACCCACAATCTAATTTTAATATTATTCCAAAATAATGTGGAAGATTAGAATTGATTAATCCCAAAGCATAATATGTTTGCAAAGTTACCGAGATTTTCAATTATTTCCAATGGGTTGTGACTCCAAGTATGCTTTTTCTACTAATGTTACCCAGAACACCTTGCACAACAGTTTGTGAGTATTATCTTTTCAACTTCGAGTCCTAGGCAGAAGCTGATTCAGCAGTTTTTAAATGTATGAATCTAAATGGGTAAAATTATATACAGTATGAATGCATTTAAAGAAATGACTATAGCTAGATGCTAAAGCTAACACAAACAACACCTGAGGTCAAAATGATATTTTATGACAAGGTAGTATGTCCCAATACTTGCACACTTACTGCATCTTACACACACTGAAGTTATTCTACACACAGAAACACTCAAGCACACCTATACACCCAGGGGGAGTGAAGCGCATAAAAGGGCCAATGGTTGTATAGAAGAACGTAGTATAACACCCATTTGAACATAAACAGGGTGATCTCCTTACAGAACAGACCACATCCAACAGCGCTGGGAAAGGAGGATGAGGTCAGGGTACTTTTCATTGGTGGAAAGACAGAAAAAAAAATCATTAATTACTGTAATTACAACCAAAAGCCTTTTCACTCTCTCATTCAGACAGTGAAAGAAGTAGGTGGGGTTGCTTGTCTCTATGAATGGAGCACACACATACTAAAGGCACAGGTACACATGTGTCAACAAATACACACTCGGCATACACACAAGCATAGGCATGCAGATTTAAGGACAGGAATTGGCTTGTTGACACACATGATGGCAGTCTTAGATACACACACATGTATACTCTAAGGCACACAAATACACAAGCCACACACAGTGGTGAGCAGCAAAATCTCATTTTTTTTTATCTTACTCTCTTTCTTGAAGCCTCATTTCCTTCATCACTATGAGTGATGTGGTTAGTGTCAGGGAGCGAATCTGGTGTATTAAGTCTATGTCTCCATGTCATCTACTTGCTGTTTGTTTTTTTCTTGCTGTGCCTCCTCATGTGCTTCCACAAAGCCCAGTAAAATACAGAGTTCCCAAGTATGAGTCATTTTATAAAGAAAGAAAGTCATATGAAAATATGTAAAGTATCACAACACAGTAAATGTTTCTGTGATAACATATGACAATAGACCGCAATTTTTTTCCCACACGCTAGAGTACCTGCACACACAAATCTTATTTAGACTGATATTTTTATCTAATCACTTCAGTTTCACCTTTACAGTTAAGACAACACACAATATCAGTAATATTACCACTTCAGGATGTATCAATCAGGTTAATTACTGAACCTTTTTTGGTCTTTTAGCTTGTTGTTGTTGTTAGAATTGCTATTTAGCCAATTTTCTGTTCAGTACTTCCTTGTGTCGTAAAGAGAATACTCTAAAATAATTTTTTAAAATATACTAAATTAATAATAATGTACTAAATATATATTCATATATATGCACACATTGGCCCTCATTTATCAAAAGTGCGTACACCAAATTTCCAGCGTACACCTGGCGTACACCCAAAACCACGGTGACTTTGAGATTTATCAATATGGACTTTGGCGTACGGCACGCTGAAATCCTACACCAGCTCAGGAGGTGGTGTACGCACGTTTTGAGTTAGTGCGGAGCTGCGCAGAAAAACAATTCCTCCACAAAACGCATGACAAACTAAAAGATATGATATATTATGAACTGTATATATATATATATATATATATATATATATATATATATATATATATTATATATATATATATATATATATTATAAACTTCAGTGTTTATTTTTGTGCAACATGGACTTCAATGTTTAATTTGTGTGATTTTACCAAAGCATTTGATTTGTAGGCATGTATTCCTTCAGTTGCTAGCCTTTGCGCTTAACCTGACATTTCAGGGTTAGGTGGTGCGCGCACGGACTTGGTTCAGTAATGAAAGGCTTTCGATGACCAAAAAAATAATTCAGAATGACAAAATAATAAAAATTACATTACTCTTGTATTGTTCTTGTGCAGTCACTCAAAATAGTGTCGTACCAAAAAATAATCAAGAGCACACACGTTTGCGTCTAACTTCAGTCTTTATATCAACTGACTCTCATACAAAGAGCTAACAACCAATCTCCATTCAGTATGCAAATCATTACACGTGGATCGATAACATTAGAATTCTTCTTTTAACGAAATTCTTATTCTAAATAATAGGCCGAATAAGCGTCATTAATAATAAAAATCATAAAAATAATAAGATCTTCAGTGCCGAGACGCGCCTCTTTGTGGCGATCTTTAGATCTGACCACTTTTTTTTTCACCTACAATAAACAAGAAAACTCATGCTTAACTTGATCACTATGGGCTATATTAAGCAATAAAACATTCTTAACTCTGCTGGAGTGCGCGTCTCAACCCACACACTATTAACAGAACTCGTAATATAGGTGGAATTAATCTCACTTTAATCCACTTTAACCTTTAATCCCACTCTTTAAACACCCAAAATAAAACAATTTTGTTTATTTCCATTTCCTTGGTGATGGCCTCGATCTCCACGTCGGAGAAGTTTCTCTTCTTTGCCGTCTTCCGTGTGTCCATGGCGTAAAATGAGGGCGTGGGGGAAGCGGAGACTTGAATATATAGGGGCGTGTTATTCTAATGACGATCGTTTTCAGCCGCTGCATTTATCAAGGGCAGGTATTGCGTACACCTAGATTTCAAAGGTACGCACAGCTTCATAAATCAGGCGGTGAGAGGAGTGTAAGCATAATCTTACGCCAACATATACGCCCGTTTCTACGCAAGAATGATAAATGAGGGCCAATGTGAGTGTAAAACTGAAATGGTCTAATCTGATGCAGATAGAATTATGGAGAGCCACAAGGCTCTGTTTTCAGACCTTTACTGTTCTCCTTCAGCATGCTATCTTTAGGAAACCTGGAATAAAACGACAAAAACACACTTTCCATATATGACACAATAACTTAGTTTATAATGGATTGTTTGCTGGGTTCCCCAATGTAGTATTACTAAACAAAGTGGTTTAAAATACAGAAGACTTATTTAACTGTTCATGGAAAATCACTTACAGGTAGGCTATAACATAAGTAGCCTATGTTTATTATTTTCTTCCATACATCCTCATTCTGACAAAGATGTGTATCGAGCTGAGTCTTCAGCGTGCAGTTCGTTATCCCACCGAGCAGCATTCCAGTTTGTCCCTGTCTGTCAATTACAACCATTCATAACCACACATGTTCAGAGTGCTCTGCAGCAAGTAAAATCCCCGTATGCATGCATTTCATATTCTCACCGCAGTGCTGCTTGCGCGAATACATGTAGCCTATGTGAGACATGCGCCTAGGGTGACCAGATGAGATTGGCTGAAATTCGGGACGGGGGGGACGGGGGGGACGGGGGGGGGGGGTTGTTTATGGGGGAGTGAGATTTGTAGACCGGGAGGGGGGTAGGCTTAGCCTGGCTAACGCCAGACCCAATTCTCGTTGAGACTTGGGTCTGGGAACCACATGTACATTTTCTCGTATTTGAGGCGTGGTTTACGAATGCCCGGCGCTGTTTATTGGGTGCTAAGAATGTCTATCAAATGCTCATAGCCAACATATGTCGTCATCGTCTTGTTGTTCCCTCCCCGTTCTGTGATCCCGTTCTATGATTGGTTCCCTAAATGAGGCGAAAAATCTGGCCATGGTATCCAGACTGCCTTTCAGCGTGAATTGAATCGCGCTGCGGTAAGGCAGTATGGGGAAACCCAGGCTAGGGTAGGCTGCTGTATCATGTACCGTTTGAACTGACGCGCTACAGCGACCTGTCACATTTCAAAGAGCCAAAACGTTATTAATTGTGTGAATCTCGTAAAAATATTGACAGAATCGGACAGCTGTGGATTTGTTCCATATCAAAAGTAACCTGTCTGTCTTGTCTGTCGGTGTAAGTGTCTTCTTTGTCCGCGATTTTTCACTGCGTGAGAAAATGGATGTGTGGCGTGAGAGTGTGTGAAAAGGGTCAATTGCGTGAGTCTCACGGTCAATTCGTGAGAGTTGGCAGCCCTGCTACAAAGCCTATAATAAAAGATATAATGAATTTCAAACCTTTTTTTTTTTCAAAGTTCAATAGTCTGTCATTAGTCTTTAGTCTGCTACTAAAAAACAGCGTGTTGTTGTTCCGGTACACGGTACACCAGTCATGTCAACGTAACGAATGAATGACATTTTGCTTATCAATGTATCTAAATTCGTGCCTACATCTTTCTAGAACTTCAAAAAAGAAACAGAAAATGAGCCGCCGGCAGGCGCCGACTCAACCTCCACGGATAGTTTTTAATATTTTATCAGACAATAACTAGGCTACTCAAGATTTTGCTTTAGTATAATTTTCGGGACAATTAGGGTCGGATTCGGGATTCGGGACAACAGCTCAGATTTCGGGACTGTCCCGAATTTTTCGGGACGTCTGGTCACCCTACATGCGCCCTAACATAGATCACAAAGACTGATATCCACACTGCCCTGCCACATTATTTGTATGATACAGCGTATACTTGAGCCTATATTTCACTGTATAAACCAACCATGAAACTCTACAGATGCTAATTTTGCCCTTTGCTAATGGAACGGCTAATCCTGGAGCAGTGAGTGCGCATGGTTATGTGCCTGGGGTTTGATTCACAGCAAGGTAGTGTATCACTGTCAAGTCATTGAGTTTGTTGTTGAGTTGTGGTTAGCTTTACAACAGTGTTGCAAGTTAACTCATTGCAAGCTGGTTGTTGGTAGGCTAATCTCAGATGCTTGTCAAAGATCATGGAACTCATATGTCACCTGCTGGACACAATGAGAACTGCAGGCTATAATTTTACATTGACTTCCACCTTTTTTGGTCTTTTCACCATTTCATTGATGGAGTTGAAGAGGACACAGGAAACAATATGGATATAAAGGGGCACACTTGTCTACACTGTCATCTTGCAATGCATCAGCGCATAACTGCCAGGTTGCATTTACATTATAAAGGATTAATTATACATTATAAAGCATTTTGCAGTGAAAATTTCCTTGGATTGGATTTGACATTGAAACCTCAGTATATGGGTCAGGTCACTGTTGTTATTTAAAGATCTTTATATTATAAGCTTTGTAAATATACATATGTATGTACTTTGACCTTTTATGTTTACAGTACTTGGCTCTTACTTGTTACAAAGACAAATATTGTCCAACACCTATACGGGCCATTACGTTCTTATTAAGTAGTTCAGCAGCAGTACAGAACTCATTTATATTCTGCTGTATTATACGTTACCCACTCAGCCCATTTTCCACTTCTTCTCCCTGCTCCTCTTCATCTCTCTCGTCGCACCCCTGGCCAGCGCAGCAGCTGCGGGGCAGATGTGAAAACGGTTGCATATGAGAACAGGTTTACCACAGAGTACACTGCTTCATCAACCCAGAAACATATTTTCTCCAATCTTTCGGGGTTTTGTTTTATACTTATGGATGATTCTGAACCGCTGAGATGTCTGTCAATGGAATTATTTGTGCTAAAGGAAGCTGACAGCAGTGCTTGTGTTTTTTGGGCTTGGCTGGGCAATCAACAACATGTATGTTTATAAATGGGACATTCTGGAGAGTTAGATTTCCATGAGAAGCAGAAATGAGGTTGCAAAATCTGGCGTATATGGGATGGCCATGTTTCAGCTGTCTACTGTAGACTTTAGTTACGCCTGCTGGGAATCAACCGCTAACGCGTGTGAATGCAGTTTGAGCATGCTGCATTCAAGAGCATGTTTCACACTAAATTTTGAAGCAAATGCAAGCTGTCCTTGCGATGCTAGGGTGTTGTGTGTGGTGTCAAGAGCATTGCTGTGCGATTCCAAGTCAAAAGAGCCCACCTCCAGCTCTATTATATTCCTGGATATGACTCAGATGTTTATTTTAATGTATGATTTATTTATTTTTTCCCATTTTATCATCTGTTTCCATCGTCAGTTTTATCACTTAGAAAAGGAAAACCACTATTTGAGCCATCTATCATTCATCATGTCCATAGCACAAATATTTATAACAAATTAGCCTACCCCTCGTCAAATTCTTAAGTATAAGTATTATATAAATAAGTATTATTGTCTAACATTCTAGTTAAATTATATAGAAATCATTGAAACATAGTTAGCCTGCATAAGATATATTAAAGAAACTAAGTTAATTTTGTCAATGCATTTACATATTTTTTTACACTTTATTTTAAATAGAAACTGAATACAATCGAAAAAATCTTAAATACAGTTAGACATAATACACTTATATTCTAGATAGGCCTATTATAGGCTATGAAAACAAGGATTTTTTACTCTTTTTAATTTAAGAGAAATCTTCCAATTCTGATAGATAGCAATCAATAATAGAAGTGGTCTAAATAATAAAACATGTATATATTATCTACTATGGAAGTCACAGGACCAAAAAATGCAATAATACGATGTCCTGTCGACATGTGTTTCCATACCTCCGTGCACCCTGCTCAGACATCACACATCATCAGCGCGTTCCTCAGAGTTGTACAGACAGACAGTCAGTCACCGAGCACCAAAAACAAACACAGCCACCTTTTACAGTTCCTCTTGAACCAAAACAAGGTTATGCTACTTTCACGCCATGTCATAACCGTATCTACGAGATGGCAACCCGTGAAGTTCTACCCAGACCTGCTCACGTCCTCAGAGTTATGCGTTTCTATGTCAACACTATCAACGCTGCAATGAATCTGCAGCAGTCATGTGGTACAACTAGAGCTCTGTAAGTTGCTTTCATCATTATTATTGTAATGTTATGTGCTTTGAGACATAAACGCCGTCTCTCATCTCGTGACGCTTTGCAGGCACTGCTGTGTAACTTTGCGTGCATGTGTTTTGAAGAATGGCGTGGCTTTGTAGACACTCTAAAGGTAGGGTGGGATCTTATGCTTTCAAAGCTAGCTTGCTATTCATGGGTTTCAGTCACGTGACTTTTTTGTTGTGGCCGCCATCTTTAGCACCTTTGTGTTAAATCGCATAATCTCTCCCTGTTGATCGGAAATATGTTCCACACTTAAATAGCACAGATGAAAAGCAACGGTATTTAAATAAAATAGATACTTTAGGTATAGATCCGTATTTACTGTTAAACGAACTGCTGACTCCACTAAAGTCTAGTAAAAACTTGCCAAATTTTACGTTTGCTGACATTTACATCTGCACTATCCCTCTCCCTGTCCCCACCACTTTTGAAACATCTCGCGGCACGGATGTACCAATACAAATAAATAAAGGTAAAATAAGAGGTGATCTAGCACGCTGAAATGTGTTGTTTTTGAAATCAAGTGATCAAAGTGCTTGTTGACTCTGGATCAGTGGTGCAGAAACAGTGTTCTCTCATGACTCGCGCACACCCAGGGGCGTCGGACTGGGGGGAAAAAGGGTACCGAGTACCCAGGGCCCGAGGCAGGGTGGGGCCCTTAGAAGTCAGTTTTCTATACAGCCATATACATGCACTAACATTTGTATAGCATTAATGTACAAATAAAAAAGACCCTGTGCAAAACTAAACTTGTAGTTAGGCACTGGTTTGGTATAAAAAAAAGTTATTTCCATGCTGCGCAAGGGCCCCACCACCCCTCTCGAATCAATGTAAATGGTACGACCCGCAGGTTAGGTGCTTCTGCTGCGTGCGGACCTGCGGTGGGTGAATCAGTTTATGAGACAGGAGCTGGAGTAAGTGAGTAAGCCGTGTGATAGGAACTAGGAAGACAGGGGAAGATTCATGTCTTTCCTTAAGAAAGGAAAATCAGGGGCTCAAAAACGAAAAGAAAAGAAGGTTAAAGAGAGAAAGGCAAATGAGGGCAAGCAGTTGCTCACTCAGTTTTTTAAAAAGAAAGGTGAGCTCCAAATGCATCATCCAGCATTGACAATAGGCTTGTTTGAGATGAGAGCGCGTAATGCATGCCGGTTAGAAATGTGTCCGAGAGCTGTCCGCCTTGCTCTGATGTCATGCTGACGTGTGTCAAAAAGCTCTCGCGAGCGCAAGCCGCACGTGTCGGATTCTGCAGTCGCGCGCAGTTGCTCTCCACCGACTGCGCTGATCAGAAGCATGATGGGAAACGACTTGCTGACGACACAGCTTAATGCTCATTGGTTTAAACAACCGTAATGTATTGTTCTGTTTTGAAATGTTTGATTTTAAAGCTCGGATATCATGTTTTATGTGTATTTGTTATGTGTGCATATTCAACTCTCGGACAGTGCGATCTCTATGGGTTATGCAATGTCATTTTATTATTATATATAAAAAAACACACATAGCCTATGTCTGTTTTAAAGAAAAAATGATTGATAAACACTTATTTGGAATGGAATTCAATAACAAGTACTTTGGATGTCTTGTTCATTATATTTATTTTCATATAAAAGCAACAGAACTTAAATTACATCCAGTTTATTAGCAACACTGTGCACGAGCGTGAATCCCGCGATATCCGCCTTTGATCTCACAGGTGTCTGATCCACTGCGAGAAGAGAGATCTGTCCGTCTTGCCTGCGCTTTTTTCACTCCTCCCCTCACTGCAGCCGCCTACTCTCGCCTACAATTCAGGCGAGGCAAGGCGCATCTCAAACGAGCCTATTGTCTCCAGCTTGTCTCCTCTTCTGCTGCAGTTCTCCCCAGTCAGAAGTTTACATGTAGGCCTATATTTCCCTTTATTGTCAAAATCTAACACCCGCGAAAACACAGATCGTTAGCGCCTATTTTACCACATTGTTATGCAAATTAGCTCGCGCACGCTCTTACATTATAAGTACGATTGTTCTGAGTTTAATGCACATCTTAATGATTGAAAATGACTTATTTTAAAACGTAATTCAAAGACTGAATGTCTAGTTTGGCGGTTAGTGTACCCTGTGATTCTATAGTCTGCATTTATTTTAAACAGACAAATAATCGTCAATTAACTTGTACTTAGCCTAGACTTTAAAAAGGTATTGTGACAATAAAGGATATTTTAGCAACCATTTGAAGCCATATATTTCAGTTTCAGACCTGCTAGAGCTAGACCTTTTGTCATCTCAGTAAGTAGTACTTTTGACAATAAAACAAAATTATATTAATCAGAGTGTGGCTTATTTTGTTTGCATTTTAAGTGTTTTTATGATAAAAGTGCAATACCCCACCCATTGGTATCACTATGGTATTTGGTACGGGGGCCCAGCAAGATGGTTTGTACCCAGGGCCCAAAATTTGGTGCTACGCCCCTGCGCACACCGCACAGTCCTGTGGCTGTGGCTGATGTTGCCAGATTGGGTGTTTTTTTAGCTACATATTAAGGCCTGTTCACGGTGTGTTTTAGCCGGGTTTTCGCCTGGAAGGCTATATAGAAATCTGGCACCCGAACGAAGTTAAACTGAGCGAGCGTGCGTTCACAGTAACGTTCATCAGGCAGTAATTCAGTACGTTCAGTTCACGTTCGCCCAAAATATGAACGAGTTCATGAACTATTGTTAATTGAACACGTTCAGGCACAACACTGTTGTATAGGTATATCTGATTTATGATTTAGTGTTGTATTAAATGCCCCAGTTATGCCCTATTATCACAGTTTACAGCACAGCAGACAGACGGCATGTTGCAATTCGGTCCTACAAATGGCGGCCGCTCCACTGTGTGACGTCACATGAAATCTTGCTAGCCTCTCCGAAGATGGCCTACCCTACCTTTAAATTAATTGGAGTTAAATGAAAATATATGATAGTTTAAATTTGTTTTAAATGCAATTAAGTTTAGAGTGTTTTATGACCATCTTAGTTAGGACTTAAGTACCTCTTTATATATCATTTCAGAATTATATTGTCTTTGAAATGAGGTAGTCTAAATGTACAGACAAGCTTTTATGGTAAACAAAAAGCATGTTATTTCTTTTGAAACTTGTATGTCATGTATTTATTATTAGATTACACGTGTGCATTGATATAGTTACAATTTAGTACTCTGATAATAGCCTATATGAACTATAGATGCAATATTGAATAACAGTTTAAATTATAATCAAGTACTTGACGTGTGCTTTAGTAAAAAAAGATTTTTTTTGCACTTTTTGAAAAAGTTACTTAAAGGGATAGTTCACCCAAAAATGAAAATTCTTTCATCATTTACTCACCCTCAAGTTGTTCCAAACCTCTATGTGTTTATTTGTTCTGCTGAACACAAAGGAAGATATTTGGAAGAAAACAGATCTCAATCCCCATTGACTTCCATAGTAGGAAAAAATACATACTATGGTAGTCAATGGGGATTGAGATCTGTTTTCTTCCAAATATCTTCCTTTGTGTTCAGCAGAACAAATAAAGACATAGAGGTTTGGAACAACTTGAGGGTAAGTAAACGATGATATAATTTTCATTTTTGGGTGAACTATCCCTTTAAATGTTAAGAAAAAGTCATGAAAGTGTAACCTCTACATGGCATCTTATTTCAATAATATTATATTATTTACGAGCACAGTAAAAAAAAAAAAAGATTTGAAGTACACAAGTGCACATTCAATACAGTTTAGCATACTTTTTTCTGAAGGAAGTCTAGTTAAAAATTCATTAACTAGCCTTTTTTTTGCGGTATTAAGTGATGCCTGTCATAGAAAGCATCACCAATAACTGTTGAGTGATGAAGTTTGTGCGAGTGTACAGTAGGCCTGCATGTGAACACATCATTGTCAATAAAACTGAACAGCAGGTTTCTCCATTGTTATAAAGACAGCAGAATGCTGATGTGTCGTCTACACTCATTGTACAATAGAGTGGCAGGTAACAGTAATTAGTCTTTGATCAAAGTGTCCGTTACCCAATACGAAGCGGCACTGGAAGGGGGGCAGCATGTTTGGAGAAAGAGAGAGTGCTCTTTTTCTTTTCCCGTTCTTTCACACAGTTGAAAATGAATGGAGCCGGTTGATGCTGGGTCGCAGTCACGGCCCCAACATGAAATGGTCACGGTGGGACAACATGAAGGCCCTCTCTCAAAAAACGTTGGCCGTTTGAATCCATTCTCAGGAACTGTATTTGTTTCTTTTCTTGTTTAGAGAAGAGTGGAGGAGGGCTATGGGATGACAAGGGTCCTTGTATTTTCTTTGAGTCAAAGTTAGAAGTAGAATTCAAGAGTAAATACTACTGACTACAAAAGAGAAAGAAAATATAACCACAGCTGACAAAAGAAAGGAAACAAGAGACGGGACAGAAAGGCTGTTTCTGATTCTCAGTAAACATGTCAGCCTGTTCATACTTATTTTCCTTTCCATGTCAAACATGCTCATATAAATAGCTGTAGGGTACTTTAATTTGTGCAGTTAAAACATTTAATATAACCTCATTATCTGTTTTCAGGAGAAAAACCTACAGATTTCTGTCAAAGTGATTTCTGTATGGCATACATGCAAATGAAAACAATAAAGGTTTTGATGGATTGAGAGAAAAATTATACTAAACTACCCTAAAATGGGCACAAACATACACACAACCATCATGCTTTTCCAGATTATTATCATTGCTCTTCATGGTAAATAACGGACTTCAAGATAAATAAAAGAATGAAACACAGCTGGTTTGGCCTAAGTCGTTCAAGATACATGGTAGAGGAAAAGAAGATTTTTAAACAGTTATTTGGTAGTGAAAGTATGATTAAGTCTCCATAACAATATGAAACATTTTCCAAAAACAATCCATTTTTAAAATGAAGTTGGCAGAATCTTACGTAGACCATTATGTGTTCTCAATTATGCTTGTTCATTATGGGATGGAAATGATATTTTCATTTTTGTTTTGTTTATCTCTGTTAAAACTACAGTTATATCCTGTAGTTTATACACACACACACACACACACACACACACACACACACACACACACACACACACACACACACACACACACACACACACACACACACACACACACACACACACACACACACACACACACACACACACACACACACACACACACACACACAAAAGTTGTCTGGCCCACAAAAAAATCCCAAACAACTTTAGCGCCTCGTTGTGGCTGTTTTTTGGAAATAAACTATATGTTTTTAATGTAACTGCAGGGGGCAGCAGATCATCCTAAATTGTGCTTTGGATGAACCCCAGGTGTTCTTAGCCTATAATGATACACTCAATTGAGGTGCTGTGAATCAAAATCCAGTCATGTTTTCTTTAGTGGTTTAACAGTGTTTTTGTCTGTGTCTCATCCCTGATGCAAAGTTAGACAAGCCAGGCCCAAACATAAATCATAAAATGCTACACATACAGAATTCCCACATAATGTTGTTCCGTATCAAACTGCATTAGACAGTTATTTTCGCTTGCCTTTGAGGCACAGTTACTTTTCAAATTATTTCTCTAAAGCATAATAAGTCATTTAAAAAAAATGTCACCAAGCTAAAACTACACAAAGCTGACAGTATAATAAAAAACAGCAGTCAGAAGAATCCACTGAGAGAAATTGTTTTAAAGCCACGTTTCACATGCTAAAGTCTCAGAACAAGCAAAGAGTTTATGCCACATTCAGACATTTATGAGGTCAGCTGAACTGTTACACACGCACACAGACTTGTTTTTAGCCCTTTTGCACTGTAAAGTGTGCTGGGTTTTTTTGTTTCCTCCCCCAGTGCTTATTCCATGTGTGTATGTCTGCTAAAGCCATTACTACACTACCCCCATCCATCCAAATACACCAGCTCTCTCTCTCTCTCTCTCTCTCTCTCTCTCTCTCTCTCTCTCTCTCTCTCTCTCTCTCTCTCTCTCTTCTCTCTCTCTCTCTCTCTCTCCTCTCTCTCTCTCTCTCTCTCTCTCTCTCAATGTGCCTTCAATCCCTCTTTACTGCCTTCAGCTGATAACAACAGGGATCATCCCTTAACTCTTTCTGAAAACTTGGAAGTCTCGTAACTGTATAATTAAGTCACTAATAGATGCAATAATGCAGACACTATAAATAATTGTTGTTTAAAATGTATGTATATTTTAAAATATTAATTGATTTTGAAATGATTTGCTTGAAAAGTATTGTTGAGTAGGTTATTATGCATATACTTTTGGATACTATACTTTTTATTTGAAATTTTGTCATATAGGCCTAATGCAGTATTTCAAATAAATGCTGTTCTTTTAACTTTCTATTCAAATAAAATGCATGATGGTTTCAAACAAAAATATTAAGCATCGCATTATTTTCAACATTGATGATAATAAGAAATGTTTATTTGAGCACAAATCAGCATATCAGAACGATTCTGAGGATCATGAAGACTGGGGTAATGGTGTTGAAAATTAAACTGACATCACAGGAATAAATTACATTTCAGTAAATATTTGTATCGAAAACATTTATTTTAAATTGTAATAATGTAATATTTTATTACTGTTTTACATATTTTTTTTAACAAAAGAAGCTTCTTTCAAACACATTAAATGATCTTACTAACTCCAAACTTTTAAACTGTAGTGTATAGGTGTGTGATATAGGATGGAAATAGTTTTTTGGGACACTGCTTCTATGCAGTATGGATACCATAATTCATTATGCCATAATTCATTATTCAGTATCCTGTCCACATTGCTTGATTGGCATCAGTAAAAGTACTAGCTTCATCCAGATCTCAACCGCCTAAATGGCAGAGATGCTGGACATCTTCTACCAAATTCATGTTAAGGTGCATTTCTGGAATTACTATAAATAACTATAAATATTAGTGTGGAAAAGTCCAAAAATGTCAAATGTATTGTTCTCTTGTATCCTATAGCAAAATATGTGGAAATAATCTATCCTGAAAGATGATATACCCAGGACTACTCGAGTAACTTGATTACTAATATCCTCCATGTACATTCCTGATCACAGTGATGTTGGAAACATGGATGAGTAATGTTTAAAGTTTGAGACATTTGACTTTAAAAAGAAGGAAATGTTGTCCACTTAAAGTGTATGTAACTACAAATCACCAAATCTGCTAAACACACAAACAATGGAGAACTCAAGGGACTCTTAGAGGCTGTAAGACTGGAAAAGTAAACTTTCGTCTCCATTATTCATCATCTTAGAGGTTTAAGATTTCATTTAGAGATTTTAGTTTGTTGCCATCATGTGACACTCATAATACAATGGCCCCATTATGATGGCATTCCATATGATGTCATTACTTCAGAGATTCATGCTCAAAATACTTGAACTGATAAAACTTTTAAAATCTTTAATTTGACGGCCTCCTGAGGCCACATGAGAAGCATGTCCATGGAAAAGACCGGAGGAAAACAGTGGAAAAATTACAGTTTTTCTCGATTGTTTACACACAAATTCTGGTACTTGAGACACAATGACCACAACATGTAACTCATTCACCAACCCCCTGAACCAATTCTGCTAAACTACAAGCACAATTCCTGCTTTACACTAAAATTGCAGTTCTAAAACACACGTTTTTCAAAACACTACACACAATTCTCTGCTTTTGGCACAATTTTCATGCAGAAAATATCTTGTTTTCACAAGGAACACACTGCCATTCAAATATGCACACTGACTCATCACAAGGGCAAACACCCGTCACACTATTTTACAATTAGCAATCAGAGCTTTAGCATAAAAGGGCAACAGGTGAGCTCTTCAATGGAGCAATGGATGCCAACATTGGAAACAGAGGCAGAGCCAGAGGAGTGAGAGTAAGAGGAGAGGAGGAGGAGGAGGAGGAGAGGGAGGAGGAGGAGGACGAGGACGAGGACGAGAGAGGACGAGGACGAGGACGAGGACGAGGACGAGTACGAGGACGAGGACGAGGACGAGGACAAGGACGAGGAAGGCCAAGGACCATAATCTCTGATGAGATCCGAGCCACTTTGGTTGATCATGTGGTCAACCATGGTCTAACAATGAGGGAGGCTGGGCAAAGAGTACAGCCAAATCTGAGCAGGTACACTGTAGCATCCATCATCCGGACTTTCCGAAATGAGAATAGGTAAGAAATCTACTCTCACTAGAAAATTGCAGTACTGCATATCAATACAGTACTCAATGAGTACAGTAGTACAGTATTGCCTGTGGACTGTTCCGTAGGACTGTAAAAATACTGTAAAGTATGTTTCAAGTATTTAGGAAATGTATACCTACTTTGTATTTACGGTATTTTACTATTTGTTTGGCAGAACTGAAAGATTACCAAGACAAGGTGGTCGGGAACGTGTTCTGTCTCCTGAACAGGAAACTGAAGTCATAAACATGGTCCTAGAAAACAACGCCATAACATTAAAGCAAATACAAAGAAAAATAATAGAAAACAATGACATATTTCAAAATATTGATAGGGTAAGCTTATCAACACTGGACCGTGTCTTGCGCAGAAATCATCTCAGGATGAAGCAGGTCTACAGGGTGCCATTTGAACGCAATTCAGAAAGAGTCAAAGAATTGCGATATAACTATGTGCAAGTGAGTCCCACAATTGATGCATACTCTCAACACTGTATACAGTAAATTATACATATTTCAATATTGTAATCATAATGATTGTGCTTCACAATAGTGACCACCCCATGTCTATTTCTGATATTGTCATGTGTGTTTCAGAGAGTCCTTGAGCTGGAGGTGGCTGCAGTGGAGCACCAGTTCATCTTCATTGATGAGGTTGGGTTCAACCTCACAAAAAGACGAAAGAGGGGAAGGAATATCATCGGCCACCGTGCCATCGTTGAAGTCCCTGGTCAGCGCGGAGGGAACATCACAATGTGTGCAGCGATTACCCACCACGGCGTCATCCATCACCATGCTACCCTTGGCCCCTACAACACCGCCCATCTGATCACATTCCTGGACACCCTACACAACACACTCATTCCACCAGATCAGGTAGATGGCCCAGAGCAGCTCAGGTACGTTGTCATTTGGGACAACGTAAGTTTCCACAGGGCTGCTCTGGTTCGTAACTGGTTCACTGCCCACCCACGCTTTTTAGTTGTGTATCTCCCTCCATATTCTCCATTCCTCAATCCTATTGAGGAATTTTTTTCTGCCTGGAGATGGAAAGTGTATGACCGAAATCCACAAACGCGTATACCTCTTCTCCAAGCTATGGAGGATGCATGTGGAGATATAGCAGCTGATGCTTTTCATGGCTGGAATCGCCATGCTAGGCGATATTTCCCCCGCTGCTTGGCCAGGGAAAACATTGCATGTGATGTGGATGAAGTGTTGTGGCCAGACCGCAACAGAAGAGAGGATGCAGTATAGTTTTTTTTTTTTAGTTTTTTTTTACTGTAACTTTGTACAGTAAATTCTTCTGTTGTTTTGTACTGTATGTAGTGTATGTGCAACTTTGTGTTGGTTGAGAATGGGATGTACACTCTGTTCATTGTTTTTGTGGGAAAAATAAAATATATTTGTTACCGTGTATTTGTGTGTTCTGAGTATAAAAACAATATTCTCAAATATTTTACTACACACTTATGTATGTACTGTCTGTAGTAAGTGTAACACTGAACAAAAAAAGGCCTGAGTCATTATAATGAATGGAGAAGAAGTGTTTTCCATTCATCACAGTGTTTTACATTGAGCACATCAGTGTTCAACTGGTTCTTATAAATGTCTATTCATATGATGGTTTGTGTGTGTCATTTGAAAACAAAATACCATTTTGAGAAGAAATAACCTTGTTTTGAATGTAAAGTTTCATTTTGCAGCAGAATTGAGGGGTTTTGCCCATTGTGTGTGTGTTTTTTGATTTGTGTGTAGAGTTCTGAGAATATGAGGTATTCTTTCAGAAAATGTGTGTAAACAATCGAGAAAAACTGTAAATAAGTGGAAAATAAAACCAGTTAAACTTTTTCATTTCTGCTTTCTACAGTCAGAAATCACTATTTAAATGTACATCATGTAACTTTTGGTCCTCTAGCGTTTAAAAAACAAAACTGCATGCATTTTGCAGAAGAACATCTTTTTGTTTGTCCTTCGACTCTGCGTGACTGCGGATAAATATGGTTATCCTTCTGCTAAAACATTCACTATAAGAGATAACCAGTTTAGATGGAAATTTGGATCTCAAGCTGACTAGCTAAAGATGTTATAGCCATTAATAGACACGGTATTTCCTTGAAAATAAACTTCAGCAGGAGAGCGCTACAACAGCCATACTGACACACTGTGTAAAAAATATTTTAGCAATTTAGTTATTTCAACTTATTTTTTTAACTAGATTGTCCAGACAACAAGAAATTTTAAGTTTTCTTGTCCTCAACTTATCGAAATAAGTTAGTTAAACTAAAAAAAAACCATGCAAAAAGATAACTCAAAATAATGAGTTAACTTTTTTTACAGTGCATGCTCTTCTCAAGATAATACTTTATAATGAACTGTTAGAGAACTACATGGCCATTTATCTGTTCAATAAAATACCTCACTTGTTGGAGATTACACATGTTGTAAAAATCTTTTAGAACATTTAAAATCTCCAAAAAGCCAAGCCAATGTTGAATCTGGTTTTATTTTACGAGTGCTGTCGTGTTCTCTTGATTCCCTTTGGAGATTCAGCTGCTCCATTTTTTTCTTCAGCATTTTGTTGTTGGTATGGACAGACTTTTCTATTAAATAAATAAACAAATAAATTTATAAATAATGTAATTTTGCAATGATTTCAATAGTCTCTCTGCAGCATTACCAAGAGTGGTCTTATAAGTCAAATCTCAGAAAATATCTTTTTTTCCTTCCCCCCCTATAATGTCTGTCCACACTTCCATTCTTTTAGCATGCTAACATAAACATGTCCGCTATTTAGTGAGAGATCTCATCTGTCCTGATGGGCTGAGAAGAGCTATCTATGTGTTTTGTCTAAAGGTAGCAGTGCGATGGATGGATGGACGGATGCATAGTCATGGTGTGCATGTGTAAAGACAACCCCACCTCAACACACACAATCAGCACATAAACACACAACACCACTAAAGGAACATGCGTGAGCATTTGTGAGTGTGAAGGTCTCGAAAGGTGCAGGTGTGTCAATCAATTGCGTGCCTGAATATTTCTTAACCATATATTTAATATACTGTTAATTAATAAACGTATAGCAATCTTTGTATTGTAAAATATACTGAATATAAGCACAATAATAATTGGTGGTAAAGTATAGCTCACATGATTACAGTAAAGTTCAGAAATGGACAAAAAACAATGCAAACATCATATACAAATATCGTTTATTAAATTTTACTGTTTGCATAAGATATAATATTATTATATAGAATATTATCAAATGTGATGCATTAGGGACTTCTTCAGTTTTTTTATTGCAGTAAATTGTATATTTTAAATCATTTATATTAATTATGAGAGTCATTTAAAAACTTTAATTGAATTTAAAACATTTTTACCTGCAAACAACATATCTTTAACAATATTTCAATGGAAACATAAATAAAATGTCTTGTTTTATGTATATTTTCACTATACATTACACTGTTATTAATTTTTGGTAACACTTTATTTTAGGATCCAATTCTCACTAGTTGCTTATTAGCATACATATTAGGATATTGGCTGTTTATTAATACTCATGTTATATTAATGCCTTATTCTGCATGAACTTACTTTAACCCAACTAATACCTGAACATAACAACTACCTTACTAAATATTGATAAGCAGTAATTAGGAGTTTATTGGAGCAATAGTCTTAGTTAATTAATAGTGTAAATTGGAGCCTAATCTGACTATTTTTTCTTCCAAACATTTACAGTAAACATTCTCAGTAAAATAACATTTTGTTTAGTATGATAGATAACTTATTGTTAAAGCACTGTAGCATTTTCCGATCTTTTTCTGTTAAAGTTATGAAAATGTTTAGTGTGTGTGTGTATGTGTGCGTGCGTGCGTGTGTGTGTGTGCGTGCGTGCGTGCGTGCGTGCGTGTGTGTGTGTGTGTGTGTGTGTGTGTGTGTGTGTGTTTGTGTGTGTGAGTGCGTGCGTGTGTGTGTGCGTGTGTGTGTGTTTTTGGGTTCTTGTTTTGGCTAAGACACCTTCAGTCAGTCAGTGAGACACTAATCCACAAGATTTAGGAGAGCATTCGGGGCTGAGCTGTGTGTGTATACTATAATTTTCAAGAGAGTTAGGGACTTAGGGAGATATTCAGATATTCAGACATAAGCCCCACACACACACACACACACACACACACACACACACACACACACACACACACACACACACACACACACACACACACACACACACACACACACACACACACACACACACACACACACACACACACACACAGAGAGAAAGGCCCACAGAAACATGGATACAATAGCAGAGCGCAGTAAAATACAGTGGAAGGTTTTGAAATAAGGGGCTTGTGTGAATGTGATAAACAGCCATCAGTTCTGCAGTGTGTGATTTGAGGACAAGTGTCTGGCCACATTTCCGTGGACTCCATCCAGATGATATGGACCTGTACTGATCCTTATATTATCCAGCATCAATGTCATATGGTTTTAAGATAATACATTCTCATACAAATTTTCGTCTAAGCCAATGTGCTGTTATAACCATGTGGCTTTGTTGATGAGAGGTGTGCTATTATAAACAGAAATAAAAATAAAAACTGGCAGAATGCAAATGATAATACACATATATTAGCATTTTCATTGCTAAGAAATTAAACAAATAATAAAGATCATTTATTAACATCCTAGCAAATAGGAGCCTGCTAAAAAACATCCTGGTGGTGAGTTTTCTTGTACACTAAAAACGTAAAAATCTCTTGTACAACAATCATTACATTGCTTTCAAGAAAAAAAAGTGACTATTGGAATATAAAAGGTCCTGTGACATTAAACTGTACAATCCATTTTGTTTTTAAGAACGTTTTTATTTTTTTAAAGAATGTATAAATGTGACAATTGCATCTGACCTTCACCTGCTGTACTCCTCAGTTATCTGCCGAACACAAAGCACACGCTCAGAGAAAGTCAGCCTGAGCTGGCCAGAGAGAAGAGAAAATAAATAACAAGGAATATATATTGTGATTTAACGAATTCAAATGGAATTACCCATGAATGTATCATTGCTAATGGCAATCCTCAGATTCTTTAGGCTGGGCTGCTGCTACACGCTGTTGCTGTTAAACATGGTTTACACTAAATTCTCCATTTTTAAAAAAGGAGTTTCCATCATGATCCACTCCCTCGGAGGTTCCAGTGAGGCTGGCCAAATGGCAATAAAGTCCTAACAGGACAGCAGAGAGAGAAGTAAAAGACACAGAAACAAGTGATGGAAAGAGAAGGAGTGAATTCCAAAATGGCATTTTTGCACCCTTAAAAGTCACTGCTAGAAGGAGACCCATCCAAGGGTCATTGCAAACGGAAGTGTGGCTTTTAGCTTGAGTTGTAGTCGAGACCAGCTCATTTGTGTCCAGAAGAGGGTCGAGTCTGAGTCAAGACCGAGTCCATATGCTCCAACAAGACCAAGTCCATTCAAATATGATCTTAGACTTGACCTTGAGTCCGGGTCAAGATCATATTTTCATGGTCTATGCAGAGTCCAAGACATATTATCATGTCAGTGGTTTTGGTCTTCGAGTCAGAGTCTGAATGTAGACTGAGTCCACATGGTCCTGAAAAGATCAAGACCATGAAAATACGGTCTTAGACTTAGTACAAGGCCATATTTTCATGGTCCTCGGAGCCAAGTCTAAAACCATATATGAATTCAATACCAAATCCAAGTCCATATTTACATGGTCTTTGTTCTCGAGTCCAAGTCTAAGACCATATTTTTTCTTGTACATGTCATTGCCTCCGGAGAATGAGGACTGTTTTTTCAATGTGGTGTGGGATTTTTAAAATTCAATTGCTTTTGCAAAAGACTCCTTACGTTTTTACATATTTGTTATAAACCTTCACCAAATGTATACCTTCACCAAGTCAAATTCATTTCAAGGTTTACTACTGTAAGAGTTATCACTGTTGATTGTCCTGATGTGTTTTGAACACAGCTAAATGGAATGTGACACTTAGTTTGTGTATGCCCTGAGGATGGTCTTTTGACCGAAAGCTTGGCGATTAAATTTGCTCTAAAGGATTCAAGTGTGCGGACAGTTTATTTATTTTTTGAGTTGTTTAGTTTTGTCTGTCTGGCACCTTGTTTATCGTGAGTGCGGTGAAACGCTTTCAAAAGGTTTATTTACTACAATCTTAACAGCTATAAGCATGCATGAATGTTACTGTAGGGTGTACTAAACAGTCACATAAATGACAATAATGCCTACATCACTTCAAGTGTCTAGAGTAAGTAGGCCTAGTGCTCACTTTCAAAAGGTAATTGGCTCTATGTGTTTTTTAAGTTACTGTGCTGGGTGATGACAGTGTGAGTGGAGTGTATGTCAGTCCACTGCTGGGTGGCATCAAGATGATTGACTGAGTTGAATCTCTTTAACTCAAAATATAGAATTATGCACACATCTTGCATGTGAACAGACTGTAATATGTGCTCACACAAACAGTTCTACTCTAGGCAAACTTTATTTTAATTCTTCGCTCTTTTTCCAGGTAGTCCGCAGTCAAGTGAAACATTACATTCTGAGTTGTCATGGTTTATTTTGACTGAGGGCAGTGGAGCACTCTCTCTCTCTCTCTCTCTCCTCTCTCTCTCTCTCTCTCTCTCTCTCTCTCTCTCTCTCTCTCTCTCTCTCTCTCTCTCTCTCTCTCTCTCTCTCTCTCTCTCTCTCTCTCTCTCTCTCTCCTCTCTCTCTCTCTCTCTCTCTCTCTCTCTCTCTCTCTCTCTCTCTCTCTCTCTCTCTCTCTTCTGAGGCTTCAGGCTTCTGTGTCTCAGTTGTTAAATTTTGTTTTGGGCCAATCAAAAATGGCAATCTATGTGAGTAGGAAGAACAGGATGTGAGTGGACAAGATGTTTTGATTGTTTTTTCCAATCTAATCAAGTCAAGAATAATTACAGATTTTCATTTTTTCAAGGCTATAAATGATTTGTCATTGTTTGAAATGAAATGGTGTAGTGGAGAGGTATTATGTTCTGTTAATGAAGGGACACTAATTTTTGCTATTTGGTTGCAGTAAAAGGAGTATTTTATGGTGTGATGTATGAATAGTTTAAGAGTGTTTTTTTTACTTAATATAGAGTGATGTAATGAATTAATGTTTTATTTTTGATTGTAATAAATGTGTTTTCAAATTCAAATTCTCTCTCTCTCTCTCTCTCTCTCTCTCTCTCTCTCTCTCTCTCACACACACACACACACACCACACACACACACACACACACACACACACACACACACACACACACACACACACACACACACACACACACACACACACACACACACCACACACACACACACACACACAACACACACACACACTCTCTCTCTCTCTTTCTCTCTCTCTCTCTCTCTCTCTCTCGCTCTCTTCCACATTTGTTTTAAGGAATGTTCCTGGTTGTACCTGTCAAAAGTTTGGAAACATTACAATTTATTAACGTTTTTTTTTTAAATAAGTCTCTTATGCTCACCAAGGCGGCATTTATTTACTGTAATAACAATACAGTAAAAACAGTAAAATTGTGAAATATTAATACTTAAAATATTTGTTTTCTATTTTTATTTATTTATATGCTGTATAAAGAAATGCTGATATTATTTTATTTAGAGTATTTTTATATCTATTCTCCTTAAATGTTCTTTTTTATCATTTGATATGCACATGAACTGTTCTGTTATTGTTTATATTCTGTGTGAATTGGGTCCTTTGCTGCATAGGTCATATGACCGTACAAATTTCCCTTTGGAGATCAATAAAGTTATAATTCATCTTTGTATGCATTTGCTCTTATGTGTATATATTTATGTGCATTAAATGCATGCAGATGCAGAAACATACCTTTGACAATGAAATAATTAGAGGAATCAACGTTTATAACTGTCTAAGCATGACTTCGGTTAAACATCGGCTGCAGCGGTTCATAACAGAACAGTCACATTTCTGTACTGAACACAACAGGGTGTGGTTAACAATTACCTCAACATTACATACTTTACACACATACTGAAGGCAAGGAGAAAGAGATTGCGAGAGAGAGAGAGAGAGAGAAAGAGAGAGAGAGAGAGAGAGAGAGAGAGAGAGAGAGAGAGAGAGAGAGAGAGAGAGAGAGAGAGAGAGAGAGAGAGAGAGAGAGAAGAGGGGGGGGGGGGGGGGTGCCTTGCCTGTCCTCTAACATTTGCAGCAGGCCCAAAGTTTTATACTTCGGTGTTGCTCTGTGAAACCATATAGTAAAGGAGAAAATGGAAATGTAATACAGCAGATAATGGCACTACGTAAAGCTGCACTGCCTATAATTCCTTATGATGAGACAAACCTAATGTTCGAAATGTCAGGATGTTCCTCAATATATTGGCTACAGCTTTTCAGGTTATAAAGTCTGATTCTTTTGCACAGTGAAAATAAAAAGGTTTCTGCTAAATGAACAGAACAGATGTAATTGCTAATGTGTTTCTTGAGCTACACGATAATGTCAGTGCTCAAGAAGTAGATTTAATTTTTTAGAGGAATCCAGTTAAGGTCAGTTAAAGCATGCATGAGTCCCCTCACAAACTTCAATAATTGCTCTCCTACAAACTTTTATTGGCCTGTAATGATTCAGCTTTTACACTATACTTTACTTTAACATTGTGAACATTTCGGCATCATTACAATGAGGATCTACAACGATATTCTGCTGAAATCTCTGTGATTTTTGTTCCTTAACAATCCCCTCTGAGATCTAATGTCATTTATCCTTTAATCATTTGGAGGTAAAATAGCAGGAGGAAAAGTGTTCAACTCACATATCTTGGTTAGGTCATATTTTATCTCAAAATGCTTAATGTTCATGAAAATGTCACCGAACAAATAGGCTTTAAAGGGTATCATCATGGAATTTTGAAAATTACCTTTCATGTAGTGTGTAACATAGATCTAAGTGAACGAAAACATCCTGCAAAGTTTTAAATATGAAAGTTCACCTCATACAAAGTTATTGTCTCTCAAAGTAAGAGTCGACTCTGAGTCGCTGATATGAATCGATAGACGAACGATGCATTTTCTCTAACTTTCATACGTCACTTGTAAAGTTATTTGAATAGAATAGCCCACTCATTGCCGCGCCAGAAAACAGTGAAAACAACATGTCGACGAGCCTGTTCTGAAGTGCGAATCAAAAGCGAACTTTTTTTTTCACTGCCCAGGGACGAGCATGTGAAGAATCAGTGGCTAGAGTTTATATTTTACAACTATACCACACAAGTATAGCCACCTTGAGCTGTGTTCGCATTATTTTAATGAGGATTCCTTTACAAACATAAATGCTTTCAAGTGTGGATTCGCGAGTCGCTGATACTGAAGGAAGTTCATACCAAGTTTATTTGGATCTGCTTCCTCCTCCGAATCACAACCTGTAAGTACTATTAATAATTGTTGCTTTTAAGGGTTTTGTAGCATGCTCAATAAGTGTGTGTGTGTGTGTGTGTGTGTGTGTGTGTGTGTGTGTGTGTGTGTGTGTGTGTGTGTGTGTGTGTGTGTGTTAGTGGTTGGTTCGATGTGTGTGTGTGTGTGTGTGTGTGTGTGTAGTGTTAGGTGTGTGTGTGTGTGTGTGTGTGTGTGTGTGTGTGTGTGTCAGTTACGCTCAGCGCTTAGGTGTGTGTGTGTGTTTTTTGAAATATGTAAAATGTTTGTCGTTGTTATTGGAGTTGTCATAAAGAATAGAGCGTATTGTAGTACTGCAGTGCTTTATCAATATGTTTAAGCTTTGGGTTAACGCGAAAAATAACTGACTGGGTCATCTGACCAATCACCACAGATTAGCGTCACGCAAAGGCAGGGTTTAAAAAATGAGTCGTCAAACGAATCATTTGGGAATCGCTGAGCAAATCAGGTAAAAATAAATGCATATTATAAGACAACAAAAGTGTTTTTTGTCATTGCATGCATGTAAAACTGTTGTTGGGGACTCCCAGAACAATATTAGGAACATTTCAAATGCCATAATAGGTACCTTTTAAATATATATATATATATATATATATCAACGCTATCTCACGACCAATTCGTATGAATTTGTACGAGTGATTAAAAGCTGGCTAATTCGTCCGAATTCATACGACCTCACTCGTACGGATTCGTACGATTTGTCTAAACCCACGTGATGGGTAGGTTTAAGGGCGGGGTCAGGGGGGGATCTTTCGTATGAATTCATACGAATTTGGATTTCGTAAAATACGTACGATTTAGCAAATATCCTATAAATTCATACAAATTCGTACGAGTCAGGTCGTATGAATTGTTACGAATTAGCCACTCGTACATATTCGTACGAATTGGTAGTGAGATCGGGTTGATAATATATATATATATATATATATATATATATATAGTAGGCCTATTTTGCATTTGTGATTTTGGGAAATTGGGATGATCATGTCTTCTTGAGATTCACCTTCAACGTTCCATCCAAAATCTCTTTTAACAAAATGATACAGTCAGGAGTGAGTCAGAAAACGTGTTACTCTTTAGAGTTGGACAGTAGTGGCCCCTGATGCAATTTCCTGTGTGTGCAGAGGATATACACAGCCACGCTGAGAGTAGGGATTCGATTCAGCGAATCGGTTCTTCCGAACAAATCGTTTCAATGATCCGGCTCAAAAAGATTCAGTGGTTATTTTACGTCATCACGTTGTCCAGCACATCGACAATAATTCTATAGGTCCCAGTTCAGTTTGTAACGGGGCTGGGGCATGTATTCATTTCATAAAATAATGAACCCAAAAATTTGTTTTTAGAAAGTCATTTTATTTGTATATCCAGTAACATTTTGTCTAGCTATAAAGTAGGTCTACATTAGACTACTTTTAGATTAATCGGTCAAATCTTATGTTTAGCATACTCGTAAGTTCTTGCTATCATCAAATCAAACATGTCTGAAAGAGACGGATCTCGGTTTGATGAGTCAGTTTGGCTCGAGAACCTCTCGGACTTATTCATCGTTTTTATGGTGCAAACGATTCATTGAAAAGATCCGACTCAACCGAACGATTCGTTTATGAATCGGTCAGGGCTAGCAGACGGGGGTTTGGCTCCCGGCGTAATCTGACCCCAGCACTCGGCTCTTTAAAGGAATAAAGGATGAATGTACTGAATGGAGATCCGCTGCAACGTCTGCTGAGTTCAGAGGACCGAAAGCTCTAAAAGACGGCGCTATAGGAGAATGAAAGTTTTGGAGGAGAAACTGTTGAGAGCGTTTACGAACTTTGGAGGCGTAGTGCAGCGGTGTGATGCGATGTGATCTACCGGCTTTGAAACATTAAAGTAAAAACTCGGGCGGTCAAGAGAAGGACAGTCAAGGTAAGCTCAACGGTGTGACACGAGGATAGTAGCCTATGTTTGACTCAGGTTTAGAAAATATGTGGATCATCATGGCATGATCATGTTTAATGTTTTCATGCTTTAGATCTCTCAAATTGCAGCGTGCGTTTGGGATGTTCATGGGGTCCATATATGTTAATGTTGACATTTTCCAGTCTGACACACACCTGTGCGTTTTGTGCCCATTTTTGGACGAAAGTAACGACAGCAGTTCCTACATGTCCCATCATTGTGTTTTTAGTAGTAAAGTTTTGTTCTGCTGTTTCATGAACAAACAGAAAGGCAGAGTAATGATGCTGTTAATAAAACAGATTATGAAGTGTTTCTTGAGAGTTTTGATGTCTATAACATTCCCAGTGCATGTGCATTTGTGCTCGCGTTTTTTTAAATTATTATAATGAATGAGTTTGATCTCAGTTTAACCTCACACACAACCCATTAAATTCTGCACAATAAACAGTCATGAGTAAATGCTTATAGAATAAACCCTAGTTATAACCCCCCCCCCTCTCTCTCTCTCTCTCTCTCTCTCTCTCTCTCTCTCTCCTCTCTCTCTCTCTCTCTCTCTCTCTCTCTCTCTCTCTCTCTCTCTCTCTCTCTCTCTCTCTCTCTCTCTCAGATGCTTAAACACTTATTACAGTGCTTGCAGAATAGCACTGTTGATATTATTCAAACATGCAATTTCTCAGCCAATACATTTTTTTTGTTCATATCTATTAATTTATTTAGTATATTCATTGACTCGAATATTCAATGTTCAGTAGAGCAAGAAAAATAATACCATGATTCAGGATTCAAAAAGGTTAATACCAATGAATATGTTATTAAATTAAACGTTTCATATAGATTTAAATGATTTTCCTTTGTATTATTTCAAACATCTTTGTTATTGACCCTATTCCTCATCGTCTAGCTTTAGTGTCATGTCAGGGTTCATTCTTAATAACGACAAATGCCACTTAATTTGTGTAGAACCAAAGCGTAAAACCTAAGCATGCCTAAAACTTATTGTTGTCTTGCAAGCAGTGTTTTTTTCCTTTTTCTCTTCAGCCTGCATCAATCATTGCTTTCTCAGGGCAACTGCGGTGTGTAGGTGATGTTTACACCTCAGAATGGAGGAATGTCATAGGCTATATTTACTGCTCCAGCTGATAATGAGTGTGGCTAGTTTACAGAAGCCTGTTATTAGGCTGAATACAAAGCTTCCTGTAGACCAGAGGAGAGAATATTGAGGATGAGCTACAGGAGATCTCCATGCCTCATCTACAGCTGTTAGAAACTCGGTGATTCTTGTAATCCCAGCTATTTATACCACCACTAAATGGGTGTTGTATTCAGCAGCAGATGTTCTCACCCCTAAATATGACATATCTTCAGGCGTGGGCTGTGGTGATGAGCTATATTCAGTAGTGCCTTTTGGCGTCATTGATGGCAGTTCAGTGGCATGTTTTGCTAGTCTTAGCTGGTTTAGCTGGCTTTCCAGTTTGGCCAAACTGGCCTTAAAATGGTGTAACTGGTCTCCTTGCATGACTAGCTGATTTAAAAGTGCCTCAAACCCCTAAAGCCATCAAAACAGTCTTGGAGACCAGATGTGGTCTTTAAGGTATTTTTTTATGTGTTTTTTTTTTAACCAGAAGCCTTTGGAGAAACTTACCTTTTCAGACCTTCACATAAGTTGTATTGATTAAAGCTCTACAGAGAAGTACAATGGAGTCATCTGCATGGTCGTCATGAAATCAAAATGGACCATTCTTATTTTTTGATGGAATATTGCGTTATTTGTTATAAATGAAATGATTTATCTTTGCACATAATTTTTTACTAAATTAATGTGCCCTCATGAGATTTAATCTAAATGATTTCCCCTCTTGCAACAACATGGCTTCTCTAATGGCGCGTTTACCGGCCAACTTTCACTCACATGACATCAGCAAAAGCAAACAACAATGATCCAAACGATCCAATCAATTCCTGATTAACCAAATCAAGTCACTCACAACATTTTTCTTTTTCAAAAAAGCCGTTTCACTCAGATATACGTCACAACAGAGAGGAAAAGACTTATCAACTTCAAGCTGGCCTCGAGCTGGTTTAATTGTTCTCTTTGCCAAACCATCTGATTTAAAAGTACCCCAAACCCCTATAAAACCAACAAAAACAACCTTGTCCGACCATCTCGAGTGTACTGATTAGAGCTCTACAGGGAACTACAATGGAGTCAGAAAGCGTCTGCATGGTGGAATGGATTTTATTTAGCTGTTTTCTGACAAACAGCTACTTTGAGTTACTCGAGCATGCGTTTCTATTAGTCAGACCTCCAAAGCTGATGTTATGGGTGGCCATAAATTGTTGCACAGACACCAAATGGAAACTTAGTTTCAGGCTGAAACAAAAGATGTCAGACTCTGTTTAGTTGCGTGTGGTGGCCTTTCTTTTAAGATATATAGTCAGTGCAAGAGAATAGAGTTGGAAAGCTCACATAATGCTTGCTCCAACCTGTAATAGCTACTTTAAGTTTTCATTAAGAAGATCACACACACAGACATGATATCATATAGCCACACACAAAGGTTTTATTAGAATATAAATGCAGCCATTATAGTACTCAAATGTCACTGATTGCATTCAAATAGTGTTCATTTTAATGGCAGAAACACTTGTGCACACACACACACACATACAACAAGCTGACCCAGACACACTTTTTTTCTGCTGATTTGAGTAATTCGGATGAAATGCCAAAGCCTTGGAAAACCAGTTTGGTCTTGACAGAGACGATCCAGAAAAACAACAGAGCGGATTTCACACGTCTGTTGCGATGATATCATTTAATCGCTTACATCACCGCAGCTGTACACGAGATCTGGGGTGTGTGTGCATGGGGGTTCATTAAAATAGAGTTTCAAAATGATATTCATTTTATTGGAGTAACAGAGGAGGTTCTGTTTTATTGAATGATGCAGCAGAGACCTGTCCTGGTTTCCAACTGGCCTTAAATGACCCACATGCACATTACTAATGCTTTTTCATTTGGTTCATAAGATTTACTCTTTCCATTACTATGCTGTTTAACAGAGATCATAATCTCTTTGTGTCTCATAAGAGTATATTGAGTTTTGATAATGATGACAGTCTATTTTAGGTCATTAAAAGCTATACAGTGACAGCTTTGAGTTTTACACTTGTCGTGAATGTGCATTATATGAGAGCTATTGTGACAGCTTGATCTTTTGAGAAGCCTAACTGAGCGAAATATCAAAAAATCTAACTTTTTTGTCAATATTATTTATAAATAAATATTATGAGTAAATAAACACAAAATAAATCAAAGTATTTATTTGCAGTGCTATGGCTCAACCAAACTGCCAGGTAAAAGTAAAAAATAAAATCAAATGTTTAATGCAAGAACTGAAATAAATTGACATAAAATATAAAAATGAAGTTTAAAATTAAATTATTATTATTATTATTTGACAAATATGCATAGGCTATTTATTTTTATAATGTCCTGCATTTTTTTATATAGGTAGCCTAAATATTGCGGTTTATTACTGAAGAGACTTCTGTAAACATTTTTTGACTGATGACTTGAACGGATCAAGAATCAATTTATTGGAATGATTAAATTGTATTGTTAATTAGTTTATCCATAGGTTAAAAAGAAAGTTTAAACTGATTCATGGCATTTAACTTGTCAACTCATGATTTTTGCTACTGAAATCAAAATCATATATGCTATTACACATCTTTGACTAAAAAATGTCATACTTTCCGGTTGTGACCATGTTTGTGTGATATTTTAATAGTAATATTTATTGTGATTATAAACAGAAATGTTAATTTGATATCATAGCGATAAATCTTGTCTATATCTTATCGGATGTGTCCTGCACATAGGGAAAGAGTGTGGCTACTTTTCCTCCTCTCTTCCTCCCTTCCCCCGCCAAACAAGCCAAGGGTGCAAAATGCCTCGTTCCTCACAGCATTAGCACAGAGGCTTCGTGGGTTATTGGATTATTTGCATCTTGCTGTCATATTGGGCTGTACAAGTGGACGTGGGCTGAGCTAGCAGAAACATTGGCTTAATTTGACCTCTCTTTCTGATGGCCATGTCTGCCTCTGCCTGGCTATGTCTCCCAAACCTCAGGTTCTGACTTCAGTCAAGTCCGTACATAACGGGACAGAGAGTTATAGCATTTTGGTCAGCTAGCGGAATCTCTCTGTGCGCCGCTTCTGTAATTTGTCAGTAGGGCTGTAGTTACGACCATGCTAATTGCAGAGTGTGACATGGCACAGTTGTGCCGCTCTGCAGTTTGAATGTCTGGAGACTTCTGGTGTCAGTCCGTCTCATTTACCATTCCACTTCCAATGCCACAGATAGATTTCCTTTTTGTCTGTTACAAGGGCCCTTATATTGTCCAGAAGTTAACCTTGATGGCTTTGTAGTCTGTCAAAAACCTCTTGTGCATGAAATTTTGTTATTTAGTTATCCTGCATTGTGACTTAAGGTTTTATTTTCCCACCATCTGAATAGAGATGTTATCTTTAGCAGTTTTCAGACTTCTAGATAGATCAGTGCATGTTTGTGACAGGCTACATTTAAAATCCAGTAATAAAATGATCTACAAGCTTGGCGCTTTGATACACCACAGGACACTGAGAGAGGCTTTATCACAGCAGTTGTGCAAACTGTGATATAGGGTCGGTCGGTGACATAAGATTATCTATGATAAATAAAAACCTAGTTTAAAACATACATGGCAAGTTATTATATTCGTAGTTTAAATTTAATCATCTTTAAAGGGTCCATGAACTGCATTTCTTTTTAAATGTATAATGTTCTTTGAGGTCCATTTATAATGTTAGCAAGATTTTTACATCAAAAAACATTCTAATTTACAAGTAATCGCCACAGACAATTTCCTATCCTGTTTTTGACCTTCTCTTTCACACACTCTATTTTGATTCAAGACTCAAAAGTAATGCCCACTGCTATGATTGGGTAACAGTTTTGCATATTAAAATCATTTTCAATGTTTTTTCCATTGCACATGTGGAATTGTTTTGAAAACTTTCAATGTTCGTCAGAGTCTGATCCCGAATCAGAAGACAAACCTAAGGATACTCCAGTTTAGTAATTAATCATTTATATTTATTCCTTATGTCTTGGTGAGGTATTGTAGCCTACTATTTTATTACATTAAAGGAACACTCCACCATTTTTGAAATAGGGCTTATTCACATTCTTTCCTACATTTAGATCGGTGTGCAAATTCATTTTTGTCTCACTGCATGCATTGTTTTAGTTTGACAGGGTCGGCGCTAGCTTAGCTTAGCACAATGAATGGAATCCTTTGTTGCCAGCTAGCATGTCCTGAGTAAAAGTGATAAAAATAAAAAATAAAACCCACGTAATTACTTCTTGTGGCCTGCGTATTCACAACGAGTACAAATAGCGATGCAGATTAACACTAGGCGATTTTCTAGGCAGATATTGACATGGGACTATATTAGGGGGAAGCACAGGCGAAGCACTGCTACTTGGGTGCAGAGATATCACACAACACATGAAATCCCAAGTAGCAGTAATTCGCCTGTGCTTCCCCCTAATATAGTCCCAAGTCAATTTCTGCCTAGAAAATCTCCTAGTGTTAATCTGCAGCGCTATTTGTACTCGTTGTGAATACACAGGCCACAAGAAGTAATTACGTGTTTAAAAAAAATTAACACTTTTACTCAGGACATGCTAGCTGGCAACAAAGGATTCCATTCATTGTGCTAAGCTAAGCTAACGCCGACCCTGTCAAACTAAAACAATGCATGCACTGAGACAAAAATGCATTTGCACACCTATCTAAATGTAGGAAAGAATGTGAATAAGCCCTATTTCAAAAAATGGTGGAGTGTTCCTTTAAATTAGTGTTGAAAAGAAGATGCTACAGAAAGGTGTTTATCTCAGTTGAAACATTTGCCAACTGTGAAACATTTTTGCGTGTTATATGCTTTTGGTTGTGACGAATAAAGTTTAGGTATAGTTACCACAGTTATAGGATAACTGGTGTGTTGTGTAAACAAATTATGAATAAAAGTGTCATGGTTTGGCACACTGTCGTCCTTATATTCATCGATTTGTAATTTTCAGTAAAGTGAAAGTAGTGAGTATATCAAATGATCTGTAACAGACAAAGCAATAGTGACACATGGTAAAAACTTTGCTACTCACTGCATCATCGTTTATTTTAAGTCTCTCTGAAATAGGGCTGGGCGATATGGCCTAAAAAAAAAAATCCCCGATTTTTTGACAAAAAATCCGATTTACGATTTAAATCGATTTTTTTCTCTCCCTACTTAAAATCAATCCTCAGATGACAAAGAAATTGTTCAAAACAAGTTTTTACTTTATTTTGTTTTGATATTCCCTTCTGGGATATTATCTGGATTAAAGTGCAATCAGAAACAACAACCCAAAAAGACCAGAGGGTCCTGTCATTGTAAATAGCCTAGTGTAAATGTAACATAACATAAAATGGGTGGATTGGGGGGGATGTGTAAAGAAAAAAAAACTTGCATCACAAGAAGTTTATTGTGATTGTCAAATTATTTGGTAACTAAACATCATTTTATCAAGTTTATTAACTATGTAAACACAATGTTTACATGCATAAAGACTGGTATACTGTTTTTATTATTGCTTAACACAAATTTCACAATTTGATTCTGATATTGATTCAATATCAATTCCTTTGGATAAATATTAGGTACAGTAGATATGTTAATGTGTTATGTTAATTGTTCTCCAAAAATAAATCACCTAATGCTGTAAACAGAGCCCTGTCAGCTGGTATTATTAAAGGTTAAAACTAACTCAAATTAAACATAATGCGTTTTTTATAATAACAAACAATGTTATAATATTTTAATGATATAGGTAAAATATAATAAATGTGTAATATAGTTATCATATTTAGCCAAATACTCCTCTCTATAGCAATTATTTTAAGTCCAACTAACATGCGTGCTATGGGTCATTAAAAGTCATTCCTGAGGTAAATGTAACGTTACGTGACACATGTTGTTCTCCAGCTGTTTTATGGACATCTTTCCGCAGTTGAAAAACACTGATGGATTGATTTTATTAGCTACATTTGGGTAAGTTAGTAGTGAAGAGTAACAGATGATCGGTTCATGTGTCGCTTGAACTGAGATCTGTCAGCGATCTTTCACGTCACATTTACAAGCGCCAAAACGGTGTTTATTGTTGGAATTTCGTAATAAAATTAACAGAATCTGAGAGCCGAGAATCTGTTTCATATCAACAGTAACCTGCTCTGTCTTGTATGTCGGTGTCAGTGTCCTCTTTGCTTCGCGATGTTTCTCTGCGTGAGGAAATGGATGTGTGTGTGAGAGCGTGTAAAAAGTGACAATTGCGTGTCTCTCAGTGAACTCGTGAGAGTTGGCGGCCCTGCAGATTCAGTTTGTAAATGTTTTCGGCGGGTGTGCTTCTGCCTTCTGCTGCCGCGGTTTTGTTCATTTGCCATGTTGTTTGTGTATCTCTATCATGGCAAGCGCTGAGCGCGGTCGGAACTACGGGAGCCCATATGGGCGCGTCGGCGGTTGTTAAAGAGAAAACCGATTTTCATTCAAAAAAATCTGCGTAAACTCGCGTAAGCTACACATTCGAGTTAATCGATAAAATCGATTTATCGCCCAGCCCTACTCTGAAAAGCCTATGTCAAATGCTCTCGTTTAAAAATGAATACACATAAAATGAAGCGAACAAACGTACAGTGTCTTAAAAATAAATTTCACCCACCCTTAGGATCACAAGGAAGACAATGCAAAGACTGTTTTTCCACAACTTGGCACTTCAAGTAATCCTCAGAGGGATCTCTATTATTTTTGTTACTGGAGTAATCCTGTGTTATTTGCATCTCTCTCATATTTTCTACTACATGACATGCGTTAATTGGTGGGCAGGGCTAAAGAGGAAATGATGTAAAGTAGGCGTCGATCTTCTACAGAGGTGGTCTTTCGTCGCACTATGATGTCATACAGAGACAAATGACTTGTTACAGATATTTGGGAGCTTGGTTTCAATAAAAGCTGTTTTTGAACTAACGAGTTCTGAAATTTACAGGATATTTTTGACCTCTTATATGTCAAAAGATATCAATTCATGGCCCCTTTAATGTGTTGTGATGTGGTGTAATCAAGTTAAAAAGTTGTAACGTTTCAGAGTAATCAAAAATGTATAATAACAGGACAGTTTTTTCACCATCACGTTTGATTCGAAATAAATTTTAATACAGATATTCAAAACTCGATCATCATAGAAAATGTGTATTCAAGACATTGGATTTATGAATTGCATTTCTAATGTATTTCTATATAAAAATTGTTGATAAGAAAAAAAAAAGGTAATTGACCGGCTAACATCACAGAAGTTACAAACTTTTAAAATGTGATCTACAAACTATCGGTCGCCTGTCAGCTTTGTGCAGGTAAAAATAAGCAGCACTTTTTTTCCACTATTCAAGAGCTTGTCTCCTTTGAGCCGCCACATTCTTTATCCCTTTTTCAGGGGAAGAGAGAAAGACCCCCCCCTTTTATTGGTAATGGGACTGTCATGCAGAAAGACTCCATTGTGTGGGCCAGGATCCTGTTTCTCCCTGGGCCTGTAATTAAGAAGGGATTGCTTGAACAGGGATATTTAGGTGGCTGAATATAGGGTAGGGATTGCTTAGGCCGCTGGGTAAACTGTCTACACATGCATAACTGGACTAACCCCATCCACACGGCCTTCAAACGATATATGCATGTGTATATGAGTGTCTATAGAGAAAGAGAAAGAGAGAAGGTATAGCCTTTGTTAAACTGTGTCATCTCTATGAGCTCACAGCTCAAGTTTGCTTTTCAGTGGTTACCTAGGTGATCACTAAAAAGTGAGCTCATTTGAAGGGAGGGAAACAATAAAAGAGAGGTGAAAAGAAACCCTTGGCCCAGAGCGTTTACCGCCAGACCTGTGATGTCAACAGTGTGTTCTCATCTTATGGGAAATGTCAGTCTTAGATCACCAAGACTCAGGACTCTTTTTTTATTGGACTGTCTAGTGGAATTAAACTCCACTAAAAACACTCCAGTAAAGTTCCTGTCAGTTACACTGGTAATGGTTCACTAATATGGTGGTTTTTAATGGCCAATGCCCATTCCAATTTCTAAGAGAGCAGGATGGTCTGTGGCTGATATAATGCCAATATAGGCATAATACTAATACAACTAAAATGATAATGAATGGAAGACCGTGTATCTCAAAATTGTGCCTTTATTTTCAGAAATGCACCTTTATTTCTCATAACTGCGACAACACAGCTCATTGTAATTTGGGTTTTTTGCAAATGTATTTCTGCTAATACATTTCTTGTAAATACCACTTTGTATATCACAATATTACTTTATATATAAAATTGCGACTTTAATTCTCATAATTGTAACTTTGTATCTCACAAAACATTATCTCAATTGCAACTATTAACTGTGGATTCTTTTTATTATTTTTTTACTCTAATTGGAACTTAATTTCTCATAAATCTCGTAAAAAAAACGTTATCTCATAATCACCGTTTTTTTTTTTTTTTTTTTTTTGGACTTCCATGCAGATCAAATTTACACAGACTTTCTAAAATCCAGATCATGGAAAAGTTAGTAATATCAGGGAATTTAAAAAATAAATAAATAGGATTTTAAGTTTAAAGCTACACTGTGTGATTTTTACCCCCATCTAGCGGTGAAAAGGTATATGACCATCCAGTGAATATTAGTTTCTGTTCCTCTCAATTCCGATTTCGTTTTAACTCCTACGGTGGCCAATGTAGTCCAAGATTAACATGGCTTCCAGTTCGAGTGTTAGGCAGTTCGAGTGCTAACCCACGCGTGTTAAAACGCGAAAGGCGAAGCTTGAATTAACGGGGTATGTCCCTCTTTGGCTAATGTACTTTCAAGATGGAGGGGCAACATGGCGACCGACATCAGAACCCCTTACCCGTATGTATTTTCAATGGCATATTATACACTCACGAGAATACTTTATTACTTGAACGAAGTAAATATACATTAATGAGCACATATATTTTTGAAAGAACAAAGTGTTTTAGCTAAGAATAAACTAAAAAAGTTACACAGTGTAGCTTTAAGTGTAAAGTTCATGGCAATTATTTAGTCAAAAGGTTTGGAAATCAACCCCGAAAATGAAGCATTGGATTATCTGTGGACAAGGCTGTTAGTACATTTTGGAATGCATACAAAGACATTTATGAGCCTGTGTCTGTATTTTCAAGTTGACAAAAAATGCCAGATTAATGGTTCTGGTCAGTACTATTTAGGCTTTGGTTATGATGATCTTGTCCTTTCAGTCTTTTTTTATTTGCACTGTCCAATTGGCAATCTACTTTAAGTAGACACAGTGGTTAATTAATTTTTCCCTCTTTCTAAACCAGCCCGGGTCCAAGGTCCCACTCCTCCTTTACAAGCTTCAAGGCAAACCTGTTAGCCCTGTCCTCTATTTGCCTTGTCTTCATGTAAAAGTTCATTGTGTTCTCTAACAAATTTCCACTACTGTTTCCTGCAGGTTGGCAGACTGGCACAGATGGCAGAGGTGATGGAGGGTATCGCCACGGCAGCAGTGCCCAACACCAGTGTGGACTGGCAGAAGCGATGCATCGCTCTGGAGACGCAGCTTATGAGGTTTCGTCTGCAAGCGGGAAATATCCGCCACCTACTTGCTGAGAGGGTAAAAGAGGGGTATTATGGGTAACACAGGGTCTACAAAATCGCCCACTGCATTCCAGCTGCGCATATGATTTGTTTATTTTCTGTACATTTTGCACAGCTTTTGTATGCATAAATTCATCTAGCCAAAACAAATATCAATCCTCTCAAGTTGGGTTGTAACAAAGCCACTTTCATTGACAGTAAACATCACTCTATAATTTAGTAAACATGGTACATGCTGCTGAGTTGCATCTTATGAATTGCTCATGAAGTCTTCCGTAAATGTGTGACATTTACCGTGATATTTTTGAAATACCTTGGTTGTACCATGATGTACATACCATGTTACCTACACACTGAAATCAGTCAGTACCTTGATATATTTCAAAACACCCCAAGGCATTATCATCTGTTTCAATCTCTGTACCGCCAAAATAATTCTTTGTAAGGGTGATATTAGCTAATTTTATTTTTCATTTACTTCTTTTAAAGAATCTTTTGCCTTAGTCTGTCTCAATGGAAAAAGTTGCTTAGTTTCTCTTCTGCTCTTTTTCTCTCCCTCCTCATCTACAGTTTGGTCTTGCTGCATTGACCTCATTGTTTTGTCTTGCAAGAAAAGGTTAACTGTTAAACTTGGCAGGCGGACCTTCAGGGAAAAACCAATGACTCGTGTGAATGCTTGACTGGATATACAGGTGTGTGTGTGTGTCTGTGTGTGTGATAGACAAAGGAAAGGATTCCTTTATTAATGACCAGATTAGCACAAGTAACAGTATTTTTTCAGTATTTTAAGAAAATGGTATTGCTTGCCTAAGGCCACATTGTTAGGGTGTTGTGGGTGGTTGTCAGGACATTGCTATGTGGTTGTTAAGGTTTTCTGAGTGGTTGTTAGCATGTTGCTATGTTCTGAGTGGTTACTTACAAGGTTCTATGATATTTTGTTTGCCTGTTTTATAGTGAAAATAATAAAGTGGCAACCATGCCTGGGTGAACAACCCCCATTAGTCTGGAGGTAGTCTTAGCCTCAGACGCCACGCACACAGACTGTTGTCTGAACGTCTGATGAATAAGGAACGCAAACGGGAAACACTTAAGGAGTTTCGAAGTTGTTAGCTGATTGGTTGAATTGTACCAGATTTCCATGAGATGTAAGTGTCACATTCTTTTATGGTCTGCCTGGAAATATAGCTGTTTTGATGCCAAACCCCCTCATGGAAGAATAAATTATTTGTGTTGACAATAAGCACTCATCAGGATCAACTAAACACTGGATTTTTACAAGTGTGTGAAGTTTGTAGTGCCATTGTTGCAGTAAACTTGCACAACGTTCTTGAATTAGTCATTTATTAGATGCAGACCGGTTTGTTATTGTAGGGACACCGACTTTACATTGTCATGCCCCTAAACATGACGCGGAATAAAATAAACTGCAATTGGTTGCTTTAAGTGTCAGTTAGACATCCTTTTGGGCACTAAAAACTGTCCTGAGTCCTGAACTTCTGCCGTAGGTCTGATGACGGCTCCCAAGTGTGGAGGTGACAAACCTTAGTATCCAGGGGGGATATAGTTACCTTCAAGTCTATGCCTTGCTAGTTCAGGGGCCAGTTGCATAAACTTAGCCTTTATGTTAAGATTGTCTTAAGAATAGTTTGGCCTACTAGCAGTTTAGATAAGAGGTAATCAGTCTTCAAGTTAGGATTCGGATTCCGCTCTACATTTTTTTGTAACTGACTTAAAGGTGCCTTGTGTAATGTCCGCCAAAAAATCAATTCATACTCCACATTCCATTCCAGTGGGCTCCTTGCACGTAACTACTTCCTTACCGGAAATGCGGCCTCGTCTTTTCTGGCGCTATTCTACACTATGAGATGAGATGTTTACAAGAGTTGCCGAAACTTACAATAACGGACGTATGTCGCCTTTGTAAGTCCTCCTCCAAATCACCTACCAGCAAATTAGAGAGAATGGCTTTAAAATGTATGCCTCTTCATATATCCACGGATATGAAGGTAAGTCTATACAGCTCAAACGTTATGGCTTACGTTAGTTTGCTAGCTTACATTAGGCTAATAAACAATCCCGGGCTGACAGAATATGCGTGTTATAATGCTGTACTGTTTTCTAGTATTAGGCGGAAAATGTCTACGTTGTGTCTGTACGCCTTCAGACCGGAAGAGAGCGAGCCGTATTTACCCGTTGCGGATATGACATCAGGTTGCTATGTGCAAGGATCCCGTTGGGGGCAGTATACCTCCAGAAAGTGAGTTGGTCTACTCTAGAGTAACAAACGAGAAACAGCATAGTCTCTATGCTCCGCCCCTACCTTCACAAGGTTTTGAATTTGCATTACATTAATTTGACAGACAGCATTCACTGATGTTGACCAAGCTAGCGCCATTCAGAGCTGCCAACTCTCACGAATTCACCGTGAGACACACGCAATTGACACTTTTCACACGCTCTCAGGCCCCATATCAATTTTGTCAAGCACAAAAATATCGCAAAGCAAAGAGGACACGGAGACCGACAGACTAGACAGAGTAGGTTAGTTATGATATAAAAAAATCTCAACTCTCAGATTCTGTCATTTTGATTACGCAATTCAAACAATAAATACCGTTTTGGAGCTTGTAAATGTTACACGACCGATCCCTAGCGCACGTGAACCGATCAGCTCTACTAGCTAATAGTAAAAAAACACGAACACTGTTGAAAGATACAGTAGGCTAAGACTTACCAAAATGTATTCCTCATACATAATATCTTCCGCTCTCTTCCCTGAACTGAAATGTAGTAGTGGGCTGTACTTTCCACATGATTGACATCAGGTTCAAGTACGCCCACAAGCCGTGCGAGTTATTTGTGTTTTGCAGTTTGGCTGGTGGTGATGTTGCCCGCATACCGCCTCCCATGGCCGAAACTGGTATTATGACACCTGTAGGGCCGTGGCTAGTAATTTAGCATGCTAATTCAGGTTGATATCTCTGCAGCACTATAACTTGTCATTTTTTTAATGACATAATCGCCCTTATTTCTTCTCATTCTTTTGATGCGTGTAGCTAATTTTTTGGATATTTTTACCTCAATTCTTACACATGGCACCTTTAAAGTTAGGACCAGTAATGAAGAAATAATTTATATGATGACTTACTTTTAGGCTAGTCTAAGCAGTTTATGCAACCGGCAACTGGTCGCTATAAACATTTTAACTTTAACCAACGTGCATAGCAAGATTCTCTTCAAACTGTTGATCTGCCATGATAGAAGCTGACCTGACAGCAAAACTTAACTGTAAAAGAAGACATTTACGGTAATACCTGCAGTAGCACCCCTTGTGGCAACACTAAGGGCTTTGGTTTACTAACAGCTTGCACCAGCGCAAACCCTCTTTTGGCGTTAAAAAACTCCTGTCAAGATTTACTAAAGACATGCAGTGAAATATTTATGCTGAAAAGGCATAGATACAGTTATTTTTGCGGCTAACCTTATTCTATATGCACTCGTAGAAATTTCCCTTTCAGAAACAAAATTTATAGGAGCAGAGTATTTAAATGAATCACGCAATGCGAATTTACTAAGGTTTGTCAATTTACTGGTATTTGAGCCATTATTTAACTCCCAAAAAGCATTCCAGACTTAATCCAGATCGCTAATTTGCGCTGCTCTTGGTAGATTGCGTTGGTCATTATGGAAATGATCAGGCTGCGTCTGTTCTTTTCTTTAATGTTGCGTCGTCAGTAGATCACACGCAGAACTTTCTACTCTCATCAGCACTTTTATGGGATTGCGCTCTCATGCTAATTTGCCCTGTTTAATAAATCTGGCCCTAAGAATGCAAAGCATACTTGTAATGCATTGTGAATTGCAGTCAGGCACATTTCGGAATGCATCACATACAAAATTGAGCTTCCGTAGCTAGAAGCATCTGCTTGTCTAAAGTATGTTTCGGAACTTACAATTAGGGGTTTTGTGATAGCCAATCTTAAACTGCCATGATAGTAGTTGAACTGCAAGAGGAAACTGACTGTAAAAAAATACATTTATTCTAATACTTGATGTAGCGCCCCTTGTGGCAACACTGAGAATGCAAAGGATTCTTGCGTTGTTTTGTGAATTGTATCAGACTCATTTCGGAGGGAGTGAGGGAGCTAACATAGCCAGAAGCATCTGTGCTTACATGCTTAGTTAAAGTATGTTTCAGGACTTCAGGTTTGAGTTTTGTGCTATACTCAATCTCAAACCTTTTTCAGCCATAAAACCGTTCTAACACCTTCTAACCATTTTGCATGCATAACTTTGTCTCAATAAACACACTGGGGATTAAACATCCCCTCACGGAGGAACATATAAACAATATTTTAGATGGGTCTGTAGACCATGTGTGGACTTGCTATTCTTGATGTTAATAAGTCGGTCCAAAAACAACATAAATTTAGTTTTTCTTTTTAGTCTAAGTGGTAGGTTTTTTGTTGTGTTGTGTTTTTTTCTATCTGTGGTGGTGCCATTAGGGTGTTTACTGTCCAAACACGCTGACCACAGGGACATTAAGTCTTGGACGGCTCCCAAACGTCCTCCATCAGGTTTCTTCCCACTCTGGTCATTGTCTCTAACAGCCTTTCGCTCACCCTGACCTCCACTCTCTCCGGATCTCCCGTTTTTCCCATTTTTTCCTCTCGCTGGATATCAGGGCTCTGTGTCTCTTGAGTTTCAGCTTATTTTGATGAAGTGGACAAAAGAAAGTGTTAGTGTTTGCTGCTGGTGTTGGTTTAAAAAAGATTCATATGCTTCTCATCTGTTTCTCCGGGTGGCTTTAGGAGTGTTTTACACATTGACCCACTTTGCAGAGGAAAAGCTTGACATAGAGTTGTGTGAAGGGTGTGAGCTCTCATTCTGGCGCGAGGGAATACATTTTCCATTCTGTTCACATAGTAAAAGTCCATCCCATAGTAGAATAAGATTAAAATTGTGAGTGTACATATGCGATCTTTGAATAGTAGACTGCCATATTTCTGCACAAAATCTTGGGCCTCATTCATGAAACCTTCGTAAATTTATGAGTACATTCCAAGTAATTTACTCATAAAACAGACCGCCTCAAACTCTCCTCTGGATTCACAAATGCTTCGTAAACATCAGATTTGATAGTTAAATGCGTGTAGGCTATATTAGTAAATTCCAATCATTAGTAAATAGCATAATTACAAAAATCTCATTCACAATTAGCATAATCCCCGCCTATGAATTACAACTATGCAAATTACGTGTCCAGAAACGCTGTGTAATCTTCCGGATTTCCTTTTTGGGTTTGGTTCAGTATATTGCATAAATGCAAAAGAGACTATTAGGCCATATGCCTAACAAAAATATTTAATTAACGTGTGTCCACCAAAGCGTTGGAAAAAATGCCTGGTGCTCCTCTGAAACGTTTTGTTGCTATGATTTGGAATATCCATGGCAGAAATGTGTTACTAGTATCTCATTTTGAAGAATATTACTGAATATAAAAACACAGTAACCAGCAATATTAACTCCTCCATTGTTGTTCAGTCATTGTACGAGTAAGATGGTTGGTCTGTGTAGTATTTTCCCCGCCCCTCCTCCACTATGATTGGATGGCTTGGTAAAAAGTGACAGTGACAAGCGCTGCATTTTATGAATGTTTTACGGGCCATTTACAAGTGGTAGGGACCAGGTTAAAATTTATTTCGTACCAACTAACTTTTGAGAATACAAACTTTTTGTTGAATCCAAAAATTTACGTCAGAATGGCTTTATGAGTGTTTTACACAAAAATTAGTTCTGCTCATGTTTCATGAATGAGGCCCGAATGTGTATTGTGCATAGTTTATGCACATTTTTGTGTTAAAAAGAATGTGATGTACATTTTGTTTTGTTGCTAAAACCGCACAGCCTCTCAGATGTACAGTAGTTGTAAGATTTACTTAATTTCTGATTGTGTTGATTTGACTTCACACAGAAATCATCCTTTCCTTATGTGAGTGCCACATGTGTTTGCATTTAAAATGAGAAAGTAAATGTAGAAGATTCTGTAAGTTGGTCCTCGTGTGGGATTTGGCCTAGTTTTTAATGCTTTCTAGAACTGTCTTGTTTCTAATGAGCTGCCAGACAGGAGGATTAGCCTGCAATAGCATAAATGCTTTCTTGCTATCTCTCGCTCTCTCAAACTCAATCGTTCTCCATAAAAACACCATCCTTGCTTCATTAGTCTTTATCTTCTTGCATAGTTCTCAAATTAATTATTGAGCTGTTGGTTGTTTCAGACTTTTGGTGTCTATATCTAATATGGTTAATCATTACATTTTCAGACAGTCTTTTGATGTTTCTTTAACAATGGACACTTATTTTAGCAACTAAAAGGTTGACAAAACCCAGTTTTACTGTAAAAAAGTGTTTTAGTAAGAGTCTTGATCATGGCAGATGGATTGCTATGTGGTGATTTCCAGAGTCATTCATGCATAGTTCACATTTTCTGCTTCCATATTCTGAGGCGGTGAACTGGTTAAGTTCTGGAGTTCAACCAAGGATGAAACCTTCTTTGCATTAACCCATAGCAACTGCAGGAGAACAGTTGTTAAATGTTTCACATACCTGGTTGTCCGATGCCTGAGCAGCTGCCCTGCCTCCACCTGTTTAACCTGTGGCCTGTCAGACAGTCAACCGTCAGTCCATCCTTATTCTTCTGCTTAATCAGGATGATATGTTGTGTCTTAGCATTAGTCTTAAAATCGTCATGAAATAGAAGTTGCATTAGTCTTTTCTTTCCTATTGTGGCATATATCTGAGTGACACGGGTTCTCAAACTAGAAAACAATGTAGGGCGGGACTTGATTTTGTCCTTTGGGAATTGATTGCATCGTTGTCGTTTGCTATTGCTGTGATCTCATGTAATTGACAGAAAAAATGTTGTTGCAAAATGGAGGGGAAGTTATGATTATAGATTATAAGGGACAAAAGAAGCTTTAAGTCCGCTCACTGAAAAAAGCTGCTCCAAATGAATTTATTAATAGCAAAACAAGGTGGTGTGGGGCGGAGCCAAAGAAATATTAAAGGGATACTCCACTTTTTTTGGAAATAGGCTCATTTTACAACTCCCTCAGAGTTAAACAGTTGGGTTTTATTGTTTTCGAATCCATTCAGCTGATTTTCTGATATTTAGAAGAATATCAGTAACCAGACAGTTTCTGGTCCCATTGACTTCCATAGTAGGAAAAAATATATACTATGGAAGTCAATGGGACCAGAAACTGTCTGGTTACTGATATTCTTCTAAATATCAGAACATCGGCTGAATGGATTAGAAAACGGTAAAACCCAACTGTTTAACTCTGAGAGAGTTGTAAAATGAGCCTATTTCCAAAAAAAGTGGAGTATCCCTTTAAGAACTGCTGTTTTGTTAGTGCTATGATCACATTTAAGATCATGTTAACTCAGCATTTAAATCTGTATATACACTGAGTATGTCATATAGTACCTACTACAGTAGGTTCATTGTTCGGTCAAAAAAACTACAAGTGATGAAGTGAAAAACTACAAATATTTGGCCGAAATAGTTTTGGTGGGCCGAAACCATTGACCAATCATTTTTTTAAATCAATTAAACAGACTCTACTCTCACAGCCTAATTTTCATTCATGATAAATTAAACGTCTTCTGAGTAAAGTCTATATTACAATATCTTTGAATTGCATCTGTTCGTGTCATTGAGATGTTTCTATTGAGCCTTGGAAGCTCAACGCTCTCCACTCACCACCAGTAAACTTTACGACATAGTTGTTGAATAGCTCTTAATGCTCAGTGAATCATTGCTGAGTGGGTGAGGCTAACCTGAGGTCAGTGCTGAGCTTGGGTGAGTGGACACCATTCCCATAGTAATGCGGATTGATGAAGTGTCAGCGAAAGCATGTCTTTGTTCATATTTGTCGCTGTGTCGTCTATTAATTTCTGTACATTTGGTGACCCTGAGGTGAAGAGTCACAGATCCACACAATGACCCCACAGGCTGCTCTTCTGGCCTGGACGCTCGGGGAATTCTCGCATGGAGCGGTTGCCTCCTGGGAATCCCTGGACTTTTGGCTTGAGGAGCGAGAAAGGGCGGAAAGAACAAAGAAGTCTGAACAAAAGGAGAGCTCTGTCATACAGTGGGAATTCATTAGTATACTTGTCCTCCTTTTTACTGGGTCATTGAGCTCATGAAACAGTGAGCACAAAGCACATCATGGCCACGGACTCTGTTTTTGTGTGAGTTCTTACAAGCTTTTGCTTATCTATTCGCAGTATATCTATTTGAGAAGATATAATCCATGCACAGATTAGCACTCCTTCCAACAGCCTTTTTTCCCCTTCATCTCTCATTTTTAGTTGAAAGTTAAAAGTAGTTGTAACACTTTACAATAACAATGAGCAAAACATTTTTACAGTATTTATTCATCTTTGTTAATGTTAGTCAAGCTGTTCATTGTTTGTTAATGTTAGTTAACAGTGCATTAACTACTGTTAACAAATACAACCTTTGATTTTAAAAACGGATTAGTACATGTTGAAATTAATATGAACTAAGATTAATAAATGCTGAGTTAATTCTTAGTTTGTTAACTAAGGTAGTTAATTAATGAATGTAGTGTTACCAAAGTTGCATACAGTACTTTCGTGAGCAGAAAGGATTGTTTTAACAAATGCCAAACAGATTCACAACAGGAGGAAATGCACAAAAATTTGAGTTTGCTATCATTTTAATGTTTAATGCAAATCCATAAGTGTGTGATTTGCATAAGACATGCCCAAACATCTCCATATGAAATATTTGCACACAGCCTCTCCTGTAAGCCATTCATCGCTCTCTGCATACGTATCACTGCATACGTATCACTGTTCTGTCTGTAACACTTTTTTTTTTTATCGGAAATAAGATTTATACACCTGGTTTCAAATATAATGCTTAAACCTAGTCCAAGACTAAAATGCATTTTTGAGCTGTTTTAACTTAAAGAAGCTTGCACTGACATATCTTAAATTATATCAGTTCCATTGTTCTGTCTATGCCACCCAGTAATGTTTTTTTTTTCTTTCTTTTTCTAAGGCACATTTATAAAAGCTTAAATGCCCTAATTGAACTAAGGCCTGATCCTGTCTTAATCTAAGTCCTGTTTATGAAAACTGGCCATAGGGTCACAAATTTTCACTTATATTTTCAATAATATGTGGCGGAGCTGAAACAACAAATTGAATCTTATATATGTATGATGAAAACATTTTCGTTTCTAAGGCCGTCATTTAGTATTATTTAGTATTTGATTGTTGAGCATATGGTTTCAATTGAATTTTCTCCTAGATTTGTGCAAATTTAAAGCATCGTGATTTCTTACACACACACACCACACACACACACACACACACACACACACACACACACACACACACACACACACACACACACACACACACACACACACACACACACACACACACACACACACACACACACACACACACACTTTAAGCTTGTGTCCTGACCAAAATTAACAGCTTAAAATACTCATATTGAAATAGAAACGAAAGAATCAAAATTAAAATAGAAACAAAACAAAATAAAAGCGATTACAAATTAAACTCAACAAGTGATAAATCACAGTTTTTGGCTATGATGCGAAGCGAGAATTTCACTTTCAGTATGTGCAGAAACATCACTTGATGCAGGAAACTTGTCCTGAACAGAATACACAGAATGAGTGTGTGGCTTGTTTACTAGGATGGACCCTAATCTTTTCCCTGCGCTGTCAGGCCATCATGGTGGTCCTGTTGATAACCACAGTGGTTTGTGGTAAAAGCGTGCCCAAACCCGCACCAGTACAACATGCCCTCAGTATTTAGTGCCGGATTATGATAAAAATCATTTTAGCATGACAGGTAGTGACACTGAAAGCCAGATATACAGTAGATTATTTTCATAGTTTATCTCACACTTATAGTTTATATAACCAACACACACACATCCTAGCCTCGATGAAACATTCCATGATTCTCTCTTTTTCTTTCTATAGATGCAGGAGTTGGAACAGAGAGTGATAGAGGCTGACCAGCGGGCAGAGAACGCTGAAAAACAGGTATTTCTCATTTTTTCAGAAATTACTGTATTAGAATCATACTCAGGACATGGGTCCTATTTGACCTATTTTTTAAAAGGGATATTTCATTATTATTGTATAATTTCATTCAGTGTGCATGCATAATAAATAAATCACACATTGAAATAAAATAATAATAATAATCTTTTTCAAAACACAATGTGTTTGTTAGCTAGCAAATATTATCAATTCAAAAGTCAGTTTGTACTTCATGTACAGTGCATTTTAGAAAAATAAAAACTACATAGACATTGCAAAACTATTTTAATTTTAAATAGATGGATTTAAATAATTATTTTAATTTTTTTGCAGAAATTTGCTGATATTCAGATGAAAACACATCACATTACAAAACATTAATATAAAATAAAATTTTCTATCGAATTAACTTCAGTATCCTTTTACTTATTTTTAATTTAATTTATATATAAAAAAAAAAAAAATATATATATATATAATATATATATAGTTTTTGTTTTATTAATATTTAAATAATATAATGATAAATACAATAGTGGATAAAAGTGATTCCTTCTGAAAATTGACATCTTCCCTCTTAATTCAAATATTATTAAAAATGTGTTAAAGATTTTGTAAGCACATTGCATATTTATACTTGGCTTCAATAAGGCAATGTAACATCCCAAATTGTTCAGATTTTTTTTGATTGACTGTCATACAAAGAAATTACGAAAACATGCTGTAGTCAAAGTATGCTTTCTCCTGTGAGCTTTGTGTTTTCTATGCCTTTATATTTTTCATGCTAAAATAAAACCCCATAGCTGTAGTTTGCCTTTTTTTGCCAAATAATTTTGTCAGATAAATACCTTCACCGATTTTACTGTATTGTTCTTCAATATTTGAAACGTATAAAATATTTTCCTCATATTTTGATTGTTAATCAAACTTGTATGGTCAATAAAAACAAAAATCCCCTCCAGGCATCACTTCTGGCCTCTACTGAACCCTTTTCTCTTTGAGAACTTAATCAAAATGACCATTGCAGGTCCACATTATGGAGGAGAAACTGAAGTCTGCAAACATGCAGCCCAGCGAATCGGAAAACTCCTTGTACAGGCGTTATCGAGAGTTGAGCAGTCAAACGCAGGAGAAAGAAATGATCATAAAGAGTCTTGAAGGACAGCTGGAGAAGCAGGTAAAGACCTCACAAAGAGGAAGAGATGGCTATTAAACTCTCACATAAGGACTGAAACGTTGCTCAACTGCCCTCCCTATTTGCAGAACTTGGTTCGAGCCCAAGAGGCCAAGATTATTGAAGAGAAGGCTGCCAAAATCAAAGACTGGGTCACGTTTAAGTTGCGAGAGGTGAGTTGAAACGTGGAAGTGCTGTGGATAATTTTTTTTTTTTCAATAATTTTTGGTTGTTGTTAAAACAGAGTGTCCTTTGTTTTTTGTGTCTTGTAGATGGAAACAGAAAACCAGCAGTTGAAAAAGGCAAACCTGAAGCAGACTGAGCAGATCCTCATACTGCAAGACAAGCTTCAGAGTAAACATAGTTCCTTTCCTGTTTTCTTTCCTTATAGCATTTGTTTTTGCTTGTTTTGTACACCTCTCACTGTGTTTCTGTCAGCTCTTCTCGAGAGGCCCTTGTCTCCAGCAGTGGATGTCCACCTGGTCCCCTCCAGCCCACTCCACCCTCCCAGCTGCCCCGGGACACCCCCTGCCCAGGAGGAGGGCTGGAGACTGACAGGATCTCGCATAGCCAATTCTACAGGTACATAATCATCTTCTACCTTCAGGAGGTTTGAAGCTCTTTCTAGTGTCGTTGAACAGAAATAGATTTCGCACATTCGGAGCAGTCTTTAACAATATTGGCTGATTGTGTAAAACTGATGATTTAATTAAAGTAACTTTATTTTAGACTTTTTTTAAATTATTTATTAAGTCTACTAGACAATGTTTCTTGCATTTTAGTTTTATATCACCATTTTATGCCCTCAAAATTAACCAAAATTAGCTATTTATTGTACATTTTACAGCGTGTCCTAACCAAAAGTGATAAGCGATAATAATTAACAAGTAATGGCCAATCAGAAGAGCATGTGGGCGGGGTCTCTGCATGCGCAGTTCATGAGTACATAAATTCATAAAACATTTTAACATTGTTAAAAATTCATACTGAGTGACTGAAACAATCTTTGTCATAGAATACACTTGTTTGTTCACATTGAGTTGACAGTTTGAATGTTCTTGTTTCCTGTGATTTAATTCCAAGACCTGAGGTGAATTATCCATTGTTGCTTTCAGTATGGGATAAACAGCATGCAAAATTATATTAATTCTCACATAAGATACTTTTAACATCAAATCACAAAAATAGTACCAGGGATTATAATTGTCATATTTTGCATGTTGTTGTCCTAACCACGATCGACGCTGCATAAATAAAAAAGTTTCTAAAATGGAACTGTCACCATTCGCCGTTGTTGCTGGTTAGGACAAAAACTCTTATTAACATAGAAAATATACCCTTTTTTTCGCACAACGCGGCGCATTTGGTTATGACACGGCATTAGTGGAACGATTTTTGCATAAATCCATGATGAGGTATCCATAGTAAACTTGGGATGTTGTTTTGTTATTGTTATAGTTATCAAGATTTTATACAAATAGTTCTCATATTAAATATGTGACCCTGGATCACAAAACCAGTCTTAAGTAGCACGGGTATATTTGTGGGAATAGCCAACAATACATAGTATGGGTCAAAATTTTCAATTTTTCTTTTATGCTAAAAATCATTAGGAAATTAGGTAAAGATCATGTTCTATGAAGATATTTTGTAAATTTCCTACCGTAAATGTGTAAAACATTCATTTTTGTGAGCGAATAATAATGAAACGCTTGGCCGAAGGCCGAATACCGAATGCGGTATTTCACATTTTTTCCATTTATTTTGCCAATTTTTTCACCATTGCATTTAATATAGTAAAAATATGCTTTTTTACTATTTTGTCTTGAGAAAAACATCAAATTGCAAAAATACAATTTGTTTAACACTGAATTTTTTTTTTTAACATTCCAGCAGATATTATTTAAACAAAGCACAATATAACTTAAAATAAATAAATTAGTAAAATAAAAACTATATTTTTATTTGGCCATCTTTGAAGCCCCCCCTTCTTGAATAGCCTATGTTAGGCCTATAACTGACTGCTGAAAGAATGTAACTAAAAAAGTGCATTGAAAAGTGCAAAAAAATGTGGATGAACCCACAACAAATGAATAACTGTCCTAGACATAAGCCTACTTTTGCGGTTTACATAAACTTTATCGTGGGCGTTGACAGGTTTGCATGGATTGCCTGGATCACTTGGGTTTCAATATAGCGCGCGCTCTCCGTGGCGATTAGCAGATAAGGAGTTGCCATGAGAACGACTCTTTTCATCTCTCTCTTTTCATACAGATTACATAAACAGAGAATATTTGTTTTCGTTTTGAATTAGATCGTTTAAAAGTAGACAATTAAATGATTATAAAGATATGCCTTTGCCTGTGTGACTAGTATTGTAGCCTATTGGCTGAGTTTTTTAGAGACGTGCTCCAGAAAAAAAAGTTAACGGAGACAGAGGCAGAAAGCACACCCTGTTTATTTTCTTTATTTTACAAAAGCACAGTTTTGTTTCGATTGTAAGTGGACACAAGTAGTCATTTAACAGTTTATGTTTTCATATTTCTTAAGTCTGCATTTAAGTGACCATAAATGACGGAGTATTTAAGTCTATTTTGCTGCTATGTGAAAAAAAATCCAGCAAAACGCGGCGGCGCGTTTGTCAACTAGAGGGTTAAAAGACGCTTTAGTGCTGCAAGTAACAACGTCTGCCACAGACGCATCAGATGAGCTTCTCTTTTGTCTTCTCCTTGGGGGCATGTTGGCTGCATTTATAAAGCGCGCGCCACTCACTCTACGCTGGTTACTATTTGATCGCGTCATCAAAAACGTCATTGTTCGGTCAAATTTATTCGGCCTTTTTACTTGTTCGGCCGAACACCGAAAGTGCTTTTTTTGCTATTTTCGGCCGAATAATTTCGGTTGCCGAACATTCGGTGCATCCCTAATATATATATATATATATATATATATATATATATATATATATATATATATATATATATATTTTTTTTTTTTTTTTTGTCACAATGAAGTGCATCTACACTGCTGACCTTTACTAGTTGTAGCTTATTGTGTGCTAATTAAATGTCATGTTTCCGTCAACGATTTTAACGATTTTGGCATTCTAAAACTATTTCACCCAAAACCTAATATTTTTGGTTGCCTAAATTTTGGTGCATCACTAAACTTGTAATAGTGATATATTACACGATAAAACGTACTCGGTTACTAACGTAACCTCGGTTCTCTCTAGAGAGGGAACGAGTACTGCGAAATATCTTACGCTATGGGGAAAACTCTTTTCCACGAGATATTGAAGCCAAAAATTATCCTTAATTTTTTATTAATGTAAAACGCTTTGCAGCAGCAAGCAGACATAGGCGAGACAGCTCGCGCGCCTATTGGCTGCCCTGCGGCAATAGCAGCAGCCTATCGAGAGAGGCTCTGCGTGACGTCACGACGAATGGGGGCCTTTCGCGCCCATATCGTCACGTCCCGCCAGAAAGGGCGTGGTCTCGCCCCATATCTAGGCTCGATAGCTGCTCTTACGTTGGTTTTCATCGCCGAAGCGAACCAGAGCGTATTCCAAGCACGGCAAGATACGCAGTACTCGTTCCCTCTCTAGAGAGAACCGAGGTTACGTTAGTAACCGAGTACGTTCTCTTACGAGAGTATCTCTCGTACTGCGTAATATCTTACGCTATGGGGAACACAATGCAACACGCCGTGCTGGTAGGGATCCAACACCAAAGTCCCAGGGGCCGAAGCCCGGGGCGCATATAGTGCATAATCACCATAAACTCACAGAGAGTGAGGGAAGAGAGGCTAGAAGCATCATTCCCTGTAAATAGCATCCGAAGGAGCTGATCATGTGACAAATAGACCATACCGTCAGGGTGAACATTCAGCCTGAACTGGGTGGCCACAAGTGTGTCGACATTTTAATGAGCTGCTGTACCGGTCAGTGAGCAATACGCAGGTCAAACTCAGTATCTGAGCCGCACAGCGGCAGATAGCACTGGACTTTATACCGCCAAAAGCTTAGCTTGCAAGGCGGGAACCTCCAGGTTATAGTATTTTATAAATGTAGACGGCGAGGCCCAGCCCGCGGCCATACAATATCTTGCAGGGTAACCCCGCTAGACCATGCCCACGAGGAGGCCATGCCTCTTGTGGAGTGCGCTCCAACACCCAAAGGGCACTGTAGGCCCTTAGAAGTGTAAGCCAGCGCTATGGCACCAACTATCCATCTGGATAGGCTCTGTTTCGAAGCGGCAAGTCCCTTAGCACGGCCGCCAAACGAAACGAAAAGCTGCTCAGTCTGTCTGAAACCAGACGAGCGGGACACATAAGCCCTTAGTGCCCTAACAGGGCAAAGGAGACTCGCGTCCTTCTCCTCATTGAGAACCGGACGGGCAGACAGGGAAATCACCTGGGCCCTGAACGGTGTGTTGAGGGATTTTGGCACGTAGCCGTGCTTCGGTTTGAGTATGACCTTAGAGTCATTAGGTCCAAACTCCATGCATGACGCGCTCACTGAGAGCGCTTGCAAGTCCCCTACGCGCTTCACTGAAGCGAGAGCCATAAGAAACACTGTCTTGAAGACAAGTGTTTCATGTCTGACGACTGGATTGGCTCGAATGGGGCACCTTTCATGGCCTCCAAGACCGTGGAAAGGTCCCATGTCGGGACTGAAGGGGGCCTGGGAGGGTTTAGCCTCCGAGCTCCTCTAAGGAAACGCACGACTAAGTCGTTCTTTCCTAGTGACTGGCCAGACACCGGTTTTACAAACGTTGCTATGGCCGTATACTGGCCACGTATACTTTGAGCGTGGAAGGGGTCCTGCCCTTATCCAGTAGCTCCTGAAGGAAGGAAAGCACTTCCGTAACCCCGCAGTCTACAGGTGAAAAGCTCTGCGCTTGACACCAAGCAGAGAACACAGACCACTTCGAGGTGTAGAGCCGTCTGGTAGACGGGGCTCTAGCCTGCGCGATCGTGTTTAACACTCCCTCTGGGAGGTCAGCGGGTACCCGTTGATGGCCCCTGCGTGCAGGGACCACAAATCCGGGCGAGGATGCCAAATCGAGCCTCCCGCCTGAGAGAGGAGGTCTCTCCTCAACGGTAAAGGCCATGGGGCAGCGCTGGTCAGCTGCATCAGGACAGGGAACCACGACTGGTTTGTCCAGAGCGGAGCTATGAGTAGCACTGGGCATCCCTCCCTCCTGATTCGCTCCAACACCTGAGGCAGGAGTGAGACAGGGGGAAAAGCATATAGGGGGCGGCGGGGCCAAACATGGGCCAGCGCCTCCCGGCATTTCGAGAAGAATCTCGGGCAGTGAGCGTTTTCTTGGGACGCGAACAGGTCCACCTGCGCTTTGCCAAACGTTTCCCACAGCAGCTGGATCGTCTGCGGGTGCAGAGACCATTCTCCTGCTGGGACGTTGTTTCTGGACAGCCTGTCTGGCCCCACATTTAGGTGACCAGGCACATGCGCCGCTCTCAGCGAGAGCAGGTTGTGCTGAGCCCAGACCAGGAGGCGTTCCGTCAGCCTGTAAAGGTTTCGGGACCTGACGCCGCCCTGGTGATTTATGTACGCCACCACTGACATGTTGTCCGACCGGACCAATACGTGGTGGCCTTTTATCTGGGGACAGAAGCGCCGTAGCGCTTTGTCGACTGCTATTAATTCCAAGCAGTTTATGTGAAGGAGCTTCTCCCGTACTGACCATAGGCCAGCTAGCGGTCTGCCTTCGAGCAGCGCTCCCTGCCCTGAAGTGGAGGCGTCCGTAGACACCACCTTCACACTCGAGGGGATCCCCAGACTCACACCTGACTGATACCAGTCAGTTGCTTTCCATGGTTTCAGAGCCGAAATGCACTGAAGGTCGACCCTGAGGCGAAATAGACCTGCGGTCCACGCCCTGGGGGGAACTCGTGCTTTTAGCCATAGCTGCAGTGGGCGCATGCGGAGCAGGCCCAACTGGAGTACGGAGGCTGCTGAGGCCATCAGACCCAGCATTTTCTGAAACCTTCTGAGCGGGACTATAGAGCCGTGGCGGAAGGATCTCGCGACGTGCTGAATATTCAATCCGCGCTCCGGTGACAGGCGTGCTGTCATGGATAGCGAGTCTAACACTGTTCCCAGAAAGGAAATTCTCCGACTGGGGAGCAGTGAGCTTTTCGCCCAACTGACTGTAAGGCCCAGCTCCTCGAGGTGCTCGAGTAATGCGGCCCTGTGTTCTATGAGCTCCGTTCGTGAACGAGCTAGAATCAGCCAATCGTCCAAGTAGTTCAAAAACTCGCATGCCCCGAAGTCTCAGGGGGGGCGAGGGCCGCGTCCATGCACTTCGTGAACGTACGGGGTGCTAGGGACAGGCTGAACGGCAGGACTGTGTATTGATATGCCTGGCCCTCAAAGGCGAATCTCAAGAATCGCCTGTGATGGGACGCTATTTGTATTTGAAAATAGGCGTCTTTCAGATCTATTGACATGAACCAGTCTCCTTGGCGCACTTGCGCGAGGATTTTCCTGGTCGTAAGCATTCTGAACTGGCGCTTCACAAGCGTTCTGTTCAGCAGTCGCAGATCTAGAATGGGTCTGAGCCCACCATTTTTTTCGGTACCAGAAAATATCTGCTGTATAAGCCCCCTTCGCCCTGAGATAGAGGTTCTATAGCCCCTTCTCTCAGTAGTTTCGCTATCTCGGCTCGAAGTAGATGAAACACTTCGCTTTACACCGTAGTTTCGACTCGCGCCGTATAACGGCGGGGGCGTCGAGCGAACTGTAGCGAACAGCCTCTCGTTATAGTGTTCAACACCCATTCTGATACCCCGGGAAGCCTTGACCACGCATCTGCGTGAATAGCTAGGGGTAGAATGAAATCTGGGCTCTGGCCGCGGCAGGACGGCGGCTCGAGAGCCCCTGTGTACTGGGAAACACACGCCGTGTTTACAGCGTTCGAGGCGGGGGGCGCGCTGATCACAGCGGGCAGCCTGGCCGCGCTCAGCTTCTCTATGGCGGGACGCGCAGAGAAAGCGAGCGGGGCGAATCCCGTGGGATTCGGCGCGTGTGAGGGAATGTGGGCACATTTACTACATGCGGGCACATTTACTACACTGAGAATACTGTCAGCTCGCGCCGACTAAATCACTGCTGTGTTTACAGCGTGCGAGGCGCGCGCTGATCACAGCTGGCAGCCTGGCCGCGCTCAGCTTCTCTGTGACGGGTTGTGCAGAGAAAACGAGCGGGGGCGAATCCCGTGAGATTCGGAGTGTCTGTGAGAAATGCGGGCGCGAGACAGCGGGCACATTTTCAGCACGGAGAACACTCGGCTCGCGCCGACTGAATCAACGCTGTGTTCACAGCGTGCGAGGTGCGCGCTAATCACAGCGGGCAGCCTGGCCGCGCTCAGCTTCTCTGTGACGGGTTGTGCATAGAAAGCGAGCGGGGGTGAATCCCGTGGGATTCGGCGTGTCAGTGAGGAAATGCGGGACAGCGGGCACATTTACTGCACTGAGAACACTGTCGGCTCGCGCCGACTAAATGTGTGTTAGTTTCGTTTTTACAGAAACCAAGGGACACGCATCATGTAGTGTAAGCGGGCATAGTATGGGCGCGTTCACTACATTTTCTGCACAACCAACATGAGTTGGTTTTATTTGTGCTAGCCCTGCACCATGGCGGGCTGTGTCTGGGTGTGGGAATGGGCACTGGGACGTGGGCATTCTTACAACACTCGTAACACCATCGGCCGTGGCCGGGACACCAGAAAATGCACTCTTTATTGGATTTATCTGGGTAGCCATAGAAACGGCTTTTGTGCGCAGGCAAGCGGGCTGAGACACCGGCTGCTTCACTGCGAAATACACTGGGACAGTCACAACGCATGGAACTGAACGAGCGAGAAGTTTTGGTGGAAATCCGGCCGCAGCGGGATCTGAACACCGTCACTTTCCTAGAGAGACTAGGAAGGCCTTGAGACCTCGGGCTTTACCTCAATCCTCGGCCGGGGCCCGCGGGTCTCGACTGTGACGGAGCTTCGTCTTTCCCGAGAAAGCGTCCGTCCAGCCTATTGCGCGTTAGTTGCGCGAGCGCCTTTCAGTCGAGGCCGATGTAATCCACGGCTTGAGAGAGCGGACGCATCGGCTCAGTTTCAATGCCGTCTCCGGTAAGTTCGTCGAGCTCAAGTGCGGACGCGGCGGCAGACGGCGGCCACTGTCCGTCCGTGGGCGACTCGAGCGAAGCCGGCGAAGCTGGCGGGCGAACCGGCGAGCTTTGGCGGGCTGGAAATAGCTCGGGCGCGCGCTGGGCGCGGCGCTTCTTGCGGCGCGGCGTCACGGCAGGCTGGGATGCGGGCTCGGATAACGCAGCTAGGCGAGTCCGCAGAGTCACCATAGGCAAACGTTCACAATGATGGCATCCGCCGTCAGCGAGCGCGATGGCCGCGTGATCCTCACCCAGGCAGGACACGCAGATGACATGGCGGTCCTCATCGCTGAGTGGGGCTCGGCAAGAACCACAGGAAGGCATCTTTAAAAAGACGCCGCTCTTTTAGAGGGGTGGGAAAAAAAGGCAGATAATGCAATCACACACACTCTAAGCAGAGGAAAGGATATGTACGCCGGAAAGCGCAGCAGGTACGGCGGCTGAAGGCGGCGAGGCCAGCGACTCCAGGCTCGATGGCACGTCCCGCTGAAGGCTACAGGTCGACGGCGCGGCTTCTCACTCTGGATCCAGCGATGCGGGAGGCTTCGCTGAAGAGATGAAAATCAACGTAAGAGCAGCTATCGAGCCTAGATATGGGGCGAGACCACGCCCTTTCTGGCGGGACGTGACGATATGGGCGCGAAAGGCCCCCATTCGTCGTGACGTCACGCAGAGCCTCTCTCGATAGGCTGCTGCTATTGCCGCAGGGCAGCCAATAGGCGCGCGAGCTGTCTCGCCTATGTCTGCTTGCTGCTGCAAAGCGTTTTACATTAATAAAAAATTAAGGATAATTTTTGGCTTCAATATCTCGTGGAAAAGAGTTTTCCCCATAGCGTAAGATATTACGCAGTACGAGAGATACTCTCGTAAGAGAACCCCATACAATTTCCCCCATCCCCCCAACTTCCATGCCACACTTTTTGGATGTATCATCTTTCATTTTTAATTTGTATATCTAAATATACGTTAATATCTATTTCAAATTTCAGAAAGCAAAAGGAAAATCACGGAGGGTTGTGACTCTGCTTTTCATAGTGCATCCTTACTTCCAACATTACAAGACAAAGGAGACTCTCATAAGTCTAGTCAAGATGGTGTCGACACCACAACCTCGGTAAAGGAAACTGGAGAGGGGGCGGAGCCTTCTTTTGGAGTGCCATGTGAGAGAGAAGTGGGAGGAGCCTCAGACAGAGATCACTCTTCTGATGAGCTCAACAGCAAATTTCGTTCCCAGCGCCTCCGCTCTTCTTCCTCATCCTCTTCCTCATCCACTTCAGCGTATGAGACTCCTGGTCCGGTTGGTTTTGACACTCCTACCCCCACTCCTAAAAGCCCTCCTCCTGTGTCCCTCTCACCCCCACTATTACGCCTCCCTCTGTTGTGCCCCTTCCCTCTGGCTTTACCCTTGGGCACCAGCATGACCCTGCCCAAAGTTCGCACTCCTCTAACCCCCCGTGACAGCATCCAACTTGTGAAGAAACATCACAGTCAGCCGCAACCCGGCATAGAGCACCTCCATCAGGTCAACGTCAACATTGATATCGGAAGCTGCACCTCTCCATCCTGCAACAGTCTGGTCCCTGGATCAGTTCCCACACATGGGTTAGAGGAGACAGACATTGATGAAGGGCCGCCTGAAAGAATGGAGGGAATGATGGAGGGGTCAGAGATGGAAGCTCAGGCTACTGATGGAGGCTTATTCGAAGGGTTGGCTAAAGAGTTTGAGATGATGGACCCAGAAGCTCTTAAACCGCCTACACCACCTCTGCACCGATTTCCCTCTTGGGTAAGACAGGAAGCAATGCTACGGCTTGTACCTCAAACTGTGCAGCCTGTTGAAGAAAAATGTGTTATAAGTTGCGAATTGCAAGTGACAGCTTAGAGCTTATTTACATTACAAATAGGCAACTTGTTACTAAATGTATTAAAATATTACATTTTGTTTTATCTTTTTAAACTTTAAATTTTAAATATAACCTGACATGTAAACAAAAATAATTCACCACAAAATATATATTTAAATGTAATTCATTTTCTAATATGTTTTATTAGTATTTATTTATTGCTCCTAGCTGTTTTTTAAATGTAAATAGATTCAGACTATAATGTCATTTTTAATATATAAACACTTTTATGCTTGCACAGGCTGCATTTATTTGATCAAAAAAGTCAGTGTATAAATATTTTTTTTATCGGATTTTAATCTAAAATATTTTACTTCAATATATTTTAAAATGTAATTTATTCCTGTGATCAAAGCTGATTTTTTAAGCATCATTACTCTAGTCTTCAGTGTCACATGATCCTTCTGAAATCATTCTAATATGATAATTTGCTGCTCAAGAAACATTTCTTATTGTCAGTGTTAAAAAACAGTTGATGCTGCTTAATATTCTTGTGGAAACTGACATTTTTTTTAAGTAGAAGTCTATTGTGACATAATAAATATCTTTACTGTCTCTATTGAGCAGTTTAATGCATCCTTCCTGAATAAAAGCATTATTTTTTCTTTCTTTTTTTCTTTTTATTGAACCCAAACATCTGATCAGTAATGTAACTATAAGAGACTACCTGATTCATTTATAATAATTTATAGAAGCAATGAACTAATAGTGCAATCAAATTAAGTATAATTAATTAAGAGCAAGTTCCTAGTAGTATTTACTAAGCTGGTAGTGCAAGTAACTTTAAACGGTTTGTGCAACCCTACCCAGAATGCTTGGGGCTCTTTTGACTGTGGACCAGAAAGCAACTACCTAGTAACTCACAAAACAACACTCAGGAAACCTACACTCAAACCTCTTACTCAAAATATTTAGCAACCACCCACATCACACTATAGTGGCAAGTTTTGTATGGTATGATTAATGTTTGACACCACTATTTGCATGTTTTTCAGGAGAGCCGGATCTATGCGGTAGCTAAATCAGGAATGAGAGTCTCAGAGGCCTGTCTTGGAGTCAAGACTCTTGGGAGAGGTCAGTCAGCCAATCAGCAGTCATCACTGATCACTCAGTTTAGGTCTGTCACCAGCAGTTGTTATAACACTATATGAACACATGCCCTTAGATCTGTCAATTAGAGGTAAGGACTTGTTTAAATGTCACTTCTTCTTACCTAACGGGAACACACCTGTGCAGGTGTGATCTCCGTGCTTTGAATCTTCTAAGAGGCTGAAAATGAGAATCTTTTGAGGGTGAGAATGAAAACCTGCTTTTCAATATGGCGTGATGAAAGGTTAAAACCACTGTGTAATTACCTCAGGGAGTATTTCATTTCTCCACCTCAACTCTACAACAAACGTCAGTGGAACTGTGCTGTGTTCTGCTTGGAGACACAAGTCTGATCAGACATTTGGTTTTATTTCTTAGGCCACATACTCGGTGTAAAGATTTGGTAGGGACAGTTGCATTTAACCCTTCCAGACTGATACTGTTGAAAATTGGATACCACAAAAGACACCTTATAATGCATTGTATGATCTCATGAATAATTGTATCCACAGTTATAATACATTATAGTACTTATTTTACGCCTTTAGAAAGTATAATGCATTAAATCATGATGATAAAAAATAAATTTCAGATGTAACAAGCTATCTCCAAATATTATAATGCATTTTAACTTTGGTTAACATTATTTATGATACGATATAATGCATTATAATGTACATTATAAATACTTTTATAATGCATTATACATAAAAGATTAAATTGGGAAATTCCTGGAAGTTTATTGGTCAAAAAGTACTATGGGAACAATGAATAATCTTATACACCACTGCTCAAAAGTCAATGTTTTTTTTAATGAAATTGATTCTGTTATTCAGCAAGGATGCATTAAATTGATCAGAAGTGACAGTGACGACATTTTGTAATGTAATGGAAGATTCCTTTGTCAAATATATTCTTAGAATGATTTCTGAAGGATCATGTGACATTGAAGACTGAATGGCTGATCCAATGGCTAAATCCAGCTTTGCCATCACAGGAATAGATTACATTTTAAAATATATAATAATTGAAAATAGCTATTTAAAATTGTATTAATTGTTGACTAATTAAATGCAGAAAAACAAATATTACCAACCACAAACTGCATACATTTCTTTGTTCTGCTAAACACAAAGTACGATTTTTTTCCATACTATGTAAGTCAATGGTGCCCTGCCCCACAACTGTATGGTTACAAACATTCTTCAAAATATTTTCCTTTGTGTTCAGCAGAACAAATATTTATACAGGTTTGGAACAACTTGAGTACATGATGACAGTATTTTTTAGATTTGTGTGAACTTTCCCTTTAAATGTACAAACAAACACCATATTTGGCTGTTTCACTGCTGTCTGTAAATGAAATGGCCATATGAAATTATATTGAAGTGCCCACCCAGGCCTTATGAATTTTTTACAACTTTGTGGACTTTATGTAAGTGCCCATGTGTTGTTTGTTTGTGTCTCCAGTATCCACCCAAACTCAGCACTCAACAACTGGCCCCTTCACCCACCTCATTTACAAGAACATCAGTGTGCCTGTGTACTCCACATTTAAAGGGGTAAGATTACATCAATAGGATACTTAACTCGTTATTATATTACCAGTGTCATGCTAAAGTGTTACATAACAGGTAAAAATTTACTTGTCTTTCTCATCATTTCCACATTGTTCTTCTGCCCTCAGAAGGCAACTCAGATCAGCAATGTCCCTCTCCCGGATGATGACTCCGGTTCAGAAGACGACAGCAGCTCATTGGCCAGCTTGCACACGTCCACACTGGGGCCAGATAAAAAGGGCAGCACCCCTGGCAGTCCTCGGGCTGTCAAAAGAGGTGAGGAAATCTGTAAAACAACCAACTTTATGACCTAAAAAATATTTGTATTTAACATTGAACCGTTTTCCCCTGTAATTTGTGAAAAATAAAAGTGTGTAGCATTAAACTTGCTCGAAGTCTGACCCAGGATCAACTCTTAAACCATTTTATGTATGTTGGCCCGCAGGTGTTTCTATGTCCTCCATCAGTTCAGAGAGTGACTATGCCATTCCTCCGGACGCGTACTCTCTGGACAGCGACTGCTCAGAACCCGAGCACAAGGTTCAGCGCACCTCCTCCTACTCCTGTGAGAGTGTTGGGCAGGTACATCTCTGAGCTCCTTCTCCTTTGTCTTCTCATCTACGCTACCATTCAAAAATTTTTGTTTGCTTTTGTAATAAGTCTTTTATGCTCACCGAGGTTGCATTTAATTGATCAAAAATATAGCAAAAACAGTAAAATTGGGAAATGTTATTTCTATTTTTCTATTTAAAATGTAATTTATTCCTGTGACGGTAAAGCTGAATGTTCAGCATCATTACTCCAGTCTTCAGTGTCACATGATCCTTCAGAAATCATTCTAATATGCTGATGTGGTGCTCAAGAAACATTTCTTGTTCATAGTATTCATGTGATGTCATACACTTATAGGAAACCCACCTGGAGGGCAAAACAAGGCCCTTCATTGCCCGCCTGTTTGTTTTTTTTCACCAGGTTTGTACTAAAATACTAGGTAACACTTTATTTTAAGGTGATGTAGTTACATGTTATTACATGTACTTACTATAGTAATAACAATAAATTATGCATAATGACAAGTAACTACTGTAACCCTAAACCAAACCCTAACCGTAACTATTGTAATTAAATGTGGTTCATTAATATTATTCAGTACTTGTATGAGTAAGTACAATGTAACTATGTCACCTTAAAATAATGTGTAACTCAGGCAAAACAGATTATCCCAGAATATGAATGCAACAATCCGTTTCTCGTTATTTTTTTTTATTTTTTTTTTCATAAAAATAAACATAAAGAATACGCTTTAACTATTTTAGCCCATTGTGCTCATGTTCTGGGCTCATCTTCTTGCCTGTATAAAGGTATATACTGATTTTTTTATACTGATTTGATCTTTTAATATCACTGTTTAAGTACATTAAGGCACTTTAAGTGTTTTTCATATTAAGCGTTTTAGAATGTTCCACTGTTTTTAGTGATTGAAATACTGCAGCAGGTGCTGTATATGTATCACAAGTGCCCAAATCTTGCGTGTTTCTTCTTTTGAGATGGAAATTTACAGGCCTGTGCTTCAGTTCTATGGATGCTTTATCCTCCAGGTCTCTGCGTCAGTCACTTGACTGAAAACTATGAATGATTATTGATGCTGGAAATAGAAATCTTTTGTAACATTATAAATTCTTTTTTGTTGTATTTTTTTATCAATAAAATGTGTCCTTGCTGAATAAAAGTATTTAGATTTAGTTTTAGTCCAAGGAGATCTGTAACACCTAGAGAAAGCTATCTGTTAGCATTCCCATTCACCTCGATTCTAATCCAGTAACATCGATAGAAGTTAGAAGACAGGTTGTCCATGGTTAAACGCTTTCTATGTGTCTTTCTATATAGGAGACTCTAGAAAAGACAGGTTACTTGCTGAAAATGGGCAGTCAGGTAAAGGCATGGAAGAGGCGCTGGTTCATTTTGAAGAATGGGGAGATCTTGTACTACAAGTCGCCGGTGAGTAGACTTTTCCACAACTCTGCGTCTGTGTTCGAGAGAGAGAGTGAGGGAAGGAAGTTTAGAGTTACAGCGCTGATGATATCTGCCTTTGCTCTGTTCTCAGAGTGACGTGATCCGGAAACCTCAGGGCCAAATGGAGCTGAACTCCTCGTGTCATATAGCCCGCGGAGAGGGAGCTCAGACATTCCAGGTGAGAGACACACTGATACACCTAAACAGCCTTTAACAAATCTGTCAGCCTGAGGCTTTCAGAAATGGCCTGATATGGGTATCACATGAGCTTTGCTTGCGTTTTGAGGGAATGTACAGCTCTCAACTGCTGTCATTATTGGATTTTCAAAGTCGTAATAATAGCAATAATTGGGTATTATCTATAATTTCCTCTTTCATTTATTTCCTCTTTAACTTTAATCCGTGTCATCACATCTGTTACAATTTTGGAGGAATTGATGATCATAATCGTTAAATATCTTGTAGAATTTACTGTAGGTAATCTGGGCGTGTTTTTCTGTTACCACATAAATTGGCATAAATATAACAATACATTCCATGATGGCCAAGATTATTCAGAATCTTCACATATCATGTCATTTTTTTTTTAAATGCATGAATATGCTGCTGTCACTTTAAGACATAATGCATGGATCCGATATACTGATACTGTTACACATGCGTTTTCTTTCTCCACTGTTAACGTTCACCTAAAGTAACACCAAGTAGCTTTTCCTCTTCGGTCGCCCTACTGGTTGGAAACGAAATTGTCCATTGCCGCTGTCGTAAATAATTTAGCCTACCGTCGCACGCACGCTCGCTGTTTACTCAGCACCGGCTTTAGAATGAACGATGTCCACAGACAAGGTAGAGTATGTTACATGATTTCATGAAAGGATGATGTATTGCGACATCAGAAACGAAGAAAAACGAAATAATGACTATTGTAGCGCTTGACGTAAAGCAGTCGAATTTTGTAGTTCTTTTTGTGGTCGGGTTCCTACCTGAACCCCGAAGTTACATAGTGCCAGTAAAAGCGATACAGACCCCGTCAGGCTATGGTAGACGTGTCATTTAACTTATTTTAAGTCGATGTACCATCACAAGGGTCTTGGAAATATATCAGGGTCCCCGCGGGTCCAATGAGATGGCGCTCCAATGGCGCTTTTGCTCACGTGTCTGGAGCTTCTGAAGTTACAGTAAAACACAACTTGGGGGCGCTCAAACACAAAACGGTCTTGCCGAGCACACATACGTAACGGCGAAGAAGATATACAGCGGTCTACACTCGGCCGGGTAGAAATAAGACGAGGAAGATAAGATTTTGGAAACATTATTTTAAGGTAAACAATGTTACATAGTGTTGCTTTAAGACACAACCAACTATGTTTACTAGGATAACCGCCAAGACGAGCTTCAAGTGTGACTCTAACTCGATTTCAAGACTGAAATCATACAATTTACTAGTCATTGGCCATTTAAAGACATTATTTAGTCCCCTGGCGTGAAATTTGGTTACATATGCGAGTGATTTACTCACATTGTAGAGGGTTGTTTCTTGAATATTATAATCATAAAATGTCTTGTTGAATTCATTGTTGGACATCTTTTTTACTGTTGTTAAATTACTTGGAATACCTTCTACTGTTTTTTTTTTTTTACCTTCTACTGAGATTTTTTTCTATTGAGTTTAGACTCTCAGAGTTATATTTAGGGATGGACATATCAGCACCACATCAGCTGTGGGCCACTAAAATATTTATCCGCTTATCTGAATCAGACAGAATTTTAATATCAGTGCATCCCTCCATAACCAGTTTTGTTGACTAAATCTCTGTCAATCTTTTTCTCATGTGCGTGTTGTGTCTAGTTAATTACAGAGAAGAAGACCTTTTACTTGGCTGCAGACTCTCCAAATATACTGGAGGACTGGATCAGAGTTCTCCAGAATGTTCTCAAGGTCCAGGCCAGTGGACCAGTTTCCATGGATAAAGAATTCAAGGCCACGGTGCGAGGCTGGCTAACAAAGGTAAGAGTTCACAGGAGTGTTATGTAGGGCTGTAGCGATACACTAATCTCACGATACGATACGATACACGATATTCAGCTCACGATACGATATATATCACGATATTCAGCCAACGATACGATTCAATACGATTCGATATAATTCGATACACTTACATCATTTTCTGAAAGATTTAAAGGGGACAGAGTGATTTTGGTGACATCTTGTGAGTGTTCCATTTACTTGGAGTGAATTAATTGAACTGAAAACTAAAAACATCAATTACACAATATATGTCTCTGACTGGACAGAGTCATTAAAAAATGCTGGGCAAAATGAATTAAAGATGTGTTGAGAAAATTAGTTCCATTTATTGAAACAGTGCAAACTGTAGCTTGCAAGACTTTGAAAAGTAAATAAAGTGCAGTATTGCAATTAGCAATGGAGAGTTAAAAAGTGCAAATAAAGTTTTGAGAAAAAAGGTTTAAATAAAAAGATAAACCTCACATATTTCAGCCTTTAAATCATTTTTATAAAAAGAATGAGTCAAAAAAGATAAATTACAGACATTTACAATGCACATTAGCTTATCTTTTATTATTAATAGTAAAATTAGGTCCGATTTTCCCGTGGCGTCTGTCGTTTCTAAGCAACCATGACCTGCGCTCTCCACAACGACAAAGAAGTTTTAGTAGCTAATGGATTTCCACCACCGAAAAACGCTTGCTATAGCTCTGCTACAACATTTATCTACGGAGAAAAGAAAAACAACCGTAGTGTTTGGGTGCACCCCCATGCTTCATGTTGACCGAGCTTTTAATGTTGTTATGGAAAGGGTGAAGCTGATGGTTGGTTCATGTGGGTTCTTGTCACATGAACTGCGGTCACGGTGCGCTTGCGCCATTCTGAAAAGTTGAAGTGTTTTCATCTCGCTGCGCCTGGAGAAAATGAGCGCGCTGCTTCAATTATGAGCGCGCTTACTGCGCGCCTACATTTGAAATAACGAACTTGAGCGCGCAAAAGACACGATTATGTGAACGGCCCCTTGACGAGCAAAGTTAAACACGAGGGGTTTGAATGGGACTTATATATCGATACTCGCGGCTTAAAAATCGATACTTTCTTGGGGGAAAAAATATCTATTTATATCGCAGAATCGATAAAATCGCACACCCCTAGTGTTATGGAGGTTTTGAGTGAGAGAATGATTGAGTAAAGTATTTGAACAGGATATCTACATATAAATGCATCTTTTCATAGCATAACAGTAAGAGTTTTGACATGTATAAAGCAATGAAGTGATGACGATTAAAGGAGGAATGAGCTTGTCAGAGTCCTGCACGGGTCCATTTTTGGAGACCCGCGCCCGCCCGTACCCGCAAAGTTCAGCACCAGATCCGACCCGTCACCCGTGATAATATCAAAATTAAATCCGCACCCGCCCAGACCCGTTAATATTTGGCCCGTTACCCGACCCGTGATAAATCACACACGCTAAAATCATTCCAATTAAAGTCCTTTATTTTTTTTTATCTCGCACCTCTCTCAACATCACAATAGCCTCATGAAACAGGCTAAAGTGTGCTTTGTTTTGCGCCATTCAAGTAGCCTACATCGGCACCTAAATAGGCTATGAAACCTGATAACGCAAACATCTGGCTATTAATGAAAAGAAAAAAAGAACAAGAAAAAAATACAACCTATCTGAGCCTGTCGCTCACAAACAGTAGGCTATCCTATGCATTTACTTTGCCTTAAGTTATACTGTGCAGGAAAAGGATATCGTCCACATGGTTTAAGTTGCGTTCTCCGTTCTTGAATTACAAATCCAGCTGGAAAAGTCTCTCTCTCACTCGCAGCGCTCGATGCTGGGATGGAGAAAACATTCCGTGCAATCAGGTTGGGAAATGTTTTTGTATGCTCGTTCTTAACACTTTTATATACCGTACTCCACTCGCCAACTTTACTTTTAAATCATCAATAGCTACTCCCTATGGCTACTCATGCAACGCAAGCATAAACGAAAGTCGCACTGACGCAGTGGTGGTGACGTGATGGGTCCAAAGGTCATAACGTTGTTGCGTATGTGTAATGGCAATTTAGACACAAATATTGCATATATTTTTCATCCGCTGCTACCCGCCCGCAAGGAGTTCATTATCCGCCCGCATCCCCGCCCGTGAATTTTAGGAATGATTACAATCCACCCGTTTTAGACACTTTTATGCGGGTACCCGCGGGTATCCGCGGGTACCCGACCCGTTGCAGGACTCTGGAGCTTGTGAGCGTGAGGATTGCGGGGTGAGATTCCTGGATGGCTGGTGCATGATGGGACAGAGCTGAGGTCATCAGGCCTGGAATGTATCTGATAGGGAGTCCCTGATCACAGACTGTGCATATCTGTGTTGATAGACAGGTCAACTTCTAATTAAAGTCAGCATGAAACAGAAGTTGCGATAGTCTTTTCTTCTCTATTGTGAAGTGTGAAATGGCTTCTTGAACTAGAAAAGGGCGGGACTTGATTTTGTCTTCCTTTGGGACATAATTGGATAGTTAGATGGTTGTTTGGTTTTGAATGCATTTGATTTGACCATACATTTTCAGTTTGATGAATGAACCACAGATTTGATGTATCGTTTCTTTCACTTATTTCTTCTCTCTCCATTTTTCTGATGATGTTTTTCATTTTACTACAGGTGAAACATGGTCATTCAAAGCTTGTTTGGTGTGCTTTGATTGGGAAAGTCTTCTACTACTACCGTAACCTGGATGACAAGGTAGATCATTTTAGCGGAGGGATTTTCTGTTCGTAGTTCTGCAAAGTTTTCATTAAAGCTGAAGTGTGTAATGTTGAAAATAAAAATATTCTGGTAATTTGTAAATACATTTATGCATATGCTGCTATTGGATGTTGTGATCAAATTTGTGTTTTTGGCAGTTCCCACTGGGTCAGCTACGTGTTCGGGAAGCGCGTGTGGAAGAAGTGGACAGATCGTGTGATTCTGACGAAGATTATGAAGCTGGTGGGCGGGGCTTCCTCTCCTCTCACTTTACGTTAGTGGTCCATCCTAAAGAGCAAAGCCCTACCTACCTGCTGGTCGGCACTAAACAAGAAAAGGTACAACTTACACCACACCATTAGAATTGCCATATGTAAATGAGTTTATTATTATGCAAATCAATTTTCTGTGAAGGTATGTGATTACAAGTGTTGGGGAACTACTGTACTGAAGCTTGTTCAGCTACAAAAACTCTATTAGGATAATAGCATTAAACAACGTTTGAGACACAACTAATACCAAAAAGAAAACCAGAAAATATTTTGGGTTCGGTAAGATTTTGTAATGTTTTTAAACATTATTGTAATGTTTTTAAACAACTGTATACAAAAATACAGTAAAACAATACATTTGTGAAATATTATTCTATATTATTATTCAGGGTTCTTTGATGAATTATACATTTTGATTAATTTTAGCTTGTATTTTTTTTATTTTCATTGTGCATTTAAATTTTAGTCATTTTTATGTGCTATTCACTTACTAGGAAAATTCCTAGTAGGAAATTACGAAAAAGCAATCCTAACTACGAAAAACTATGAAAGCAATCCGGTCGAAGGTGTTTTTGACTTAGAAGTGATCGAAATTGGACAAGCTCAAAACGGTTTAAACCCCGTTTACACCAGTATTTAGCTTTGTCCACTCTGTGATCGGATTGATGAAAAGCTTGCACTTAAACTTGAAAAACTTAAATGTAAATCAGAAATGTTGCCTTGGCAGCCAACTTATATAAAGTAAGTGTAAACGGGGTCTAAAAAGTTTTTAACTACTTCTAGAGGTAGTCGAAAACGCATTCGACCGGATTGCTTTCATCGTTTTTTATAGTTAGGATTGCTTTTCCGTTATCTCCTACTAGGAATTTTCTTAGTAGGAAAATAAGAGTTTCCTAGTAGGAAATTATTGTAATTTATTGCCATTACTTGGAAAATTGGACATATACTCCCTCTCAAATCGTATTTCCTACTAGGACATCAGGAAATATGATTTGAGAGGGAGTTTTTGTCCAATTTCACGAGTAATTGCTGTTTCAATTTCATGCTCATGTGGTCGAATGCGTCACAAAAAAAATCGCATACTCATTGCCTACTGACCTAATGCGTTCACATAGCCAGCGCACTAGCCAGACGGGATTAAACTTTGTCGGCTGAAGACCCAAGTTTGGTTTGAAGACGAAAAACGTACCAAACGTCTCTAACCATTCCTGATTTAGATAGACCCTCCCCTCCAAGAAATCAGGACAGAAGTGGTTGAATGGACAAAACAGATGGATTAAAAGAGCCGGTGTAAATGGGAATGTGTCTCTCTCTGGTCTACTTGTGATCCGATCGACCACAATGCATCTTAATACCAGGTGTCTCGGTTTCTTGTTGTCTTTCTCACAGGACACCTGGCTGTACCACCTGACTGTCGCGGCGGGCAGTTGTGCCAGCCTGAGGGTGGGCACAGAGTACGAGCAGCTCATTGGCAAGCTGTTGGATGTCGATGGAGACCCAGGTCAGAGGTTACTTTTAAATATCTACTTCTATAACACATACAACTGCTTCTCAAGTCACATGCCCGACTGGATGGTTTTAAATTGGGATAGACAGATAGAATGGCTCCATCTAGACCCCAGACAGTGTTTACGACCAGTTCTGATGGCAGCTGTTGTGCCATTTTAATTACTTTGTTTGTGTGTTGATGTGCGCAGACTCTGCTCAGTGGAAACGTGAAGTGCTGTGCTTCAGTAAGGAGGGTCTGCGGTACCCCCTCACCACGCTGCCCTCCGAGGCACTTCAAACCGAAGCTCTCAAGCTCTTTAAGGTGAACACTCTTGTCTGGGTCTTCTTTTACTTTCTCACTGTCCTTTATCCTTCTTTCTGCTTTATTCACACACAAACGCTCGAGTCTTGATGTCCTCTTGGTGTCTTTATCTCCCTTGAAGAATCACTCCCATCTCTCAAACACTTCTAAGTTGTCCTCATCCTCCTCTCCCTGAGAGGTGATGGTGCCGTCCTGTCCCTACTGTGGACTCTCACAGCAGGATCAAAGGCAGTGATAGGAGGCCTTGTGCTCATTATAGCACAGGAGATAAAGAGCTGGATTTGGCTCTGATTGACATAAAACCTCTCTGCGGTTCAGTCATGCTGCTTTGAAACTGTAGCTTAAAAAGATACAAGCTTGTTCATTCAATTCATGTTAATGAATTCAAATGAATCTCATTTTGAGTCTGAACAAGAACTCTACAAACAAGCCTTCTCAGTTAAAAAAAATATTTAACAAATTTATGGTATTTTATTTAAATGGTCATCTGCTGACCGACTAAACGAGAGAAGGCATTTCGTTTGTTCAGTTCGTCATGCGACAACAATTAGAGAAAAGTGGCATAAGAATTATGAATGTATAAAATGGTCATTGATACAATTAAAAGGACTTAATGCCATAATCTGTTATTTTAGTATAATTTATATACTATTTTGGATTGGGTTTAATTTATATATTTTCATAATTTTAGTTTGTTTCAGTAATTTTGTTATGGGGTTAATATTTTGATTTAGCTTTAATTGCCTTTTTATTTCAGTTTTAGTTTTAGTCATTTTAGTACTTAAATTTAAATTTGAAACGTTGATTTGGTAGCTATCTGAAATCAAATACGCTTAGGTTTTTCATCTAATATTTATTTTTTATATTATTTCAGCTTTATTTCAATTAACAAAAATGATTTGTAATAGTTTGTTTTAGTAAACAGTAACAACACAGCTCATAATGTATTTAGATTATTGTATTTTCCATATCATAATAAAAAAATAATGCTCAGCAGTTCAAAAAACAGGAAAACTGCTTGTGGGCGAAACGCTTTCTTAGTAGATTTGTAGATGCAAATTTTAATAAATTATACGATTTTTTGGTTGTGAATAACTTTGATTTTTAATAATTCAGTTGAGTGAATGATTCAGTGACTCATAACACAAAAAGAAAATCACTTGATGGCACTTAACCTGCTGAAAGAGTCACTAAACATATCAGTAAATGAATGAATGAATTATTTTGTTAAATAGATTAAAAACTTGAGTCTCAAGGATGAAGCAAAATCCAGTAGTATGCAAGAGTGCATGTGATATACTCACTTAATTGTCCCTCAGATCACTCAATTTTTAAATCCACATGCTATGTGTGTTTTTCTACTGTTATTCATAATACAGAAAAATATAGTCAGTATAGTTACTCCTCAGCAGTGGCTCTCAGCGCTTTGTGTGGGAAATGGCACTAGCCCTGTAACGTCTCATTTTGAGGACAGGCCTAAACATTTAATTTTGAGTTCAAAGAGGATCGCTGACAGTGTTTGGAGAGATAGTCTCATTCCAGTTGCTCGTGGTTTCTCCCCAGGCTCCCATTTTCTATTGAGAACCCTGTTCTCCTGAGGTTTACAGACATTATGCCCTATTGACAGTTCAATGGCGTATCCTCGAGAGCTAGCATCATACGCAGCCCTCGGTGCTCTTTGAAGATCAGAGGCACTGTTTAGGTAGTCATTTGATACTGAAAGAAAATGCCTCCCACTCTGAAGTAATGAATGGGGGGTCGACAGCTACATCCTGACTTGATTTAATTTGCATTGTAAGAATTTCTGTAAGAACAGAAAGGGAATGTTAATAAGGAAGTAAAGCATGTCGTTGCATGCGCTGACTGTAGCGGCTGTGTGTGGTGATGTGTTGTGTGTGAGGTGTTCGCCATCTGCTGGTTGCTCTGTTCTCATCAGAGACACTAGTGCCATAAATCCCAATCTCATTTGGCCTTGTACAGTAGGTTAGGGTTAGGTGTGAGGGTTAGGGTTAGTAGAATACTGTAAATTGACATGTAGTTGCAAAGTTACTTATAGTTAGTAGAATGTATATCGGAGAGTTTTACCAAAAAACTTGTTTAAAGCAAGTTTTTTTTAAAAATGTTCTCTTTTGAATTCATGTTGGTTTCATATTGTTGTCAAAAACTTACACCAATTTCAAGAAAAAAAAAAACTATTGTCTGTGGTGTAAAAAGTAATAACATATTTATTCTTACATCTTATACATATTTGAAGGCTAAGGATTTTTTGAGGATTTCAGTCTAAATTGAAATAAATCTACATTTAAAGTAACACTATGTAGTTTTTCAACCTTCGTAATATATTTCCAAGACCCTTGTGATGGTACATCGACTTAAAATAAGTTAAATGACATGTCTGCCATAGCCTGATGGGGTCTGTTTCGCTTTTACTGGCACTATGTAACTTCGGGTTTCGGGTAGGAACCCGTGCACAAAAAGAACTACAGAATTCGACTGCTTTACGTCAAGCGCTACAATAGTCATTATTTCGTTTTTCTTCGTTTGTGATGTCGCAATACATCATCCTTTCATGAAATCATGTAACATACTCTACCTTGTCTGTGGACATCGTTCATTCTAAAGCCGGTGCTGGATAAACAGCGAGCGTGCGTGCGACGGTAGGCTAAATTATTTACGACAGCGGCAATGGACAATTTCGTTTTCAACCAGTAGGGCGACCGAAGAGGAAAAGTTACTTGGTGTTACTTTAAAATAAGATATATAATCTTTTTTCGTAAAGAATTTTTTTGGGGCAGTCACACCACATATGTTTGTGTTTTGAATGAGTTATTTGACATTTTTAGGGACTTTTCTATGAATAACATTTTGTGATGTATTTTTGTATAAATTAATAAATAGGATAAAACATGAGTGTTGTGTCATTAACCCACATACATGCAAATAATTTTTGTTTTTGTTTTGTTTTTTTGGCCCTGGTAGTCTTGCCAGCTTTTCATCAATGTGCTGGTGGAGTCTCCCTCAATTGACTACCACACCTCGCTGGCCCAGAATGCACTGCAGGTGTGCCTAACACATCCAGAGCTGCAGAATGAAATGTACTGTCAGCTGATCAAACAGACCAACTGCCGCACTCCTCACAACTATGCTCTCACACAGGTCAGTGTCATATTTGTGCAGACACACACTTCACACTGAATCATCAGATCAAGTGTTGAAAATCTCTCCTCTCTCTCTCTCTTTCTCAGTGCTGGCAGCTGTTGTCACTGTGTGTGGCTCTCTTCCTGCCTCAGCATCATTTCCTGTGGTACCTGAGACAGTACCTGCAGCAGAACGCAGATCCCAGGTCACTGGCCACACTGGCCCTAAATCTTCCTATGAATTCAAGTATATAGTTATAAATCTGACTATATAGTTGTAAACCCAAATATATATTTATGTTTGTAATTTATACTAATAAATCTGAATATATATATATATATATATATATATATATATATATATATATATATATATATATATATATATACACAGTAGATTGTAAATAGTTGTACTATTTATAATGAAATTATATATATATATATATATATATATATATATATATATATATATATATATATATATAAATATATATATATATATATATATATATATATATATATATATATATATATATATTAAGGATTTCTAACAACTTTCTGTATATATTTTAAGAATTTACATTTTATATATCTGTAAATCAGATTCACAATTGTATTATCAGACTTACAACTATACACTACCATTCAAAAGTGATTTTTAAAAGTTTTTGGAAGTATTTTATGCTCACCAAGCATCATTTATTTGATTTAAAATACAGGGGGAAAAACGTAATATTGTAAAATTGTTACAATTTAAAACAAATGTTTTCTATTTTTCTATTTTTAAATGGTTATTTATTCCTTGGATGGCAAAGCTGAATTTTTATCAGAATTACAGAAATAAAAATCTTATTACGCTTATGACAAGTGGGGAAAATCTGACATTGAAACTAGAGAAGGAATTTTGTTATGTTTACTGGAAAACAAAGACTAGGGTACTGATTAGAATAAGTTTTTTGCAGTGAAGTCTAATGTATTTGAAAACCTGAGTTTGTGTATGTACACTCACAGGACGGAAGTGGGGAAATATGCTGTGTACTGCCAGCGCTCAGTAGAGAGAACTTTACAGAATGGAGAGAGAGAAGCAAAGCCTTCGCGGATGGAAATTCTATCTATTCTGTTGAGAAACCCCTATCATCACTCTCTACCCTTCAGCATACCTGTACACTTCATGAACAACACTTATGAGGTACACAAACACTTTCAGTGGCCCTAACATTACCCCAATAAAACTTAGAGTATCATAATGCCTCTAAATTGTTAACATGATAAAAAAAACTGCTGTACACCATCTACTACAAGCCTTCTGATTTAGAGCTTATAAGGTCTTTTAGCAACTTTTACTTGACTATCCATACATGTTTTTTGGTAGAATCTACAGAGCTTTGATCATAAAACTAAAAGCATTATATATCATTTTAATAAAACATTATTGGGAGCTAGAGAGTGACAACTGATATTTATATGCATTTTGCAAGTAGTCTGCCATAATAGTATAAAAATTCTCATTGATTTACATTACAAGCTATCAAAATATTAGTTTACTTTTTGCCGTATAAATATGCCAACTTCACCAAATTGCATATTTTTGTTCAGTGTCGGCCTCTGAATAAAATCGAGGTGCAACTGTGACAGCTTCTGCTGACGAGTGCCATCAATGTTTGTAATGGATTTTTTTGAAGTCAAAACAGGGTTCACAACCGATCTAAATATGTATACCTTGGTCCATTTCTGTAAATAATAAAGAGTAAACTATATCAGATAGCACCTTAGTAAGATATAAGTCAACATTTGAACAGCTTTAAAGTTAAATTCAGCATTTTCTCTCCAAAAAATCCTGTCGTCACTGGTGTGCAATGAATCTTGGGATAGGCTAGGCTGCGAAGGATCCACTCGTTCTATCCTTCATGGGAAATAAAGGATGCATTTATAGGCCACATTCGAAGGAGTCTTTGAATGGAGACAGTCCTCGTCACGCCGCTTCAAATGCAGCCTTCGAAAGATGCAGTCTCTGTATTGAGACGCAGCTTATATGAGCCGTAAAAGCCTAGTGTATCAAATATGATATTTGACAAAAAAACACATTATGCAAACTTTTACCTGTTACACATGATATTTTATTCTAGCTTCATGCATTCTTTTTTATATCAACACTTGAATGTAGGTTAGTTTCATTAATAAAAAGCAACAATTTGGACGCGGAGAAAATCACCTTTTTTGTCGCATATGCATAAGCAATGCTTCTATAGCTTGTTTGTGCTTCTTCTCTTCCTGTGTTTTGATCTGGAGATTCTGGACTCTTTCAGAAGATAGGTAATAGCACCCCCTACCATACAAAAGTGAAAGCACGGATTGCTGGAAAATTCTGTCAGTGGCGAGGAAGCATTGCCATAAATGAAGGAAAATTCTGTCAATAGTGGGGAAAGAGTTAAAGGAACTTTGAGCTTTATAATTTTAAAGGTATTATTTATGCTCTAACAGCAACATTACACACTAACTAAAGTTTGAAAAATGGAATCGCAAAGAACGGGACCTTTAAGTTGCAGTTTACACTACATTTACACTACACATGCTCACATGCGTTTCTGACTACCTCCATATCTATGTGGTTCCGTGTGATCTGATCAGAACAGGTTTTATCCCCCATTTACACCTGTATTCAGCATTGACCACTTGTGATCTGGTCACAGAAAATGCATGGTTGATTCCAAGGATAAACAGGTCCTTGATATATGATATGGAATGCATAACAGTAAAAAGTTTTACTATGCAGTATGTTCTTCTTCATACCATCTTATCTTTCTCCACCTCTATAGGTTGTAGGTTTTGATGGTTCGACCACAGTGGAGGAGTTCCTGAACACAGTGAACCAGAGGGCAGGCATGAGGAAACCACAGATTTCAGGCTTTGCTCTCTTCACTGACGACCCCTCTGGCAAAGACCTGGAGCACTGCCTGCAGCCCAGCAATAAAGTATAATATGAACATTAAATATTACAGGTTTTATAAAGTACGTTTTCTGTGCTGCAAAAAAAGATTTTTGTAATCCTCTGGGGCAGATTTGTGATGTGATCTCCAAGTGGGAACAGGCACTGAAAGAACTTCATCCTGGAAAATATGAAGGAACACGGATTGTCCGCCTCACTTATAAAAGCAGGTACGTTTGAAATGCAGTGGTCTCGTACGCCAAAAATCTATTGAAATGAACAATTAAGAATGTTTTTATCAATATTTGAATAATGTTAGTCAATCTTCCTCGTAGGCTGTGTTTCCGAGCTCAGGCTAAGGGGGAAACTGAGCGAGAGCGCCTTCTGCTGGCCTATCAAGTAAATGATGAGGTACAACAAGGGCACTTCCCTGTCAGTAAGGAACTGGCCCTGGAAGTGGCTGCGCTGATGGCACAGGTGTGTGTTGATCTAAATCACATGTTTCTGTTTGAGGGTGAGTTTATCTGAAGTGGTGGGTAACAAACTCAACTCGATTATCTTTAGGTCGAGCATGGTGACCTAGACCGGCCAGCAATGTCTCCCGCTGGTTCTCCTCAGCTGAAGACCCAACAGGTCTTCTGCAGGTACTGGAGCGTTTTTACCCTAAACGCTACAAGCAAGAATGCAGCATGGAACAGCTCAGGTAAATTCACATTTATGTATGTATTATATTATACTTTGCTTTATTGACATTAATATGCTGTTTTTCTTCATTTAAAAAGAGCTCACTGGATGACACTCTATACAAATACTCTATTTAATAGTAACTTTGTCCCACAGGGATCTCGGTGAGCGTTTGGCCACTAAGTGGTCTGTCCTGGGTGGGTGCACAGCCTCCGAATGTGTGAGAATCTATCTGACCGTGGCCCGCAAGTGGCCTCTGTTTGGGGCCAAGCTGTTCAGTGCCAAGGTAAGTTCAGATGTAGGTGAGGCTACAGTTTCCAGAACCACTGCCAAAGTTACGTGGTCGCAACCTCGACCACTTAAAAGGTTTTTCAGATGTACCTTTTCACAAGAGCGCTGTTAAAACATGACAGAATTCCTCCTTTTACTCCCACTCTGTTGGTGCACAGCCATTGCCTCCCTCTTCATTGGATCAAACTCAGGTGTGGCTGGCTGTAAATGAGGATGGGCTGAGTGTCCTGGACTACACAATGGTGAGTGTACGTGTGATACTTGTAGTTTCAGAAAGTAAGGCTGCGTTAAATGAATATTACGGGCCATTTACAACTTAAGCTCTTAAGTGTGCTGTTAATTACCACAGAAAATCATTTAGACTCCCTCAGGTTGTAAAAACAAATGAAAAACATACTTACAGTAATGTTCTAATAATGGAAACTTACAAGTCAAAAGTGCAGTGCAAGTATATTGCCGTGTTGAGAATATAACAATAACAAGGTATGTGATGTTATTATAATGTAATCTATAAGCACATAGCGGAGTTAAAAGGAAAAACTTTTAGAATACATAATTCAGTCATGAAACTCTAACCGAGCACTGATTGGTTCCTCTAACGCTGTGGCATTAGCCCAACCAGATCCACGTAACCATATATTCCGTACATTTCGATCACCCTGTCACATGATTATGAAAAGTTTTGTTTACCCCTCCTCCTCCTCTCCTCTCTGGTGCCACATGTAGAGATCTGCTATAGGGGTTTTCATATACTCTTGCAGCAGCATGTCCTTATGTGTTATTTTAAGTAAGCTGAACAAATTGTTGTATTTGCTCAGCAACAGTGTATGTACATTCCATGCCCCATGCTGGTTAAATAATTCACTCCGAGTGTTGTCACGATTGAACTAGTGTATTACTGGAAATGAACAAATACTCCAATACTCCACAAAAGCTATTTATCAAAACAATAAAACATCATTTTACTTTTATTATCATAACTAATTAACATTTAGGTTATGTCACCATTATCCCACACTTAAAATATAATAATGTTTTAGTAATGTTCATGGGTAGCGCACAACCAGACGTTCATTCACCTAGAAACGTTGTCCCGGCTCAAAAATAACTATTTAATCAGCTATAACAAAAATATGAGCTTCATATTTCTGCTTTTACACCTCTGGTCCTCAAGCTTGCTGGGTCTCTTCATAGACATATACACTAGACGTCACCTGGGCTACAGCAGTTCATTGGAAAGATGCGTCAATAGAGCCGCCATCTTGGAACAGGGGAGCCCCTTCTCTTTATGCATCAGCGTCAATGTATAGGCAAAGGTCTAACGGAAATAAAATCACCATAAATCGTCATGAATGCGATTTTCTAGTTTTTTGGTTCGTTCCAACAGTCAGACATGTATTTATAATCGAGTCCAGAGAAATTTATTAAAAATTTTTTTTTAAAAAAAACATTCTTCCTAGTTCAGATTTCGTTCGTAAACATCCATACGCAGCACAAAAGTCCGGCATCATCCATGAATTTGAAGTACAGGCGGAGATAGCAGCGTTACCTAGATACTTCCTATGACAAGACCCCTGTTCTAAGATGGCGGCGGTTTTGACGCATGCTTAGAACCCCCAGGTGACGTCTAGTGTATATGTCTATGGGGTCTCTTTTGTAACTTCTTCACTTCTTTTCAGATCTTTAGCGCCCTCTCTTGGCACGGTGCATTTTTTAATCCTGCTCTTGTGTTTCTAGAACTGTATAAGATCTATCTGGCACTGAGAGAGCCAGATTAGGGTGTGCTGGTTTGAATGTTTATTGACCTGGAAGTTTCCAAAAGCTGTAGTCCTGATATCTTGCCCAGTTGGCTGTATTCTCACTTGGAGAAGTCTAGCTGTTTTGAGAAAGAATAAACAGGGTCAGGGCAGACTGTAATTTTCTATTTTTATGTCTTCTTTTTTTGGTTTACCTCTTCATCCATTCACTATTCTCAACAGCTCACAGAAAAAAGAAAAAAAAAATCAAACGGGAACAGAAAGTAACAGTAACAGTAAAAACTGTAATATTGTGATGCATATTAAATTTACATTTTAAATATATTTTAAAATATATTCCTGTGATGACAAAGCTAAATTTTCAGTGTCACATAATCCTTCAGAATCATATTAATATGCTGATTTGGTGCTTAAAATCACATTTCTTCTTCTTATCGTCAATATTGAAAGCAGTTGTACTGATCAATAATTTTGTGGAAACTGTGTTGCAGTATAAATAGATACACTCTAAAAAATGCTGGGTTGTTTTAACCCAACTTTGGGTCATATATGGACAAACCCAAACGTTGGTTTAAAAATGTAATTTAAAAATGTAACCCAACGGTTAGGTTAGTCCATATTTGACCCAAAGTTGGGTTGAAATAACCCAGCCTTTTTTAGATTGTAGAAAAGTATTTACTGTCACTTTTCTTTCTGAATAAAAGTATTAATTGTCTTCAAAAATACCCCAAACTTTTGAATGGTAATGTATATGTTTGTTTTTGTAGAGTCCAATAAGACAACATTTCTCAATTTTGTGTGCTCTGATTTTTTAGCACCCATTCGCCACATATCCATACCAGTCAGTGATCACCTTCGGAGGCTGCAAGGAAGATTTCATGCTAGTGATCAGCCAGATTAAAGACCAGGCGTTGGGCAAGAAAACTGTGGATAAACTTTTATTTGCACTGGCTAAACCAAAGGTAAGACATGCTAAGTAACAAAAGGGAAAACACAGTTTAACTGCATTTCCAAATGCTGCCAGTAAAGACAGAATTCTCATAAAAGTGATGCTTTTAGCATAAAATTTTATTACCCATCTTAGACATCTAATCTTAAGTGTGTGTGTGGGTAAAATCAGATCTTAAAAACTCATACACCCCATCTGAATTCACATCTGATGGTAAAAACAGGGGTTTCACTCATACAGCATTACATGATACAGGAAGTGCTAATGAGCTCCACTGAGTGAGGATCTTTAATCGCATTTCTGTGCTGCAAGTCTTTTATGGCTAGATACAGTAAGTTAAATATAGAAATATCCATCTACTAAAGAGTTTGCACCTCTGGTTCTGCTGTTTCTCTTTCTCTCTTTCAACGCTGTAGATCCTGGAACTGACTCTCCTCATGGCTAGTTATATTAACTACTGGACCTCCAGCTTACCAGGGGCCGGTAACCAGACTCAGGGCTCAGTGCTGGGGCCTCAAGGAGACCGGAAGCTCTGGGACATCGACAGCCGACACTTCCCCTCAATGACGTACACAACCAAAGGCCCCACTCTCCTTTAAAACCTCAGTCTCCAGGTGTCTGGACACATCCGCACATCGCATGGTCTGCATACACAAACAAAAACGCATTTTGGGAAACTTTAGATGATTACATTTGGGATACAGTTCAAACTTTGTGAGTTTGAAGGTTCAAACAATAAACTGGAAGAAAACAGCTATTTATTGTGCGAAACGGTCAACTACTTGCACACTGTTCGTAGTCCAGATACAAAAAATAAACACATCACAAAGTGCGTTTTCGTAGTAACCCACCCTGAGAAGATCACCCACCGAGTCGGAGTACATCCAAGAGTATTTTATTCTTAAGTGCAAAAAGATTGGCACTCCTTTTTAAGGAATTAGAGCTTTTAAACTGGACGTCCAGTTAAAGACATGGTTTGACTTTTTCATTTGTGCGTAACGTGATTTTGTTTCATCTATGTCTTTGTTTGAATTTTCTATTGTTTAGTTAGTTTTATGTTTATATTTGTTCAGGACATTTCCACTGTTTAACGGTACATTAATAAATGGTACCATCAGTCATATACAGTTTATACCATCAAGTTTATACAGTGAATACTTCATCAGAATTCATAAAAACAGATCATCTCTATTATATTAGCACATATGTGGAAACTAGCTAACCAGTTTAGAAAGGACAGTCTTATGTGGTACAAAACGCAAGAGTGGTATTGTCTAATGGTAGTGTTGATGAGGTCTTCTCATTTATCCAAACAGGAAATGACGTCATCAGCACCTCATCAGCAAGTTAGAGTTTGGGCTAAAAGTTTTAGTTTATGCTCTCATATTACGTGCCATGTACTACCAAACATAATGCTTCATCTGAGCCAATCTGTTTTCATCTTAACATAGTTTTATGTAATACAGTAGTTGCAAAAAGGCACACACATATTTCATATTTACTTATACTAGCCATAGCCTTGCATTTTGTATAGAGAAAAAAAAATTATGCACACCCCGCACATTTCACAACATTACGTTAATATGTGCAGGATCATATATTTTCGTGAAGTTTGTAGCTTGAGAATGGTCATAATTATATAATGATATCCAGTGCTGGGTACAATTTGCATTTCCATTTCTGACTCCAAATTACATTACAAAAATTGTAGTTAGTATCGTAATCCATTATACATTACACATTTATGGTAATATAATCGGATTACTTTTGGATTGCTTTTGACCCAACTCGTTTATCACATTGATTTAAATAGAATAATATTGTACCATATTGATATAAAAATACAAATAGAATGAAAATATATTCCATTCTTTGTTATCAACAACATGAAGTGCATTTAACATTACATAAAGTCAGGGTTTCCCAAACTGGGGTTTGTGAGTTTATTGAAAAGATAATAATTAAATAAATCATAAAATGTCAAATTAAAATTCTAATAATTAAAATGTGTTAAAAAGAAAAATGCCTTTCAAAAACATAACTTATACGGAGTGATAATTCAAACAATAATTAATGTGTTCGTCAGAAGTTGATTCGATTTACAATGCTGAACTGTTGAGAAAAGGCTCCTTAAAAGATAACTTAAATGACTTCTATAAATCCAGTGGTCAAATGCTTTGTGGCCTCTCAATTTTCCATGGAGTTATAGCCACCTGACTAGTGCCTGGTCGACTGGGTGACAGAAACATGACATTTAAAATATGAAAAAGAATAATTAGGGAGAATCAATAATGATGAATGATTTGCTGCCATTGTGTGAATAATATGTATAAGCATCAATAAAAAGTAACTAGTCTGATTACGAGTATTTAAAATGTAATCTAATTACAAGTATAATCTGGATTACATGATCAGATTCCAAAAAATATGTAATTAGTTACTACCCAACACTGATGATATCATTATGACATGTGATTTTTTTTTTATATGCAGTTTTTAGAAATTAGATTTTAAAAATATTAAATTGTAGCAGTTACGGCACAGTGAAAAACACACGCATGCTTTTAATCATAGACAATTCTTTTCATTTTCTTTTTTTTTCCAGCATAAATCATAAAACTTAACCACAAATATAAGTTTTATCTACATTGTAAAAGAGAGAAATGCAAAGAATTATCAAGAGTGTTTCAGAAATGGATCATCGACAAAGTAGGTAAAGCCACACTGTACCCATAATATGGCAGATTCTGAGTTTTGAAAAAACTGTAATAATGATATGACTTGAATTATTCTATGATTCAAACCACTTTCTCTGAATTTTGAATATTTATTTTGTCATTTAAACATTATAATTTTTGGTCTAACCAACTTCTTTTCTTTAGTCAGACTTTTCTAAAAACTTTAGTGTTCCAAGCAGCGAATTGGAAATAATGTCACTTTTGTCATTGTTAAGATTCAAGGCCAAAAATGTGTCAGTACAGACATTCAGAAGTGATGCTGTGAGAGCTTTAGATTGTATATGCATAGAGATTGTTGCAAATAAAAAGTTAATTGTGCTGCTGTTTCCTTTTCGATTTTTAATTCTTGCATTTTCATTTCAAGGAAAAGCTCGATTTGTGGACTAAATTATAAAAACTTTTTTCACTTATGTGAAAAACATGTCTCCATTCAACTATATTTATCAAGCAAATATTTAGCCTTTTCGTTTAGGCTAAAGGCTTTCTGTGTCCGTAGCAATCACAGTAAAGCCTCAGAAAAACGTACAGAAGAGTTTGTTTAGATGTACTTGTTCTATATTGCAGAAAACACTGATTCATAACTGCAAAGGTTCACAGATTTGCTTTTACACAGGGTGGGGTTTTCTCTGCTCTCACACTCCTCCAGGCAGGTCAAAGTGCTAATGGCATTTCCCTGCCAATAGCCTGCTATAAAATCACATTTGAAAATTAAACGGAGGAAAATGTGTATGTTCTAAGCTAATACGGTAATATGCTCATTATTCAGCCACACTCTCTCTAAGCGAGTTGTAACGTTGAATTAGGGAAAGCATGCTTTTCATTGTTGCCTTTTGCAGGAGGGGAAAAATCTGTGGCTCGCTGCATGGTTTGGAGGAACCCCAGACTTTCTCAAGGATGTATTTTCATGTTTCTCTTCACATTTTAAATGACAGCTTTTAGTTTATGAGAAATCAAGTAAACTATTTTAAGCTCCGGGTTCTGCTGTAAAACTCAAACAAAAATACAGTGACATATCTGAATGTCATCTGATGTAATTTTTCATCCATTTGATTTTATTTACTTTGTTACAACTATGCTAATAACGCATTATATTTTTGACAAACTTTTTGAAGATGTATTGTGTGTAGCTATACATTCATATATTATTAATCTAATAAAAACTTGATATATCATACATTTAAATAATTGACATGGCAACTGTTAAAAAATCCCACAAACTCATGTTAGTTGCAGAGCTTATTTTTATGACTTTATAATGTGGAAAACACTAAGCTAATAATAAACAACGAGCTGTCGTATTAGATTGTATAAAACATATACCCATGTGCTTGTCCATCAACATTCAATTCTAGACGTAGCAGAATGTATCTACATTAATAAATAACCATTTGTTAGTATTTAAATTAAAAACTTATTATGACTTTAATATGTGAAATGGCATATTTTGCACAAAGATTAAGATGATTTTTAAACATGTTTAGTTGCAAGTAACTTGGAACAGTTTATAATGTCCTTTGTATCTAAAATAAGTGTTTAAATACTCTGTGACACTTTATTTTAAGGTGCCATTGTTACAGTGTAATTATATATTTAAGTACTGAGTAATACACTCTAAAAAATGCAGGGTTAAAAAATAACCCAACCTTAACCACGCCGCTGGGTCACTATTGGACAGAACACGCGCTGGGTTGGTTTGACCCAAGTGCTGGGTTTTTCCATTTAACCCATATTGTTGGGTCATTCATTTGACCCAACCAGTGGGTGAAATTGACCATCTTGCTGGGTTAAGTCTTACTCATGTGCTGGGTTATTTCCTGTCTCATTGCCTTATTAAAATTAGTAACAAATAATTAGTAAAATAATTATTGTCTCTGTAATACAATAAACCAGAGAGGCCAATATGTGATTTCAATCATTTATTTATATATTTTTTTAATTTTTAATACATCTCTTTAATATTTTTTTGTATACAATTATTACAATTATACAATGTATACTCATTTTAAGGTAAAAAAAAACATAACGGTTCATTAAGTAAGGTCTTTATACACCACTGAAAACATAGTTATGTATATGATATTGCATTTCTGTTAACAGATCCTCCTAAATATTACACAATGCACCTTTAAAAGTCATTAAGCAACTCATTTGAACTCTTACGATTATGATTTCATTTATTAAGATGTGTTGATTTATTAAGAATAACAACAAACATTTCAATTGTGACTAAATATCACAGGGTTTTTTCTCAAATTTGACAGAGGACGACTCTTTTCCATAAATTTGATACACTGCTTCATGTATTTAACATGAAAAACAAAATAAGGCTTTGAAACAAAGATCACCAGCCTCCAGCAAAGACTCGGTCTCGATGGCGTGGCCTGGAACAGTGGCAAAGGTCTGACGTGTCCCCCTCGTCACATCCCTGATGCTCCAGTCATTTTGTAAATATTCATCCATGTTGGTCCCCTGTTGATTACACACAATCACTTAGAGTGTTGCAATATAACTGACATGCAAGTTAAACTTTTTTTGTGAAAGTATTTATATTTTTTTTTATTACAAACATTACCAAATATGGCCAAATATGTTGCAAACAGAGATTGCACCTTTAAATATTCTAAACCTAAATTACTTTCATAGTTATAAAGCATATCAAACGTCAACTCTTATTGAAGTAGAAACACTAAAGCAAAACTTACAGGTTGCATGTTAAGGACCTCTGTGCCTCTGTGGTGGGTCTGACGCCTTCTCCTCCTCTCCTGTAACGTTAGATGGATGGGGGAAGCAAAGTTTGCAGGACCTTCAAAGCTGCCTCCCCTTGAGCAGCTAAACAAAATGAGCATAATACAAAAAGTTGCATTAACATTTAAATAGTATGCTGTTTATAACAATTCATATTTTTAAAGTAGGATTTCTGACTTTTCTGCCCTGGTGTTTAAAATGGCGCTGTTGTGAATATAGCAAAAACGATTATTTGGCCTAAAACATCGCGCGGTCCATGACCACTGCCTTAATACTAAATTATTCTTAGTAACTTAGGCCTAACTCAGGTCTTAACAACTTGTAACTTTAATGGGTTTTCAGGGCGAGAACATGCTTAATATGAAATCGATTTATTTACCATTGCCTCAGTTGCCGTTTGTAAAGATTGCACGCCATACAATTCCCCTACATCCCAACGTATTTTTTTAATTTTTTTCCAATAACGATCCGTTCCGACATCGACATTCCAGAAGAAACAATCAGACTGTACTGGAACCCCCGTCGCTTCTTCTGACGAGAATTTCTTAAATGTGCCTGCAGACTTTCCACACGAGTCACTATAGACTTTTTTCCCGCAGTTTTTACGTGCGAGCCTGAGACTAACAGCCTACTGCGCGTGTACGGTTTCATTCAAAACGCTTTCCTCACTTTTAATTACTACGTACACAATAAATACGATATTGGCGTGATGAAATTACAATTTAAACGGCATATTTCAATAAGGCTGCTGATATAGCTGGTTTACAACTAACGCAGCATTTTGTCAAAAAATCTAACCGGCTAGCTGTTACTATTTAATGTTTTACAGAATAAATACGTTAACGTTACCCCTCACACTTCCATATCAAAGACTGTATGCTGAACAGTGAAATTATTCATGTTAAAAATATCGGTAAACATTAACTTACCATAAAACACTGCCCGCTCCGAGTGACGTCCTCCTCGAGTCAGAAGTGAAGAATCCAGAAAGTTCCGCAAAGAATAAACCAGTTGCTGGGTCAAAATAACCCAACCAGCTGTTTATTTGTGAATTACCCCCTTACAAATCATTTGACCCAGCATGAGCAACCCAATAATGTGTTTACAGTGCCCCAAACAACCCAGCATTTTGACCCAGCACAATCAACCCAACAATTTGTTTACAGAAACAACCCAGCATTTTTTTGAGTGTATTAATTAACTTAGTATAGGGATAGGATTTGGTTGAGGATTAGTTGCATGCAATTATGCACAATTTACTGTTATTACTAACTACATGTGACAATACAATATGTAATACGGACACTGTAAAATAAAATGTTACCAAATACTCTTATACATATTTACAATACACTTTACCCCTGTTTCACAGACAAGGCTTAAGCCTAGTCCCAGACTAAAATGCATGTTTGAGCTGTTTTAACTAAAAGCAAGTTGCACTGACATCTTAAATATGTCATGGCCATTGTTTTGTCTCAAGATGCACATCAGTAATGTTTTTTCTAAGGCACGTTAATAAAAGCTGCATAAATGTCATAATTGAACTAAGGCCTAATCCTAGCTTTTACATAAAACATTAGTTAGCATTTATGTTTTTGTTTTAAAAAAAAAAACAAGCCAAACATTTTACACAAAAAGTGTAGCCTATTGTTTTAAGTGATAAAAAATTAAATATACCATTCAAAACTGAGCCAAAAGGCATTTGAACTTTTGGACGAAAGTGAAACGTGATGAACTACACCTGATAACTCTTCTAGAACACCTGTGTCAATTTGAATGGCACTGACTTCATCTATATATAAAAATCGCCTTGAAACTACACACATTTACGGAAAATGCCTGAAAACATGATTTCTGATAAAAACTTTAGCAAAAACTGTTTGCAGATGGGAATTGCTTAGGTTTTTAATATAAGACAGTGACGTTCAGACGTGTTTAAATGTGAAATTGGCTACTGCAAATAAGCAATAGTATCGTATTTATTAGCTTATTATCTCTACTCTATTAGATAATTCGTTTGCATTCGCCCTCTGCCAGTGGCCCCAGTGAACTCTGAATCTGTCTGAGTTAAAATTAAACTGCATTGCCCAAGAGCGCGCTCACACACCGCTTTCAGCTCGCGCGCCAACACGCCGCGTGTCAGAACAGCGCTGCATCTCCGTAACGCGAGGAACTACAATAAACAATCTTTCCTGAAATCCCAAACTGAAGTAAGGTTTAAACACACACATGTAGTCCGCAGCACTATATCATGCGGCTTATGACCACATTAACGTACTAACTAATTAATCTAGGCCTTTTCAATTGAATTACGCATTACATTTCACTGACACTCTTAATGATAAAATAAAAAATTGGTTTAAAATGCGGCAACGCTGCTATAACCTTTTTTCCTTCTCGACATAGGCCCGGAATCAGAAAATGACTTCTAAAAAGCAAAGTTTATTGAGAGAGGCGTCTCATCAGATCATTGCGGGTGGATCAGCAGGTAAGACGCCCTTCAACTTTCTATTTCACACAATCCACAACTGTTTATCAACTCGTTCAGTCTCGCGCGCGGCTCGTGCACATTTAGCCGTTAGCAGACACTCCAAACCGCCATGGGGTGCGTGTGAAAGACTTTTCGTCATGTATTTTGTAGTATAAACCGGTTTAAATTAAATAAATGTGTTTTGATTAACGTTAGTAATTTTAAAGTTGACTAGGGCCCTGTCCCAAATGGCACACTCCGGACTTGTGGACTTCCTCAGAGTCCACACTTCAGTGACGTCATGAGTGCAGACCTATAGGGCCCTTAGCGCGAGTCCGCGAGGGCGCATTGAGCGGTATTTTTGGGACAGACTCGATCATCACGCCGGAAACAGGAAGACAGTCTGTTTTTTTTTTTATTTTTTTTATTTTTTTTATTGAATTTTCAAAATCACAGAGTTTGATATCAAGTTGACATTTCTTTACATATTTTCTGATAAGTATCACCTTTGACAAGTAAAACATGAGACAACAATAATTTGAAGAAAGAAAAAAAAAAAAAAGAACAAACAGAACAGAAAAAAAAGGGGGAAAAAAAGGATAAAGGGCATCACGGACATATATTAAATTCCTTTAGCAGAGATACAGATCCCTTGTCTTAAATTTGTCATCTGTCTTACTTCATACAAATGAATTTGACTTTTGTATAAAAAAAAATGTATATTATTGATTTGTTTCTATTATTAGGAAAATTTCATATTCATCAAACTAAGTGGAGTAACTCAAAACCCAACTTTGCTCATTTCAAAGCAGCCTTTAACATGTATTTTGAGTCTGTAAAGTTTTTTAAAAATCGGAAGACAGTCTGGTTGTTGTTATGGACAGGAGCTGCAGGTTCGGGAAATATGCTGACTATTGTTGTTGTGTTTATGACTCAGTAAAGCCCTGACATTCTGTTCTATTTATTTTATGAATCATAATATTATATTATTATATTATTCAGCTCGCTATTATTAGCCTATGTTATAGACATCAACCACTGGTTGATGATCATAATGTTTGTATAAACTTGTGTCTTGTCATAAAAACCGTAATGATAATTGCACTTAAATATTTTCTTCTCAGAGCCATGTTAACAATTGTCCGTGAGTGAAATATCCTCCCATCTGTTGTCTGATTGGCCTTTCGCAAGGATTCCTGGGTAGTTAAAGTGCGTGGAGCCTGCTTCTATGCGGGCTTCGCGGAAGACCGCTTCAAGGGTACAAAGGGGCGCTGCTGAGCACACTTCAGAGCGTTAAAATGCTATTGGGACGGCCTACGGACTCGTAGACTCGGCGAGCACGCGCAATTTAAGTCCACGAGACCGAAAGTCCGCATGAAGTGCGCCATTTGGGACTGGGCCTAACGGACGAATCCTTCAACCGGATGTCTGTCTGGAGATGTACGCGGGATACACGCGCACTTCAGTTGGTTCCGTTTGAAAATCGTTCCCTCAGTTTAGATGCTTTCTCTTCACAGATTTATTTCTGTAATAATAACCTATTTAGTTTATTAAGTACAAAGTAAAATGTTTCTTTAGCTCACCATTATTATGTTCACTTGGTTTAAATGCCAGCTGTTTAAGAATGGGTGATATTTTCTTTTAGTTTGTGAATAAATGTGTTTTTTGTTTGTAATGTTCTACAACCAACAACGCCCAAATGACGCTTGCGTACATAGAACACCAATTGTTTTATTAATTGTTTTATGTAACTAATATACATAGAGCAGACGGAAAGGAAGTCAGCACATGTGTAAAAAGCAATGATGCCAACTACTTTGCAAAAGGCTTCATTATGCATTTTGAGCTAGTCAAAATGTATTGGCAGAGAAATAGGAAAATCTTCTCATTAGGTAGCTTTAAAAAGACAGAACTGGTGTGTAGTGGCGCATTATTTTGTGTGCCATTAAAGAAATTAAGTCTGTTCATCAAATTCTTGATGTCACGAGGCTAAAAGAATCTCAGTAGTGGAATAATTTTACTCTGGAATCACTGCAAAGTTTGAGCTTATATAATGCTTGTGTGATAATCTACCAGGCTATTTTAGCAGTGACAATGAAGGATTTTGAACTTAGGGTACCCGGTTATACGTTAAGAAAATTAATGAATAACAACTTTTCATTTAATGAACATTTAATGAGCATCATATTTAGCAAAAATTAAGGTTTGTGTAGCTTTCTTTCTTCTTCTTTCTTTCTTCTTTCTTTCTTTCTTTCTTTCTTTCTTTCTTTCTTTCTTTCTTTCTTTCTTTCTTTCTTCTCTTCACAGTGGTAGAATAACCCAGTGTTATTAGCTCGCACCTCCTGCACTTGTCATATTCCCTCCAGCTCTCTGTTAACAAGGCTGGGGAGTGAGAAAAGTTAATTTGTGTGTGACCTGGTCACAGGGATTGGATTGGGTCTGTGCTTGGCTTCTCTCAGGCTTGGACTGACTCTCCAATTTCCCCCTTAAGGACACAAGAGTTAATGTCACTGCAGTGCGTTTTATATATCCTACCAGACTCATTTTACAGCCTTTCCATCCAAGCATATATGGAGAAATTGGGGCATGAGTTTAAGTGTTAACCCAGTAATCCTGATGTCAAGTTTTACCACAAGGGGGAAGCATTGTACTTGGCATTGATTGTAGTCTCTGAGCATTTTTCAACTTTTGGTTGTTTTTCGTGGCTTATGGAAATGTAGCAAATGTGACTATCATTCTGTGACAGTCCATCTGTTGTAAAATCGATACATTTAAAAAACAAAAATACACAAAAGCATGTGAGAGAAGGTCATTATGCGACAGAATTACTTGAAAATGTATATATCATTTCATCAGTTTGACTCAGATTTGAGTCTTTAAAAACAGACATTTTAAATATCCACTCCACTTGGCCAATGTTATATATTTTGTTTAGTTGATTACTTACAATATCCCAAATGTTTCCAACTATTTGTATATTGTGAGAAAAGTGTTATTTTAACCAAGGAAACAGACGTGTGAGGAGTCGCCAGTCAATGGCGTCATATCCGCATTACCCTCGGTTTCCGCTCGCACTGCCATAGTAACATGGCGACAGACGTGGACAACTGTCAACTGATAACTTCGACTTGACAGAGACGTGAGTGTTGCATGTACTTTATTAGACAGGTAGAAATGTATAATAATATGTTCATAGTAACATTATAAAAGTATATTATCAATGTTGATCTATTATGTTCAACATTATAGAAAATACAGAACTAAAATAATAGTATCTGTAATGTTATGTAACAAGTGATGTGATTTACTTAAGTTAATTTCTATCTCATATGCAACAAACAACCTAATACACATTCACACATCAATGCCGTTTAGTGTGATATGTTACTGTTTGAGCATGAATATCGTCGATGTACCCGCCGTGTAGTTACAGCACTGTGTGTAGCGTAAATAAACATTCCTTTAGCGTCTTTCGTCATAGTTATCCTCAACGCCCTGTTTCATACTACAGTCATGTTAGAAACATCTATGTATTCACTCATCCATAAAAGATCCATCAGCTTGATGACAAGATCCATAATTCCGCTTAATGCTTTGCGTCATCAATATACGCCTTTGTTATTGTAAGAGGTTAGCGACCCCTGGTGGTGAAAACCCTACACATTGTACCTTTAAGTATCTCTTTAATTAATAAATTATGTAATTAATTAATCAAATCTGTGTTGTACTAAATCAGGTTTTGTTTCTTCAATTATATGACAGTATATTTATAAGTACACTAATATTTACTGACATGCCTTTTATTTAGGAAATATTCCATCAATATCGAACTATTAGCTGACTCATAAGACAATATACAGTGCACACAGTGCAATCCAGCTTTAATTGTGAAAAATGGGCCTGGATTAGTATAGCCGGATATTGCGATCTTTGCATTTGCTCAATTATATAAAAAATTCTCTTTCATAAGTGTTCTTAATGGGAACTTATTTTCCTTTCATCATTTATCTTAGTATTATCCAGAAGGTCCGGAAGAACGGTCAGATGTTACCTTAAGTGTTTTTGGTATTGATTTCCTCTCCCTGCCCCTGTTATGCAGAGTAATTTGGTAAGATTTACACAAAAATGTTTTAGTTATGATTAGTTTCTGTGTAAACGTATCCGCCGACTGCAAATGGAGTGTGACGGGAAAAGAAAGACAGCCTAAGTATAATTGAACTCAGTCCACAGCAGACCCTCACTTAAAACACACTCAGACCTCTACTGTTTTAACTGGTGCACAAGTGTGAAATAAAGTCTAGGAGCATTAGACGAATAAATCCATGGCCTCAATCGAGAAGAAGAAAGGAGTAAAACAAGATCAAATAAATACAGGTAATTAAAAGGAGGACCCTGGGAGAAATATTCACATTAGATGTCTGCCGCAACGACCGTTTCCTCTCCGGCCCACGACTGGCCGCTACAATCAGAGCTGAGTTAGGCCTAATAATATTTATTTCCAGAAACAATTGTACATGCCTCAGCAGGGCAATGATTGGACATGTTGTGGACAGATGTTTAGATGAGCTCATGTTTGAATGTTGATTTTGGAGGGTTCTTCTCTTCAAATCGCCGCCTTACACCCACTTCAGTGTCGTTTTAAGACTTTTGTCTTTTTGTCACTGGACACAGTGAATTCTGTGAACAAGCTATAGCTTATAATCAGAGTTCTAATGATATTTGTGTTATTATGCAGAAAGTTTGACTGGATTTGTAGTTCGCTCCTCGATGTGTAGAAAACCGTTTTTGAAAATGGGGCAAAAACGCAATTAAACCATAATAAACATTACAAAAACAAACAGAGGAGATTTATTGACTGCTACGACTAATTACCTCTAGAGGAAATGTGCAGGATCATAATGTCACAAGAAATCAGTTGGCTGCAACCAGGCATGAAGTATAATGGTAACATATGCAGCTTAGACTCCAAACAGATCATATACCTCCCACAGGTACCCGAAGTAGATTGAAGCAACCGTTACAAGAGCAAACACCACAAATGTGCGCAATATACGTTTGTTTACACCATGGATTACTTTCTACTGGTGATAAAACATCACTCCCTCGAAGTCTGACCCATACGCCTGCAAGAACTACTGTCGAACTACTGTTTGCATGAGCCGTATGTGGGTTGTCGCTGTTGTGTCAGCTGTTTATCGGAGAGCCGGGTCTTGAACGGATGGAGTTTAGTCTGCCGGGGTAATGTAGGCTACGAGCCAGCCCGACGTTATCTTAATGGTATGATTTATGGAGGTCGCACGCTGAACTGAGCAGAGGATCCGCGACAGATGGGGACGTGCGTGGGAGACGTTTCTATTATAGACGCACACACACGCTCATCCATCATGCATTTTATGTTGCTGTAACCAATGAGGATAATTGCGGTGTGTTATGGTAAGAGTAGCGTGATTATGATTGTTCGACATGGGAGGTTGTGTCTGGGCTAGCGCTCGTGCTCATTTTCCCGGGGAAATTGTTCAAATGAGGCCTTGCTTTGGAGCAAACTGAAAAGGCTGAAAGGAGCTGGCTGGCTGCAATAAATAAAATACGTTCTATCGCCCGATAACGATGGTGATCTAATCAGTGATGTTAATGTTAACCAAATTCATTTTTGATAAAACATAGGCCTACTCGTAGTGTTTGAATGACGTATGCTATTGGCATTTGAAATGTTCTGAAATGATTTTTCTATGAAGAAATCTTGGCATATCTAACATGAGTGGGTAAACTCGGCCTTTAAAGTCTGTTTTTGTTCCTGGTAAATAAAAATGTTTTCTTTAGTATTCTTTTATTAAATGTTAACTACTTCTGGCTCTGAACTATTATTAATCAGTAGTGAATAAAGCTATTAAGGCAGTGTTAATGTTGTAGATAATGCAGCCTTTCTAAAATCTTGAGCTTAGTTAATAACTTCGTAATAAAGTTTACAGCAATAATTGCAAATAATGACAACTAAAAAAAAGTGTTTCCATTGGGATACATCAAGATGCTCTCGAGGGTAACCTTGACCTTTCACCCTTCATTTCTATGGCAAAAACTTCATCAGCAGTGTTTGAGGGGAGGAATGGTTTTCCACAATCCAACAAACTTATATTTAATCAATTTTGGTTGGCTACAGTAATGCCCACTTTTCTCAAGTAGTCTATTTCCAATGTACACTCAGAAAAAACGGTACAAAATCTATCACTGGGGCTGTACCTTTTCAAAAGGTACACCTTTGTACCTAAAGAGTGCATATTGGTCACTCAAAGGTACATATTGGTACCCGAAGTGTACATATTAGTACCTAAATGGTACATGTTAGAACCCTTTTGAAGGGTACTGTCCCAGTGACAGCTTTTGTACCTTTTTTTCTGAGTAATGCACAACATTTTTCATCAAATTTGCTGTGTCACTTGAAAATGTCATATTGCGTAAGTAATATGGGTTGCGAAAATATTATCATGTTCATTTTTTAAAACCTTTTACACAGTCCCTCAAATAACCAAAAAACAGGTGGTCTGACATAACATGAAAATATGAGTCAAGGTAGGAAAAAAAGAGTCTGAGATGTCAGAGATTTCCAAAGGAATGAATATATTAGAACATGCAGTCATATTGGCCAAACACACTGTATTACATACAGTACCATAATACAGCACATGGCAGCAATAACATAGCTGGAAAGGAAACTGGCTAACAAGCTATGCTTAATTGAGCACTTAGTCTAAGTAGTCAAGGGCCATAGTTTGAATGACCCTGTAGGAAAATGAAACTGCACGGTAGATGATACAGTACACTGTGTGTGCATGCATTTGCGTGTAAGCATTCACTTTTTCTTGGACCGCTGTCCAGTTGGCTGTTGTTCGACCTTGTAATTAGCACAGAATGCTGATATGTCTTTTGGCTGGAGAAGAGCTTTTGATGGAGTGATCACAACATTGCATTGATCGTAAAGTCTTGTATGAACGTATTCCCATAAAGGCTAAAAATAATCTTCTAAGGAGCTCTCCTTAAATTCACTTTAAATTTGTAATTGTTTCTCAATTCACCATGCTGTAATTTGCAATGACTTAACTGTGGTGGAAAACTTGTGTTTTGCTCTGTTTGAGAGACAAATCATCGTCCCGTTTCAGCTTTATATTGTCTGGAAACGTCGGGTGAATCTCTGCCCAGAGTTACAGTTCTGTTGTCGGCCTAGTTTGTCATTTGAAGGAGAACCAAACATGTCAGAATTGTTGGTCAAGTACAAATGTCATGGATGAAACAAAGTCAAAAAGTGATGTATACATCTTAACTGAATCTAATTTGAGAAGCTAAATTGTAGAGAATTATAAACCTAGTCTTTTTTTATAGTAGAAATGTATGACTTATAATTAAACACATACTGTCTAAAAAATATTTAAGAATAGTTTCTTGATTGTTGGTGTTTATGACTTTTTAGGTTCTTTGCACTTGTGTACAGTGGCTATATATTAATGTCAATGAATTACTTTACACATATAATTTATTTGAAAGATACTATTATAATGTATTATTTACACTACCATATTAAAGTTTGGGGTCAATATGAATTTTTTTGGGCTAATAGTTTTATTCATTTCTGGAAGAATTCAATTGTTAAAAAATGACAGTCAAGACATTTATAAATTATTAAACATTCTTCATAATAGAATCCTGATTTTTTTTTTATTACGGTTTCCACAAAATAGTACAGCTGCTTTTAACATTGATATTAATAAGAAATGATTTTTGGCCACCAATTCAGCAGAATGATTTCTGAAGGATCATGTGACACTGAAGACTGGAGTAATGATGCTGAAAATTTAGCTTTAGAATTTTTTTTTTTTAAATATTTATTTTACATTTGTAATTTTTTCTGTATTTATGTTAACTGTATTTAAAAAAAAGAAATGCAATCTTAGTCAGCATAAGACACTTTTCAAAAACAAAAATCCTACAGTGTCAGGCACGTGCACACATAGACATCAAAAGGGGCTTGAGCACCTGCCCTTTTTATTCCTGGAGAGAAAGTGCCCTTTTTTTGGGGGCGCTTTTTTTTTTTTTTTTTTTTTTTGAAAAATAATATATATCCTGTTTGCGCACAGCTTCCCTGTCAAACAAATATATTTATTGAATAGTGTATCTAAATATCAGGTCAGGAGTTCTAAAGCGCTCCCTCTCTCTCTCTCTTCTCACGTGAATGTCCTCACTGTGAAGACGCGCGCCAGTATCGTGCGCATGCACAGACCGCGCGCCAGAATACAGTTCTCTTTCGCGCTTGAACGAACAATAACACACACAATTATGCCAAAATGTAGTTTGTCAAGTATCTTCACAACATAAGAGCAGTCTTATGATGGACATAAAGAGTTGTCGTGAGAGAATGAGGCGCGTGTGAGATCCGCGTCTCTGGCTCTGCACCGCTGGTCTTAAAGGGCCAGCTACCAATAAAGCTTTCTGTCTGTAAAGTTAATCAAAGAACAAAAGGACCAGAGAAAATTACCCACTGCTCTTGACTAAATAACTTGCGTAGCTTTAATAATGATTAGTCTATATATAATTTATAATTTATAATTTATGCAGTGCAGTATGTCTTATAACTTTATTCAGTTTCTGTATAGGAGCTACCTGTTAGACAGAAAGGGCACAGGTAGCCTAAATAGGCCTATGACATTTATTATGGGTTTATGTGAGGATTGTTTGAAGTTCACTTAAATTAAAAGCTGTTTTATTTTTTGAAGCCTAATAAATGTTTTTAAAAAATTGAATAGGAGACCATGGTTTCTTTGTGAACTGATTATTTTGTAGACATCTTTTGAAAATGAAACAATTGCGTGAGTTTGAGGAAGATAAAATTGATTAACTTTTTACATAATTTTTTTAAAAAGGAGTTGTGCACGCTCAAAGGAGTTGTTAATATATGTACTTTTTGGTTTAAAAAAAGTAAAAAAAAAAAATAATAAAAAAAAAACGTAATTATGAGAAGTGCCCTTTTTTTCACTTGAGCCCCTGTCCCTCAAAATGTCTGTGCACGTCCCTGGTGTTCAAAGTAAATGCAGAAATTACTAGGTAAAGGGAAGTTACTTCTGATTAAAAGTCTGATGTAATTTGAGGCAGATGACACTTGCTTAATATTTTTTATGTAATGCAATGACATTACATTTTAAGCGCGGCGTATAAGTGTCCAAAATGTCCAAATCGTTTGGGGGAACCAATGTACTGTAAATATGAAATTCTATGGACATCAATGAGTTTAGATGTGTGTGTGAGCGTTAATGTTTTTCTTTGTTTCTAGAGAGTCAGAGCACAGGTCTTCAGCAGGGTGATGGCTTCTTCACTCTTCAGCTGGGTTAACCGACTCAAGATGAGCGCTGTGCGGGCAAGAGCTCAAATCATAATGTGATTTGTTGTGCTTGTGAGCCAATTTGAGTCTTTTCGGGAGAGATCCCTGCCCGGTCGCCGCTTGTGCGCTTGGCGAGGAGACTTTAATTAGAGAAGCTCAAATTTATAGACACTTTTGATTATGGCTGATCTTGAATTGTAAAAGGATGACATTGCCTAGGAGGGGGACGTTGGCAAAGGAAGCCGCACAATTTGATAATGAGAACCAAAGCTTAGGAGAAAGGCTTGTTTTGAATTTGTTTACACATTTATTATCCTTTCAAAAGGAGCGCTTCATCCAATAAAATCAGGACAGACACAGATGTCACAATCAAGAGGCAATAAGAAGGGATGGGGGAGAAATGAAGCGGTATCCATTATTATGTTTGAAATAAGGGCAATTATACAATGGAATAAAGATATAAAAAATGATGTTGGGTCATGGAAAAGTGCCCTAGTTTTACGTCTCATGTTACCAAGTGGCACTGGGTGGGCAATGGCAGGAAAAAAGGAGGGATTATTGCACAATTTTGATGCTGACTGGTTCATAAATTAGTTGTGAATGAATGACAGGATCTTAATCCAATAGGGGATTTGGCCAGAGAAGCTGTTTAAGACCGAATCATAAAAAAGAAAAATGAAAAACAGTGCAGCAAGTGTTGTTTCAGATTGATCTGATCTGTGATTATATCCTCACTTTGATTGGAGTCTTTTCCAGTCTGTGAAAACGGCTGCATCATACCCGAATAACATGTCCACTAAAATTTTTGGTCAGCCTCTAAATCTTAAGCTGTCATAATGTTGCAATAATCACTTCACTCTTCTGGTTTGTCTCCCCCTATTTTCTGTCATTATGGAACTGTTGCAGTCAGCTGTCTTGCTTGCAGTTGCCAAACTTTGTGATAGGTGGCAGTAAAGAGCTATTTTGAAGTTTGACTTCCAGCCTTTATAAATCTTTCACCAAGTGATGACGTTCAATGTTAAGGTTCAAGCTGGAAATGTAAAGCTTTTTATAGTCATAGAGAAGATTTATTCAGTTATAATTATGTAGGAGAATCGTATGGAACGAATGATAGTAAACCCTTTAATCTAGAAGCTGTTTGCATTGTGTACAATTGAGGAAAAATCCACATATACGTTATTTTTCCTTCCAATGCAATGGACTGGTTTTCTCTAGTGCTGTTATGAATTTTCCATCACCTCACAAAAATGAAGCACAACTTCCTGTTTCGTTTTCCCTCTCTCTCCTGCTGTGATTCTTACGATGGTTTTAGCCTCATCAGTAATGAGTCTCAGGACTTCAAAGTCCCTCTGGACTTCATATGACGTGATCGAATAGTGCTGATTTCATTTCCCACAAAAGCAATGGCTACTAGCCAGTGGCTTAGCTAACATTCCAAGAACACTCCAATCTGTCATTTGCCCATCACTGTCTAACGCTCGGGCAACTCCACGGCAGGTGGCACGGCTCATCCTGACCGCGGTCTGACGTAGTTGGCCAGCTCGTTCTATTCCAGACGCTGAAGTCCTGAGAACATGTTCGTACCAACGTCAAGACGCTGGATGTTTGATAGAGAAATAAATGAGCTCAGACGGGAAAAGGCATCTTCATCCCCGAGCGGTGTCTCGTACAGAATGAGACGTGCATGCAGAAGTCAGTGGTGCAGAGAGAAGACCACACATTCTGAGGGATCCTAGGGGCTCTCTGCTCGTTTTGAAGTGCGGTATGGTGGAAAGGTTAAGCTATCAGTCTGCCGACTGTGGCAGCGGCCTCTGATGAGAGATGACAGATGCTTTCTCCAGATTAAACTTTCCGGAAGGACACAACGACTGCTTTGCCGTATCCGCAGATGAGACTAATAGGGTTGTGGATTAGAATCGTACACGCATGTGAAAAAACAATCCACAGAAATTGTGTACTTTTTGTTGTTGTTGTTGTGTTTTATATCATGGCCATTTATTCATAGATACAGTGGACACATCACACTTAAAATTGTCATTCCTATAACAAAATGTCAAACCACGTTGAGTCCATGTCAATCAAAAGTTGTAAAATTGTTTTTTTTTTTTCTAATATCATGAATGATTAATTTATAAATATCAAGTTTTGAGGTAGTTACAGCATGATATTTGACATCTTGCCCAACTAAAAAGCTAAAATTTGAGACTTTTACAGCATAACTTTTTCAAAAGTTTTGTAAAAAATATAATTTAATTATTTTATAAATACATACAACAAATATAAAAAAGCAGTGAATCAGTTTTGTGAGCGTCTTAAGCTTTTATTTTACATGAAATTTATTTATTTCATTCAGAATATAATTTCTTAATTCTTATCAAGTTGTATGAGCCTGACAACCCCCAAAAGACAATTTTATTTTAATTTGAAAAAGTTCATAATTGAAATGGTGTATTTACGTCCTTTGTTTTTATTGTATTTTTGTTATATGATTTGGTGTGTGTGTATATATGTGTATATATATGTATATGCAAGATAAAATAAAATATCAGTTCATTGACCAAGGTGTAAAAAAAAAAAAAGTAAAATTTCTGATTAAAGCTCTAGAATCATTTGTTTGCAGATGCCACTTAATGTATTATGTAATATAATGTGCAAATGTTGGGGCAACTGTAAATAATTAGACTAAAATAATACATTTAAAATGTAAAACTATTTTTTAGATATTTTAAGTTGTATTCTTTATTCTACCTAACTGCATGAGCAGTATATTATACAGAAGCGTGTAATGTTCATAATCGGATGGCTCAGCAGGTGTGTGTTAGTATGAGGGTAAAGCAGAGCTGATGAGATGGGAGATATATCTCCTCTGTAAGCACTTGTTCCCTCCCAGGAGCCCATTGCCGCCCATGTAGAAAGGAATCTAGTATGGCTCTGGTGTCAGGCTCTGTCATGCATGGCCAGGCTCTGGGGTGCTTTTGAAAACGGCCCTTTCCGCCTCAGTCGGCTGAATAGATGGAGCCCAAGGGGCACTTTTTCCACAGCCACCAATTTATCAGCTCATATCCAGACCGATATGGCCTGTCATTGCCTGCGTTTTCCCTGTTTGTCCCTCTCAATGTTTATAAATGGCAGTGAGTGAATGGCAATGCCTGGCGTAGAGGAAATGTCTCACTGTGATTATGTGCAGGTCGCTGCCGTTTTTGTGGGTCTGTTTGTGTTTTGATTGCTTAGGGAAATGTTTTGTTTGGTAATTTTTTTCCAACCCACCCGTGCACTCTCAGATTTAATTACATTTATGATATGTACTTGTGAGTACGGGCACATTACGCACACTACTAGCACTAATAGTTATGAAAAATATGTAATGCAATCCACATTATGGCTTTATTTTTTTATTGTTCCCCCAAAAATGGCTGGTCAGAGGGCTACAATAATTGTCCCGGGGGCAATTAGGTAGAATGGCTGCGGGAGCTGCAAAGTCATTTTGTAAGCCAAACATCCTGGTGCTGGGCTGCAGAATCCAGTCAGCTTGCGGGAAGCTGTTTGTAGGGAAGTGGATCAGGGTTTGTTTTCTTTCTCAGAGAACTCTGCCAGATGAGCAGCACCTGAATTACAGCGCCATTCTTTTCTCCTTCCTCTTCATTGACCTAAGCAATAAATAATGGGAAAACTATGTCTAATTTTAATCTGAATCTCACAAATTATTTTTTTGGTGAAATAAAATAAGATTGAACATATTGTTCTGGCTTTAAAACCCAATTGAATGAGCCAGATTTGAAGCCTTTATAGTGCAACAGTCTGGTTCCAGAAGTAAAAATCCCATTTATTTTCTACCTAATGGAATTCATTTTTTAAGAATAGCGTGTACATATTTACAGACTGACCTACTGTGAGCTAAGCGATTGTTGATTGATGGTACAGCTTTTGTTAAAGCCATCGGCCTGCTTTTTTGTTGTGTTAAAATGATTTAGAATTCTTTAGTGGTCGCCTGTTCTTATTACGTTATAGAGTCAGTCTCTCTATGGTCTCAAAATATTTAGATATTTGCAATAAACGTAAAATTTGTTGTTTGAATGTATTTACACAGTAGACAGTGTATGTCTTTTTGTCCGATTTTCAAATATTGGTAAAAATGACCGGATATAGTTCCACAACCAAGACCGCTGAAAAAGTGGGCGGACACTTGTTGCACTCAATCAACCTTATATTATATTATGATGTGATGAATGTGAGATGGACTGAGACACTTAACTCTGCATTTAACTTTATATGTACAAAGTCTAGTGGTAAATGGTAATGGAAATGATTGGCCTAAAATATTAGTGTCCAAATATTATTTTTATCGGGCTATCACTCAGTGCATTTATATTTATACCTTTTTTTTCTCCATAACATTACCAGAAAAATTTACCAGAACTATGTAAATAATAATAATAATAATTAGTATTACATTACAATAGATTAATATATTGCTTAAATGTGTCACTGTACCTATACACATTCACTGTACCCCCCCCCCCCCCCTTGTATGTGTGTATATGTCATTGGTTCCTTCCTTTGTATAAGCTATGTCATATTGTCATGCTAGCTTTGTTAAATAAAAAAAGTTTAACTGTTAGCAAATACATATATTTTTTATTATTTATTTACTTATTTATTTATGAGGTAAAAAAAACAGTAATGTTACCATAGCTGACATTGTGTAAATGCCTGAACTGTGGTAAAATGCAGAATTGCTTCATTGCAGGGTTCCTCAAATCCAGCCAGCAGAGTTTAGCTCCATCCCTAATCAAAGACACATGAAGTTAATAATCCAGGTCTTCAGAGTTACTAGAAAATGTGCAGGTAGGTGAGTTTGATCAGGTTTTGAGCTCAACTCTGCAGGACAGTGGCCTGGATTTGAGGAACCCTCCTTTATTTGCAATAATATTGAGTAAACGTAAGAGTGTAAAATGTGATAAATGCATTTAATTAGTGATGCTGAAAATCTCAAGAAAACAATGCAGAAAACGTGACCTGGTCAGACAGAAAGCAGGCACAAATGTGGAAATTTGTTGTATCTCAGCGCTCTGTTAGGTCACACACCTGATATAAAGCGGGCCAGCTTTAGCAGTCTGAATAAGTCTACGCTTTATAAACCAGAAGCTGAGCAGCTCATAAGTGATATCCATCATCACAAGGGGCGGAGCCGACAGACCTGTCTTTGAAAATGGAAAATAACAGAGTGTTGTGGGAAAAATGAGTGTAATGTGCATTTTGCATGTGGGTAAATGAAGTGTCATTCTGACTGAGGCACTGAGCTGCCTAAATGGAAGACACAGTCCATTTATTAGTCATGCTAGAGGACCATATTATTTTCCTTAACTTCACTTAAATACTAAAATATGAGAAAATGAGCAAAAGACCAAGGCTTATAATTGCCTTCACAAATGAATGAAAATTAGTTTAGGCCCAGATCCAGGAATTGCTAATGAACAAAACAGCAAATGACATCATTCTAGTGTTGTCAGAGAATTAACTTGTTTAGGATAACCCTTCACCTTGGCAAGGAATCTCACGTTTGCATAAAACGGCCGTTTTTCCTACTTAAAGTGTAGAATAAAGGTACTTTAAGAAGGGCATGAAAAATGAACAGCACTCTGTCATTTTGTTTGGTTCTCTTGCATTTTTGTTTAGTTTTCTTACATTTGGGGGAGGAGCAATGGCATATTTGTCACTCTTGAGTTAGCACAGTCTCTTTTGGCCGAGACGAGTGAGGTTTGCCATCGCTCCCCTAAAAACAACAAGGCACTCCTGCCAAGCTTCCTAGTTAATTAGCAAGCATTTCACACGCTGCATAACATCAAAAAGGAAATGGAAAAGTGACAAATTTGAAGAGCTTGGCAGGGTGTGAGAGTCAGCTGAGCTTGGGAGCATGAGGTTTCCCAAGCAGTCCTGTTACCTGAACAGGTTCGACACTGTTCAGTTCTTTTGCTCATTATATTCAGAACGTATCAGAGGCATTTGATTCCATCAGAAATATTATTCCCTAAAGTCATCAGCCTTAATTAGTTTAGTTTTATTTATGAGCTCTTCCCCAAACTGACCGTGAAAGCTAAGAGAAGAACAAAAGGAATGTGTCAAATTGAAGTTTAATGTACCCACATTTTGATTTTAGATTTTTTTCAGCACTACTTAGATCGGATTGCGTTTTATGTTAAGTGAAATCGTTCTGGATAGAAAACAGTTTCTGACTATGTAAAGGATGATTAGTTTGTTAATTTGCACTCTTTTTATATTAGGTAAAAGCTAGTACATTCATATTGTGCTATTGTCTGTATTGCAACAACACTTGTTTTATTAATTTCCTCCAACCAATTAGTCACTAAGAGCCTCACTTATTTGCGAAAAATTATAAGAGCTATCCTATAAATTACAGAATGTTAAAAAAAGAAATACTGATCCCTATTTCATGCCTGACTTTTATAGGCTGTAGGCGTCCATGCCCATGTAATGCTGACTGCCAAATGTTACAAGAAATAAATAGCAATGCTTTATTTCCCAACACTCTCAGCCTTTTTTAAAAAATGTCAACCAGAGAATTCTACAGCTTGAAATGGCAGCTCAAACCTTCATAAAGCATGATTGACACACAAAACACCTGTTCTTAACCTGATCATATCTTCATCCAGAATCTTCCCTCCTGCAACAGACTGCTCAATCCCCACCAACTCCGCTATAAGCCTGGGCAAACTGTCACCGCATCAGCCGCAACAGTCTGGGGAGTTGAACTTGACTGGAACATATGTCTTCAATTTTAATAGCCCTTCATTCCCCCAGATGGCCTGGAGGGGGGAAGGTTGCCTGAGAAGCTGCGTTTCATGTAAGAATAATTTGTGTTAAGTAGCTGGGCGATCTGTTTGTTACGCTAGAGCTGACAGTTTGTTTATGTTTCTTGAGGAGTATGATGGATGGGGCAGGAGTTGATGCTAATTGGGCCCTAAAATGTTGCTAAGAATGCAGTGGGCCTGCGCCACACTGCATAGGCCAGCTCCCATTGTTCCTGTCTCTTCGCACTCGAGGCGTAATTGAATGGAGCTTGCAGCCATTCATCATTGTAGCGATAGGCAGGAACAGGAAGTTAGAGTCTGAGGCACTATGGACAGGGAGGGCTGGGGGACTAACTGGTTGGGCATGGGTGATGGGACACGTCACAGCGACTTCATCTCTCATGTTGTCTTTAAATCTGTATTGACAGACACACTCAGAGTCTTTTCCAAAATCCTAGGGCACTACCTCGCTGCCTAATACTGCTAACATTGCCAAATGGTATCATCCTAACATGGAACCTCATACATGGGCTATTTGGAACACTCTACTACGCTCCACATTGATTAAAGGTGCAATATTGGTCTGGAAAATGCTAACTTTAGCCTGCTAGCATTGAAAGCATCCCACCCTCTGTACAAATTACCATCCGAAGAAACGCCTCTTCCAAAACACAGGAATGTGCACGAACCAGAAAAGAGACGACCAGAGATAACAGTTATTGGATTACATGTGTCATTCACCGGTGTGAGAACTTTATGTTCGTTATTGTAGTGTTTCTCATTGCACTGTAAACAACAAGCTGCCATTCTTGCTTTGTCTGCACAGCGTACGTAAACACACTGATGACGTATGATGTATGCGTGAACCCGGCTGCACAGTGGTATACAAACACATCGTTGACTGACAGGGAACACGAACATTTTATGGTCCTATGCCTTCCACAGACGATATATATTTAAAAAAAAACATTTAGACTGCTTAACATAGTGATTGGTATCAGGATATAAGGAGACAACCAGCATAACCACATTTTTTTGTAGAGAATCACCTATTGCACCTTTAAATGGTATAATTTATTATGAATTATTTTAACTTTTTTTTTTAAATCAATTGTTGTTGGTATTGAAGGTATGGTAAGTTGACATACATTCTTGGTTTGTCCTCCATCTTGAATTGACCTTTTTTCGCTGAGCTTGTTGCAGTTTATTCTTGGATTACATTGTCTTTGAAGAATACATGTCATTCTGATGCTTTAAATGTCTCACTAAAAAAAACCCTCTAGGTTTTGAAACAGCTGAATTCTCACAGTCTGTAAATTCAATGTGACCTAAGTGAATAAGCAGTTAGCAGAAGAATATTTGCATTGAATGGTGGCATCAACTTCAACTTTCTTGCATTATATAATGTGAGACACTATCACTTCCTCTGTACCACTTCCACTTCTTCTATCCCTCCATGCGTCCTGTTCCTTAATTTCACCCCTACATTGCTAGTGGCACCTTCTCAATGTTCACCTTAATTTGTTTTCTCCCCTTTCCCCCTTTCATTTATTTTCTTTGGTCTGCCCTTTTCCTGAAGCAGGAAAGTGAGGAAATGATCATTACAAATCTGTAGACCTGTGGTCCTCAGCCCAGCAGGCCAAGACCCCCAATCATCCACCCCATCCACACGTGCCCCTGACAGCCATGGTAATGACCTCCACTCAGATTGTCGTGCCTCTCACTGTAAGGGTGTTACAGGGTGACTTCCGCCTTACTGTAACTTTATGCTAAATGAAGACACGTGAGGACCACACTCAGAACCCTCGTCTCACATCAGCTCTGTATTATGTTGCAAAGGACAGAACCTGGCACCAGTCAACACCCTTGACCTTCTAAGTCAGATCTCCTTAAGCCGGAGAAGGCATTGTTTACTGTGCCCCTACAAATGTTTGTGTAGAAACATGTGTTAGCAATTAACCTCAAATACGTACATTCACCATACAGCAATGCCATTTGCAAACAACAGCGTTATGACAGGGTGGAGGGTATGGGTTGGCTCGTGAAAGAGAGCAGAGCATGTTCGACATGGGTTCAACTTCAGAGAGGTACACTTCAATTGTTCTGGATGACTGTTACTTAACTAGCCTCTAGCTAGCATGGAATGGGTTAGCATTGTCTCTAGTCATGAGCTAAACAAACAATGTCCTTTCAACAGTGCTTCAATCGACTAATTATGTTTGCAAATGTAAGACAACCTTTTGACATGTTAGAGATCTTGCAAACCTACAAAAGAAAATGTCTGAACAAAGGCCTAGCATTTAGCAAATATGCTCTGACACTTCGATGTTCCCTTGTGTGCAATGCAAGTTTGTTTGAGCTAGAGTTGTCAACTTTCACAAAAGAGATAAATGGACACTCTTAGTTTATTTTAGGGAAATAGGGGGCACTCTTAATTTCTCTGTACCAAATATGCCTTTTGAGATTTAAATCTTATTAATACTACATGCAAAACTCACAAATAAAAGTTGTACCTTAGTTGTCTTTGATCCTTCCCCTTGTTAGCACTCTTCCACCATTCACAAAGTGCACATCCATCTTTTGCGATTTGGTTTCCATGCATGTTGAATCAAATTAAATGGTCAACCCTTACATGTCAATAAAGAATCTCTAGTCTCACTACTACGATACTCCTTACTAACACATGTTGCTCTAATTATACAACTCTGTCCAGAGTTGCACATCCAATATTGTTATAATAACCCATGACCAAGCTTTTCTGGCAAACACAAATGCTTTCAACCTGAGCAGTTTATGCGTGACCTTGCTAGATACTCTGATTATCATATAATCCATCCATCAAGGTATGTGTCAGATGATTGGTGGGACACATTTCTGCAGGCTTAAAACTGCATATACATGTTTGGTTGTAGGTTACGGTCTTGATGGGGGAGGTCAGAAGAAGGAAGTGAGTGTGTTCGGATGGGCGAGAGTGAAACCTGAGTATGATTGAGTTAGGGAAAGGAGAAGAAGCCCTCCGGCTCAGAGTCGGATGTTGTGTGTATACATAGGAGTCCTGTCATGCAACCCTTTAAGCAAGCGGAGACCGACTTACAAATTGCAATGGGACTTTTTTTTGAATGCCAGAGGTAGTTTTGCCTCCATTGCGGTGCACATAAGGAGGTCGTGTAAGTGTGTGTGTGTGTGTGTATGGTGTGCAATTGTACCTGTACATCCTCATTTTGTATGAGCACTGACAATGCAAATGCACACAGATGTTTGCATTCATTTTTTAAGGCCTTTCTTGATCCGAGATCACACAAGACTACATAAACAGATTCTGATTCTTTTTATTTTTCCCAAATTGTCTGCACTTTCTTGTGGAGTTTGTAAAACACAAATAATGAAGAATCGATTCAATTAACTAATCAAATTCTCAGCCTCCACAAAAAAATCTTGTGCTTCCTTTTCTTGTTTTCCTTGTGCTTGTTTTTTTAAACTAGGAATTTGTTCTCGCTGCTTGCTCCACCGTTCTTTGTCTTTGATTTGGCACAGCTTGTGAGGTGCTTTTTTAACTGTGGGAAAAAATGTCCCGAACGAAGAGCGGAGTGGAGGCGCCGTTCAGTGCTGAAGAAACGTTAAGCAAAAGCAGATGTTATAAAGTTTACAGAAATCAGAACATTATTTTCCTGTTTCCATCGCATTCTTCTAAACACTTAGTGAACAAGCTTTGAAGTCACCCAAGAAATCTAGTCTGCGGGAGGAACGATAGTATCTCGTAGGGGAACAGCATGAGGGAGGGGCAGAGGCGTTTCTCCTCCAGCATTGCTCTGTCAGAACCAGTTTTGCACTGATGCAGACAGAGGCATTCAAGGCCATAGCAGACGCCGCCCCCTGCACACGCCAACACCACTGTGGTCCTCAACGTAGATGGCTGTGTGTATAGGTCTATGTATCCAAGAGAGATCAGATAAATCCAGAATCTCTTAGAGGCACACCAGAGGACGTGAGCACAAGGGCAAGGGACCACTTTCCTTTTATTTCAGTGAAGCAAGGCAATCAAAGAGTCTTCGAGTGTCTCTAACCTGAAGCAGCCTGTTGGCCTCTACTCTATTGTTTCAAAGTCGAAATTCATTTAATGTGCACTTGTTTTTGATTTAGCAAGGCAAATCACTCTTATTATCTTGAATTAGGAGGAAAGGAGACAAACAAGTGTGTTTTCCTGTTTCAGCTCTGCAAGTTGAGCTCTGGGTCAGCTCAGCGCTTGTAGCATGGTGATTTGTTGTGGCATAGGAATGGGACAGATGGCCATGTGTCTCTGACACAGAAAAATATCTCAGTGTAACTGTCACTTCCTGCAGTCAGGGTGCCTTCAACCCTCATCATAATATATACATAGATGTTGTTTCTGATCTTAATTCAGCCCTCCCAACCGTACATAAATTGCATTCAGTCTTTTTCCCCTTTTCTATGTTTATTGTGAGCCTTTGTTTGTGTTTGGATGAGGGGCTCAGGCCCAAAGCGAGGTGAGCTGTTTCTTTGTCTTCTTTGTATATCATTTGTGGTCAATGTTAACGTTTAGGTGAATGCCTTCTTTTAAGGGATGGCATCTGCGCCCAAGGTTATTTTTTCTCATGTTTCCTTCAATTTTTTTTTCTCAAAAAGTCAGAACCTTGCTCAACTAAACAAGACATAGTATAAACCCCACAAAAGATGGCATGAAAGCTTTAGTTACTGTTAGATTTTTCTGTAAAACATGAATGGGACCCGCCGCCATCATTCTGGGCATTTTGGGTGGTTTTCACAGTGTTTTCAAGTTGTTTTTAGGCTGTTCTGGCTGCGAGGTAACTTACCACTTAAAATTCACAGAGCTTACTCCTAAAAGGGTAGCCATCCTTGCTTCTGGAGGGCTTCCTTCCTAAATAGGGTACTATTTGAACGGACGGCCATTTGGTGTCCGAAACCATGGTGGACGTTATCGAGTGCAGTCATTCAATCCCGCAATGCACCGCAACAACGAGTGTACAACCGATTCACACTAAACAGCTAGAGTATACCGATAATGCACTGTGACGTCGTGCCGAATGAATTTCTGTTTCTCACAAACATTGCAGGACACCATAGTTCCACACCAAAGTTCAATACTTAGGGTTGAGTTGTTGTTTTTTAACTGCAACTCAAGTATGAGCAATATTAATTGAGATGGTTCCCTTAGGAAACACCACAAATTAGTGCTGCAAGCCATTAGCGGAGAGCTCAGGGGTTCCTTGAGTGCGAGTTAATGTCCAAGTCTTGGAAGGCTCCTGGAAAGAAATGACGTTGAGGAAAGATGGCTGCAGACATTTCTGCAGCAGAGAGCTTCTCCTTATGTGTTTAGATTGCTTCTCCACGCGCGTCAAACTGTTATCATTGGCTGGACGGCTGGTGATGCTTCTCCACTGGAAAGGCTCTGGTGTGAATTTTACTGGAGGACAGGGAACACAGATCATAAAAGCTGCCTGAGTTTGAGTCGTGAGCCCAGACGAGCTGATGTGGCCCTTACCATCACTTCCCACCATCTGCTCAAGCGCCCACACACTGGAATGGAATCGAAATGTGTGAATGGAAGACCAGAGGGAGCCAAATAGAGAGAACCTGGCTGAGAGAAGGAGAATCTTACCTCACACATGTGGGCACAGGGCTGTATTTTGACAGTAAGTGCCATAAAAGCAAAACCAAAAAAAAAAAAGCGATTTTCCCTACCTGTGGCTAATGACATCATGAGCCAAATATGTTTTAAGTGAAATCTATTTATTGCCCAGTGTAAACGACCGGTGGGGGAATCACAGGGGAAGATAAAACAACAGCCTGTCTTTGCTCTTTAATGGCAGCACTGCTCATTGCCTCCCCTTACGCCGTGGCATTAGGGCTCCAGATACTTTGGCCACCCTGCAAGCTCATCCATCTATCTAGTTTTTTCCGTAGCTCCTTTCTTTCCCATCACATGCTTTTTCCAGCGTGCAGACCTGCAGCAATACTGCCAGGCTTAATAACAGAGGCCCAAGGTAGATGGACGTTCCTGTCCACTGTCCCAACCTCTAACCTCATCTGGACCCTGAGACTGTCCATGGTGCCCAGGAGGGGTCAGGACCCCGATGTGACCGAGGGCCTGGGGTCAGCTGGAGGAAGAGGCTTCCGCTGCCCGCTGGCTTTGGGTGTGAAAGAGCAGAAAACAAGGAGTGAAAGATGGCCCAGGAGAGCACAAGCCAAGCCATGAAAGTTTAAACAAATATAAGGAGGAGAAAAAGTTACCTTGGTGGTCTTGCACTCTTTCCCCAGCTGATGTTTTGTTTTTTTGACAGGCCTTATTTTGAGAGCCAGAGACAGTGCTCTTCGTTGCCAGTGTGGGGTGTAATTAGTGATGCTCAGAGACATCATTAGTAATATTAGTCTTCTGCCATACCCCAGAAGTGTATAATTAGAATTGCAAATTGTTGTAAATAATAACAAATAATAATAGTTAATATGTAGTTTTGACCACAGAGGACTATGTGTGTGTGCGTGCGTGCGTGCGTGCGTGTGTGTGTGTGTGTGTTCTTTCATACCATATGGTTGTGTCATGTTATTCATTTGACACAACAATTTTAGAAACACTGCTAGAACGTGTTTATGAAATGTACAAAATCTGAAATATAAATATTATAATATTATATATTTATGGTTGAGATTTTATATATTGCGTTCTATTACTGCATTCTGGTTGGTCAAATACTGTATTTCTGAATATTGACTTGTGAATAATGTGGGCCGTTTCTTAGATTTATATTTTCCTATCCGGTTGTTAAGTCGTGACGTAAGCGCTCTCCCATAATACTGTTTCCGGGTCCAAAGGCCGGGTCCTCTCTACCTACCTACCGCTTTCGCCGGAGTTTTAACGTGTTCCCGTGTTGTTTAAATAGATCGGAGTTAAAAAAAACAAGTGACATTTAACTGTCATCTACTGCTTTCCCTGTGACGAGAAATATAAGAGAAAATGGCGGCAGTTGATTAGGTAAGTTACAAATCTTAAACGAATAAAAAAACTTTGGCGCCAGTGGGTGCTATCCCTTAATCCCTAGTAACACCCACTGGCACTGAAGCGAAAAAAAACCCTTTAAGAAAAGGGTTTATGTAGTCTAGGATCTGAAAGACGAGCGGAGCGCTTGGGCCCGGAAGAGGCTAAACGTCACGCGTGACGTCAGACTAAACAACCGAATAGATTAGGAAACCGTTTAGTCTATCGGTGGCCTTAACAAGAATGCTTTTAAAATAATTTGAACTTAAATGAATATTTCTTGTCCAAGTATTTATTTTTTATTTATTTGATATAACAATTGCAGTATAATACATGGGATAAGCCTGGTATTAACACAAAATAAAGCCATTAAAGGTGATACAAGCCATGATCAATCTGTCAAGATTGCATTCAGAGATTTACAGATTTGTATGATTTTTTTCTAATTTAGGACTGTATAACTGTAATCAGTGAAATGCTGTTGTTATTATATTAAATAAAAAATAGTGCTGGTCTCCAAAACCTTGAAATGAAAACAATATGAGCTAACAAAACATGGCACATCTCCTCTACAGGTTATCAAAGAAAGCATATATATACTTTTTTTCTTGGTATTTTCAAAGTAATTTGCCTTTTGCAAAGAAAAAGAAAACACTTAATGAAATTTATTTATTTTTTCAAACTCGGGCCAATTAAGCAAATTAACAAAGTTGTTCAGTAATGTGAGGTATACAAATGAATGTAACATTTTCTTTCTGTATGCTGTGTGTTTGCTGCAGAAGTTAGACTTAAGGCAATGTGGTACTCTCAATAGTCTAATTTGCATACACTGTATTTCTTTATGTCACTTACACATAAATAACACTGTAAATTATTTGAGAAGTAGTTTGTGTGACCTTAGTTGTCACCAGATAAACTCCCTCTGGCTTCAGGCAAGTTAATTTATGTCTGTATCAAACTGAGTTGAGTCACGTGAAGATATCAGCTGTCCTCTTGGACTAAGAAATAGTTAGAGCAGAAAATAAGTTTATTGGGTTGCAGTGAACTGTGTTGTGTCTTTTTGGGGGACTCTGCTGGGCTGAAGTCGAGGTGTTTCTTACATGCCTCCCATATGGAAGCGATGAAATGTGTGCTTTAAATCTGCTCAGTTTATCTATGGAGTGGAGGATGGAAGAATAACACACCATGCACTTTGTTCACCTCAAGCTGCAGTAAAAAATTAAGAAATACACCGTAAGAGACAGTTTAACTCGTGGTCGTAAATAACTGTTTTACTCTTCTCTGGCTCAGTGAGAGTGACTTTGGTGACGAAGAAGCTCCTCTGGTCAAGTCCCGTCGTTACCAACACAATTCAACAAAACTTTCGACCATAGTTGGCTAAAGATTCTTTTGGGAAACACACCCCAGAGCGGTGTAAAGCCATCACAGGCAGCACTGTGTCAGGTTTAACGTGTACAGTATGTAGATATGACTAAAGATACACAGCCTCTGATGATCTGTGCCGTTATTGTCAGAGTTTTGCTAAAGTCTCACAAATAGAGTAAATGAAAGAAGAAACACAAGCATCTGCATGCAATCTTCATTTTTTTTATTGAAGTGAACTAATATTTAATAATCAGCAGGTCTACTGACTTGTTTATTCATCTGCATGTTAATAGTGTTGTACAATTTATTTTCTGCTTTAATGTTTAATTACTTTGGCAAAGACTTTCACTATGAACAGTTAATTAATAGATCATCCAACTAAAAACTCAGTGAATGTTCTTTTATAATACTTTCTAAAGTACATACAGTACGCTTAAAATCATAAATTAAGCTAGAATATTTTGAGGATTTAGAAATACGCAATACTACATTTTAACCCCCCCCCCCCCCTCATATTTGAGACATAATAAATCATTTTCAAAGTCTTTCATGTGTGTCCCTCCATTTTCAAATCATTCACACTCCATTTTTTTTTTTTTTTTTGTATACTCTGTTTGAAAATTGTGCATACTGGAGCTGTTAAAAGTTTGTATATATTATATTATATTTTTCCACATTTCAGAATTATAGTTAAGTCAACGAAACACAAATGTAGGGGAATTATGCATTGGCCAAATGTATCTTTTAATTTGAGATTTTTTAAAGTAGCCAACTTTTGTCTATCGGGTTTCCAAAGCTGGGAAAGGTGCTGCAAAAAAGTATTTTGTCAAGAATAAATAAAAAACGAACATCCTTTCACAAAATGATATACATACGAGTCGTTTGTATTTGTGTTGTATCTTTCTTTTAACCATTAGCTTGCTCATTGGTGGAATGGCACAACTTTTAATATTATGATTATTATTTATCACGTATCTATGTAATGCATGACAATGTATGCCTACTTTTATATTTTAAGAAGGGGGTCCCTCATGAGTTGATTGTCATTTATAATATAAAGAATTCTGTAAACCCATATGCTATAACACCGGGAATTCATACAAATAACTTAATGAGGTGCTTAAATTAATATGTTAGTTGTGTACATTGTTCGTACTTTCGATTCTGAATAGTATTGATCTGCCAAATTAACTTAATAATAAAAAATAATTTTCTATGTAAAAGCATAAATTCTTGAAGGTCATGAATCAATGCATTCAGTCATGTGTGTCCAAACTTTCAACTCTATATTTTTTAGTTTCCTTTAAGATTTCATCGCTAATTGGCATTTATTATTCCACCACTGAAAATGGCTAAAATATAGTAACAGGTTTAGCCCTGTATGAGCCCAAAGAATTCAGATGGTTGCTGTATTTGACCACACTCTTTTGAAGCAGAGAAAGAAGGTTTGTTTCCAGCCTGTAGCAGTGTCCCCTCCCATACCACAGGGGGGTAATAATCACTTAACCCAAATCAGAGGCAATCAGACCATGCTCCACAGCTGGGAGAACACACATCCCTGTTTGGGAGGAGAGCCACAGGAAGGAGAAATGAGAGGGGGACGAAGATGAAGATGAGGGTCAGAAAAGAAAATAGCTTTTTAAGACTGCTGGGTCTGCTTCACATGAAATAGTTTGGCACATTTGGGCTTACACATGCATGTCTTGCTTGAAATGGCATGAGTTGTGTTACATTACACTTTACATTCCCGGTCTTTGTAATTGGTATAAATCTGTTTTACTAGAACTAGCTAAACACATTTGTACTATTAATATTTGAAGGACGTTTATATATAATTTTTTTTTACAGTCAAAGTTCACAACTGCAACAGATAATGATCAATATTAAATTGAGTTGGGTCATGAAAGATTCTTTAGTTGATACACTCCCAATTTGTAAAGTTGTTTCACTCCCCCCCCCCCCCCCCAACCCCATACACACACACCTTTTTATAGCTCTACTGCACTATAAGATTGATGTTTTAGACCCTTACATGAATTCGCTTTCCAAGCCCTCATTTTTTTCGTATCTCCCGGACGAGCCCCCAACAACCTGTACTATCTGTGGGTAGTGATGTGCCATTGTCTTCTCTGCACTGTGATGTTCTGTAGTGATCATGTCGAGGCAGAGATTCTCTTTATGTCCCGAGTTAACATGGCCCCTGTGGCAGCGTTCTTTCACTGGGCTTTGCCACAGCCAAGACCTCCAGCGTTTCAGCTCGACTCAGGAGTCTGAGTCCTTCCGCTCTGCACGGCTTATCTTAGCATACTCACCGCTTAGCAGCCTGGTCTGCTCTTAATCAACTGGAGATTGCAGCAATAAGATATCAGGAACATAAATCTGTGTGTGAGAGTGTGTATGTGTGTGTTCTCTCTACTGCCATGATCTCAGGGCCATTCAGAAAGGCCTCACTGTTGCTCACAGCTTCTCACAGCATCTGCCATTCATTTGGATGGGAAGACAAACACACTGATGAAAATGTAAGGGAGCGCAACATTGCCTCTACTTTCTCTCTTTGTGTCGCTTTTTGGTGGGGAGAGCAAGAGGTATTTCCACTCATTTGTGCACATTTAGACATTGTATGCTAACCTGCAGATGGGCCACATTTAAAATTAAATATAGTGAATTGAATTTTAGGTTGTTTAAATACAAGCTCATGTGAACATGGAGTTTAGTCTCCGCTTGGATCCAGAGTCCTGTGTGTGTTTAAGGACATCTATGCATGTTAATTCCTCCTGATGATCTATGATTGAGAAGTTGGGATGAGGTTCATAAAATGTTTAGACCGCTTGGAACGAAACACTGACAGCATGTTGTGAAATGTTGTCAACCATCAAGATTACATGAAGGATCATGGAGATAGGGTGCTCCACTTTTTCCATCCAAACCTTACATTTTTTTATAACTTCTCATCTCACAACGTAGAGTTTAGTCTGTTAGTCACCAGGGCTGTAATGAACTTATTTTTCAGTGCTTTTTGCCTTCTTGACAGGACAAAGCTATGACTTCGAACACATTTTGACTTTTTAACCTGTAACTAAATGTATAAAATATATATTTTTCCACCTGGCCCATTAAATTTACCCAACCAAAGGAGAGAGATGTTGACTTCCGAAATATTATGAAAGCTAATTTTTAACTCTCTTTGCTCATTTTATGTTTACTACTACAAGAAGCAACTGCACAATCACAGACAATTCGGAGATATTTGGTTATAATATATGCTACTTTATATTATATTACTTCAGTATTAATTAAAGTCGATGCCATTGCCTATCATATTAAGATTTATCATTAGCAATTCCTGAAGGATAAAATCAGGTATTGGGCTATTTTTATATCCTGATTTTTAAATCCTATTTCATTTGGAAAGGCATCATATTAAGTAAAATGGAAGTAAAATGGGTTGTGGATGCCATATCATATTGACTTTAATATCATAAATGTTAGTGCACACATACTGGTCATGGACAAACACACACACACTCATAGTGGCCGCTAAAGTTACGCCCTAATTTTCTCCAGTTAAATGAACATGTGGGATTCCTTCCTCAACCTCCTCAACATTGTTATTTTAGGTGCTTGTAATAGCTATTCATGTTTGTTAGGATTTTCTTAAAAAAAAAGAAGCTACGGCAGAATCTTCAAGGCAGAGCATAAAACATGTTAGTTGAGTTGGGGGAAGGTGCATGTGCCTGCGTGTCTGTTTAATGATGAGGTGTTGAAGTGGAACTGCACATAGATCAGTGAGGGACACCTGCTTCCCGCTCTCTGTGACCCAGAACCCCCTAAATCGTCTCACACACACGTTACTGCCCGACTAATGGGTGAGCACCCCCACCCCCCATACACACACATTCAATATATTTGTCTCATTCTCTTTCGTTCATCTGACAGGCATGTGTTGTGCACACCGTCTATGCTGAGAGCGAGTGACACGACAACAACACTAAAACGCCCCTGAATCCAGCTTTATAAAATTATTGTTTTTATAATTTTGATAAGACACCAATGTTCAATAAATACATTAACACTGTTAATATTAAATTGATTTGAACGCAGCTCATGCTGTCAAAATAATTGTGCTGTATGCTCATGCTGTAAAAAAAATAACGTATTGAATTATTAATGTTAACTTGTTAGTTATACATTTTTTAAATAATTATTTAAAAACATGGTGTTTTTTTTAATATTGCTTTTATTAAAGGGAAAGTTCATCCAAAAACGAAGAACTGTAATCTTTCACTCACCCTCATGTTGTTCCAAACCAGTATTACTTTCTTTCTTCTGTGTAACATTAAAGAAATTTTGATAAGTAATCCACTGAATGCGAAGTTGTAACCAAAACAGTTTGGTTACCAAAATTCTTCTTTTGTGTTCTGCAGGAAGTCATACAGGTTTGGAAGGCTTAAATTTAAGCTTTCACCATGTTCTAACCAAATCTCACATGACAAATTTAGCTACCTAAACTACAGCATAATGTGACAAAATCACACAGCCAATCATGATATTTTGATGTTATATTTGATATGGATGGTTGATGGGTTTACACTTTTAGATGTTTTAGTTGCTTTTAAGCAGCAAACTTCTCAAATATGTCATAGGTATTTTACATCTGCATACTTGCTGGGCGTCTTGTGTCAGCCAAGGAACTACCATTGAGATGAATGGGAATGATAACAGCTTAATGTAGACCTCCTTGCTTGGGAGCTCACGTGATCCATCTCATGAAACAGTGGATACTGCAACGCCTACTAGCAACCAGCAGTACTGGAGCGACTGGAAGGCCTCCAGTCATTTTTGTCACAACGCATTGTGTCGTTCGCTTGCAGCGCAGAGTTTCTCCAGCACACTGCTCTGCTGCGAGGTGTTTTTGATAAGATAATGGTGAGAGCTGTCATTCCTCTGAGACTGCTGACCTCTAAATGGGTGCTGAGTGGAGTCTCGGTGTGGTTTCATTTGCTCGGGACAGCCTGGACGTGCTCATGCACTGTTGACTTAAGCGTTCCGCCTGAGCCATCAATCATGGCCGGGTGACAGCCGGCTTCTGAACCCTGCAGAACTTCTGCCAGCAAATATTCCCCTCTCCCCCATTCCCTGCATGTACAACCAGCTCTCTAAACAACAATGAAACACCCTGTTTCTCTCACACGCACATTACAGCACAACACACACACACACACACACACACACACATCACACACACACACACACACACACACACACACACACACACACACACACACACCCGTATTTAACCTCACGGACCCCCACCACCACACATACAGCTCGCCCCACTCTTTCAAAGACCAAGAATTGCTCCTAAATCCTTCCTTCCCATTTTTTCAAAACCGCCAAGACATTTGGAAGAGGTTTTTTTGCAATTATATTTAATCATACGCGGCCGCCCCAATCAGTCGGAGCGGGAGTGATCACATTTGCATGGGTTTCAGGTTCTACCCCTCACGTCAGATCACTGCTCAGCGGCCACAGTACACGGGACCACCTGGGCGATCTTTCTCTCTGTCTCGCTCTCGTTCTTTCTATCTCTCTGACGGTCCACTCGTTCCCTCGCTCTCTCACTGTTTCCTGACTTCAAATGTTTAGTGACTGGGTAATGTGGATGTACACACACACACACACACACACACACACACACACACACACACACACACACACACACACACACACACACACACACACACACACACACACACACACACACACAACACACACGCTGTGGTGTGAACTGTGGTTGATCTGACTGAAAAGCTGCATCAAAGTTACATGTGGTCAATCTGAAATTGGTCAAGTTATATTTTTACTTGGATTTATTTCAATTCTCTCAGAATCTATATTAAAGGGGTAGTTCTCTTAAAAATGAAAATGTTGTCATTTTTACTTTCAAATCAAATATGGCGCTGCTAGACGTGTCACATTAAGTTTGATGTCAATGACATTTTTTAAAATCATCATTAAAATAAATGGATTTAAATAAATCAATAATGGAAACAATGGTTCCAAATCCATCGAAACATCGAATGTACAGTATAAAAAAATTGAATATAATAAGATTAGCCAAATATGACATTTAACAGTGATATTAACTTGGTGTTTTTAATATTAACTTTAAGTGAGCCTTAAATAGTGGCAAAGTAATAAATGTAGAAAATACTTGTATATTCATATATATGTTTATTTTTATATTTATTTATTATTAGGAAAGTAATACAGTCTCTTTATCCTTGATACAGTTCTGTTTTATAAGGCTCTGATTATTCTTTTGATTAAAATGATCTTAATAAATTAATAACTTAACTAAAATCTATGGTTTCAAATGGTACAAGTAAATCACAACAGTATGGTGAAAAAAATGGATATTCATTTTGAGGTTTCCTAAAGATAACATTTAACTGTTTTAAACAAAAAAGTGAGAAAATGAGCATGCGTATCCAGCATAATAACCCATATTTACATATATAAATATTTTAGAAAACTCTAAACCCAATATATCAATACCAATATATATTGTGCATCCCTATAACGTTTACAATGAATTCTCTTTTAAATTTAAGCTTGACAGTAGAGGTCATTAGTGACTGTTTTTTTTATGTGAAAGAGCTGCACAGAACAAAAATGAGCTACAGCATGCGGATTTGGAATGACATGCGCAGTGTCAATAATGATAAATGGAGACAGTTGAACTCATGAATATGCTTACCGGTTGATTATGAGTGTATTTGCGACTATGTCTGTGTGTGATTGTCAGTTTTGTCTGTAGGGTTAATTTTTCAACGGCCTGATTCTCATCACAGAGTACAACAGTCAATCGGCCCACCCAGTCTGTGTGAGAGCGATTCCATCATTCCTACAGATGTGTGCCCATGTTTGTGCGTATGGACATTCTGACCATTGTATGCATGAGTGTGCATTCGTACGTATGTGTGTGCGCGAGGAAAGCCGGTCCTCCTGTAATTTTCCCCAGTGAAAGGCTGCATTATAACCCATTTCCATGACCTCAAGCCAAGCCCTTCCAGTCTTCTCCGTGGCCTGCGTTAGTGTGTGTGTGTGTTTGTGTATCTGTTGCGCATGTGCACGTGGACGTCCTCTAACTGCTTTCCATGTCCTGGAGCCAGGACTCTCCTCTGTAGCCTGCCTTACAGCGCTTGTTTAGACAACAGTGGCGCACATGTTGGCTGAAATACGGCCGCTGAGCTCCTTCGCTCGGGTGAATTAAGCTACGGCATGTGTGCTTAAACCCAGACAGCTCGCTGATTTAGCCATAGATTTAAATGATTGATTTAAGAACCCAACAGCCCACACTTGTTGAAGCGATGACCTTTCGGAGCTTAGGTGGGTCTCAGCGATGGGAAATAAGGGTGAATTTACAGCTGAAAACATACAGCTTCCTTACAGGCCGATATGTTTACATTGTCCACGCAATAATATTTGGTTTACATTTTATGATGTATAAAAAAGAAATTAGGTGTCGCTTCTATTCCCTTTACCCAACTATAAAGATTGAATCTTAATGTTATTTATCAATTAGATATATAAAAGTATGTGTGGGGATATATACAGTGGTGGCCAAAATTATTAGAACGGTAAGATTTTTTTATGTTTTAAAAGAAGTCTCTTCTGCTCACTAAAGCTTCATTTATTTGATCCAAAATACAGCAAAAACAGTGATATTGTGAAATATTTTTTACAATTTAAAAAATAAACTGATTTTCTTCTAAGTCCATTCTAAATATAATGATGATTTGCTGTTCAAGAAACATTTAGGCTTTTGCAACATAATAAATGTCTATACTGTCACTTTTGATCAATTTAATGCATCCTTGCTGAATAAAATTATTCATTTCTTTTCATTTTTTTCGAAAACTCTTACTGACCCCAAACTTTTGAACGGTATGATAATGTTACAAAAGCTTTCTATTTCAGATAAATGCTGTTCTTTTGAACTTTCTATTCATCAAATAATCCTGACTTTTTTTTTTTTACTATTTTCAACATTGATGATGATAATAATAAATGTTTCTTTAGCGTCAAATCATCATATTAGAATGATTTCTGAAGGGTCATGTGACACTGAAGACTTGAGTAATGATGCTGAAAAGCTTTACCAACACAGAAGTAAATTACATTTTAAAATATATTCAATAGGAAACTGTTAATTTTAAATTGTAAAAAAAAAAAATCACATATCACTGTTTTTTTCTGTATTTTGGATAAAATAAATGAAGCTTTGGTGAGCAGAAGAGTTATTTTTCTTTGTTATTTTGTTCATGTTCTTTTAAAACATGAAACAATCTCAATACAGTAAGACGCCTTCTTCCAGCTTCCTTAAGCCTCCCTAATTTCATAACATTACTATTCTAATAATAATATTTCTTTCAATTTAAAGCATTCTGCATACAGAATAAAGTGGAATTGCGGTGAAATGCCGACTCAAATGCCTTCAAATATGTGAAATCTGGACTAAGTAACATGTTATTTCAGCAATTCTGTCAATGAGAAATGACTAAAAGAGGAACAAAATGTATTCAGTGAAAAAGACAGTCTAGTCGTAAAGACACCCTTATTTTCTCTCTTCTCTCTCTCTCTCTCTCTCTCTCTCTCTCTCTCTCTCTCTCTCTCTCTCTCCTCTCTCCTCTCTCTCTCTCTCTCTCTCTCTCTCTCTCTCCTCTCCTCTCTCTCTCTCTCTCTCTCTCTCTCTCTCTCTCTCTCTCTCTCTCTCTTCTCTCCTCTCTCTCTCTCTCTCTCTCTCTCTCTCTCTCTCTCTCTCTCTCTCTGTCAGCGTACGGGACTAAGTTAGGCATAAGCGAATAATTAGGTAATTGCCCTCCTGATTGAGCCCAATAGGAAACGTTTCAATTAGGCTAAAACTGCACGAGGAGGAAGTGGGCTCTTACAAAGGGAAACATTTCTTGTCATGCAACTGTCAGCTCCTCAAGCCCACACCACAAGCTAGGATTTACTGGATACGAGAAAGAGGAAATGCTCAGAATGAAGGGAGCTCGCTTTTTAAAATGCAAGGAAGAGAAATAGGGGGCTAGAGGAAGAGAGAAAAAAAGACAGCAACAAATGATTGCAGTAATTAGGGCTATATTTAAACAGGCCTCTTCTCTGATATGATTTGCCAGTGATCCTCTGTTCAGATAAGAGGAGGGCTTCTCTGAGTCGCCTGTTACAAATTACAACCTTCCAGCCATGGAAGAGACATAGTTTCTGGAAAGAGAAAAAAGAGTAGAGGGAGCGAAAGCTACAGACTGAGAGAGAAAGATATCAGAGCACAAGTGGCAAGAGAACACAGATGGGATTGCATCCTGTTGGACATTATCAGATGTTCGCATTTGTTCTCTTGCCTCAGCTCATCTCATTAGCATCATCTTTGCATTTCTTTTTTGTGATTTCTCTTATTCTATGTTTTGTTATTTTTATTAATTGCTTTATTGTACTTTTTAGTGGTACCTTATTTTCTTTTTTATGCAAAACTAGTCACGTTAATTAAAATTATTATAATTGTTTGGCTGCAAGAATGAGGTTAAGTTTGATTAAAGATTAAGAGCACATGAATTTAAAAAAGAAAATAGTGATGTGCACGAAATTAATAAATACTGCAATATTCCATAAAAAAGCAAGAATTGCCCATTTTGATTTTAATGGTGACTTTGAAAGCATTAACACTACCATTCCAAAGTTAAGGGTTGATAAGATTTAAAATGTTTTTAAGGCTCTTATTTAATTTATTTGAAAATTACTGTAAAACAGTAATATTTTAAGCAATTATTACAGTTTAAAATAACTGTTTTCTACTCTATTTCTTCCTCTTCCTCCTCAGGTTCCAGGATAACGATGAATTTGGCACACAGATAGAGGACAGTCTAAATCTTAAATCTTTAATCCTTATTCTTATTAATCCTAATGTAAATAATAACCATAAGGGCTAAAAAAAAACATTTTTTTAAAGTTATTAAAAGCTATAAAACTATTATCACAAGCATGACCTGAGGCCACTTGCAGCTGATTCTGAGTCTGTAACTCTTCAACACTTTGGCATATTGACCCCAAACTTTGTACTTGTCATTGTCACCTCACACCGATCACACAACATGCATTTAGTAACCGCTATTAGCCAAAAGTAGTCAAAAGTGATTAAATCATATTACTACTGTACTGATTAAACGTATATATTTTTTCCGATGTTCTTCTTAAAATAATCTAAAAAAGTATTGAATTACTCATAGTTGCAGTTGGCACACACGTGGCACTTTTTGTTTTACTCCTGTCATAGTTATTGATGGTGAGAACTACCTGTCCTGATGTGTAAATAAACGAGACCTCATACAGTGGCTCAGACTGTACCCTCAGCAGAGGAATGTGCCTGCGCTCGGTGTTTGCACAGGCTTGAATCCCTTCGGTGGGAAATATGAACTCACACAGAGCATATATTTGACAGCCATGTTCCACAAATAATTGTTTACGACCAGCCATAGGCAAGGCAGCGGTTCATCGGGGTGTTAATTGATCGTCTATGGATGTTTATATGAATAAAAACTGATGGTAATAAATGTACGAGAAGTTGGGTAGTGTTCTGGGGTGTGTGCGCTCTTGTGTTTTTTGTATATGTAAACAGACGCTGCCCTGCAGGCATGTCCCACAGGGCCACAGTGTGGTTAACAGAGTAAACTGTGGTCAATGTTAATACATTTCCTGTGTCTGACGGACTTACCTGAACGGTTCACACATGCCGATTAAAGAGAGTTTCAGTCTGATTTTCTCGTTCTGTTAGTCACTCATTCCATCTCCTTCTCGTTCACTTCTAAAATCACTTTTTCTTACTCTCAAAGTATGAACGTGCATCTACGGGCAGTGGTCTGTCAATTGTGGCCAACCGTGGTGTTCCTCTGGTCAGGCTTGGCACTTCACTGTTCATTGCTGGCCTCCCAAAGTGGGACGAAATGGGCATATGCGTGCTTATACGTCTCCCTCGTTCATTCATTTGTGTTGGGCTTCACGTGACAGCTGTGATGAACGAGAGCCCTGCAGTCACATGCCAACCTGAATCGTCCTGCTGCCTCTTGCTCAAGTGGATTCTGTGGGTTTATAACCAGCTTATACTTGCTTTATCATGTATACCTCTGGATTTAAAGAGTTAGTTTAGTTATATTTTTTAGTGGGACACAGGAGATGTTTATCAGAGTGGGAATTCTTCTTTAAAAGTATTGGGACAGACACTGTTGAACTCGGAAAAATGACAAAATGACGAAAAAAAGTACTGTAAAGCAAGCATAAAGGAACATAAAAGATGATGTTTTTTAAAAACAATATATTGGCTGCTCTATCTAATATGATGGAAGTGTATGAGAAATCGGGCTGTCAATAACTGCAAATGTCTCACAAAAGCACTATGACTTTTTTGTGCGCTATATTTCAAGTCTTCTGAATCAATTTAATAGCTTTAGAAGACAAATAGTCATATTTGGAGATCGGCATTATCTGCCCTCATTCAATTTCATTTTATGGAATATAGTGCATATATTTTATATATATATATATATATATATATATATATATATAATATATATATATATATTGTGCAATATACTTTTTACAGTATATTTTATCAATTCATTAATGTAATAATTTTATTTAGCATGAAATTGATTTAAACGTGATGGTGAAGGCATTTCTAGTGTTATAAAATATTTCTATTGAAGATAAATACCGTGCTTTTGAGCTTTCTATCCATCAAAATATATCACATTTCCACAAAAAAATGAAGCATCACAACGTTTTTCAACATTGATAATAATAAGAATGTTTTAAATCAGCATATTAGAATGATTTTTGAAAGATCATGTGATGCTGAAGACTGAAGTATGATGCTGGAAATTTAGCTGTGATTCACAGGAATAAATTACATTTTAAAATATATTCAAATAGAAAAGTTATTTTGAAATTGTACTAATATTTCACGATTGTTACTGTATTTTGATAAAATGCTTGCAGCTTTGGTGGGCATAAGAGACTTCTTTTTAAAAAAGTAAAAAAAAATCTAACCAACCTCAAACTTATGAATGGTTTTTGCATGTATATAATGTGAATGTGTCTAAAATGTCCTTGTTTCATGGAAGATAGAAATGTTTATTTTGGAACAACATGAGTCAATGACAAATAATGACATGCATAAATGGCAAACATGCCGTTTTCCCAGCTTTCACGGCAAAGATAGTACCATGGCACGAATGTCCATACACATTCACTGCCACAACTTCTGCATTTTCCAGCCTCAACATTAACATCCTCCTGGGCATTTTTCATCTTAAGCGTATTCTGTCATCGGGGTGGGGGAAGGAGAGAAGGCCAGCGAGCTCATTACCGGGATGGGAGAGGAGCAGCGCTGGTAATGTTTTAACCCCAAAATGAGTTCCATTCCTGAGGAGTCCCGTGTGGAGTCAGGGATGTAATGCTCATATGGAGCAGTTTATGAGGATTAAGAGCTTTTATTTAGTCTACAGGGCCAGGCCTGCTCTCAGCGTCTCTCTTCTCTGACTGTAGGCTCAGGCTGTGGGTATTGTGTGGCTGAGCTTGGGGCAAAGACTCTAATTTTAGTCATTCATGCACAACACGATCCTTCTTTATGTAACACACCACACTAGAAGCACAAATCTATTCAGCATTTAAAAATGGTTTTAACAACCATCAACATATTATAAATGATAATGTAGTGGGATCATGTTCTGTATTTTCATTGTATTGTTCAAAAGTTTGGGTGAAGTAAGTTATTGTTTTTTGTTTGTCAGTGAAAACATTTTGGTCACACTTTAGTTTTAGGGTCCAATTCTCACTATTAACTAACTATTAACTATGAGTTTATTAATAGTTAGTAAAGTAGTTATTACATTTAGGGATGTAGAATCATGCAGAATAAGGCATTAATACTGCCTTATTAGTGCTTTATGTACTAATAAACAGACAATATTTCTAGTAATATGCTAATAAGCAACTAGTTCATTGGGAGAATTGGACCCTAAACTAATGTTATCATACTTTTTATAATAATATAATACATAATAAATGCTCTTTTGAACTTTCTATTCAAGGAGTCCTGAAACAAAATCACAGTTTCCCCAAAAATATTAGGCGGTTTTCAACAATAATAATAAATAGAAATGTTTCTTGAGGAGCAAGAATGATTTCAGAAGGATTTTTTATTAAACGGCCTTAGTGAGCATGAGAGACTTCTTTAAAAAAACAGTCAAAATTCTTACCACCTTACCAAATTTAATTATTATAAAGTATATGGTATTTGTCTCATCATTGTATTATTATTAAAACCTACATTTGCTTTTTTAAAGGGATAATGTATCATTATCTAAATTTAATCATTTGTTTTCATGACTGGTCAACCTTTAATATTAACTTTATTGAAACTTTCTATAATATTTATAATAATGTTATTATGCATAAATGTTCTTATATTTAGGTTAGTCTAATTTTTATCATGATTTGTTAATGGAAGTTAACGTGTGTGCAAAAAAAATGTAATAAAACAATTTTTTTGGGGTGTTGATAGAGTTTTAATTGTGTTTGGCCAGAAAGTTTCACAAATCTAAGAGAATTCAAATAATACCATCTTTGTATATACACCAACCTTTCATTACCTGCTAGGGTTTCAAATAGTGTTAAATGTCTGACGGGATTATGTGTTCACTGTGGGTTACTGTGATTTCACCACATCCAGTGCCGTTTACTGTGTGAGTTTTCTGTTCTCTCCTGGTAGTGGCCTCTCTTGTAATGGCACACAGACAGAATAGGCTACTTGTGATGATAACTTCTAAAGATTTCCCCTGTGCATTTACACCATTTACAGCTGAAAACGTATTGCACATTCTAATACAAACTCCAAAATGATCTGTGAGTTCTCTGGTAGCTTGATGTCTCCGCTTCTTCTCTGTGATTTTTATTTAGTGTGTGTGTGTAGTTTTTGTTTGTGGGGGTCTGTTTCCTCATTTGCATGTGTGCTTGCGTGTCTGAGCTTGCAGTGTGTGTGTGGCTTTCCCCTCCTTCTCTCTCCCAAAAGGAAAAGTTTCATGTTCGCTCACTAACTCGTCCCTGTAGAGGGCCAATTGCAACCAGTTGGCCACCAGTCTGGTCCAAAATAAACATTTGGAGAGAGGAGACTATATAGGCAGGTACCGGGGGCCTCTCTCTCTCTCTCTCTTCTCTCTCTCTCTCTCTCTCTCTCTCTCTCTCTCTCTCTCTCTCTCTCTCTCTCTCTCTCTCTCTCTCTCTCTCTCTCTCTCTCTCTCTCTCTCTCTCTCTCTCTCTCTCTCTCTCTCTCTCTCTCTCTCTCTCTCTCTCTCTCTCTCTCTCTCTCTCTCTCTCTCTCTCTCTCTCTCTCTCTCTCTCTCTCTCTCTCTCTCTCTCTCTCTCTTCTCTCTCTCTCTCTCTCTCTCTCTCTCTCTCTCTCTGGCTTTTTCGCTGTCTTCCTTGGGAAACTCTCTCTCTGCTGTATATACTGTGTGTGTGACTGTATACTTACAGCTCTGCAAACCTTTGTATATGCTATCCTATTGATTGCACAAAGAAAACAAGCTTCTCCTTTAATCTTGTGAAATGTGCTTTTTATTTCTCAGGCTCTCCCGTCTGACACATTCATTATAAACGCAAAGCTGTAGGGTGTCGCATGGCTCTACGTCATGTATGTGATGCTTGATGTGGGCAGGTGTGTGTAATTCATGGATACAGTGTGGTGGTTTGAGGCTGATGACCAGGGACTGGTTTAACTGGGACGGGGGGCTCAGCAAACGTGGCTCAATTTAGGCCACATTAATCACACTGCCATTTCCTCACATCAGCCGGTGTCTGATTGGCCAGCGAGTGGTTTCAGCATAATGAGCTCAGGTGACTGAGCAGAGAGGGCCGCTCTGTTCTCCTCTTCTCTAGAGGACCGGGCCAATTCAGCGACAGATTTCAAAGAAATCAGATAGATGTCAAAACTTTAAGTACATAAAACAGCTATCTCTCTACAAGAAAAATATCATTCTAATTATGTATTCACACCTTTGTCATGATTCGATTCCATTTAATTTTCGATTCACAAGCTTGCGATTCAATTTCAATTCTAATCAAATCAAGCCTTGAGTTAGCTATATTATTGTTTAACAATCAAGAACACCACACATAATTTAATTCAATATATTAAATAAAAGATATGTGATACATAAATTATTAAATTAATATGATTTATGAATATAATTAAATATATTCATATAATTTAAAAGGGTCCTATGCTCTTTTACGAAGTCTTGATTTTGTTTTTGGGGTGTCCTAGAATGTTTTCATGCTTGATGGTTCAAAACACGCATTATTTTTCACATATTTTACATTATTACAGCTCCACTCTTCCCAATGGTTGAATGAATCCCAGTGTGTTGTGATTGGCAGCGCTTATGCGAATGTCATGCCCCATTCATAACTGTGAGCTCTATTCAGATGTAAATATTAACGATGGCTTCAATTTTAAACCATTTCAAGCCAGATTCAGACCCTGACAATGTTAAAAATAAGAAGATTTTGCTGAACTGATTTCAAGCACGGACTTTGCAAGCACGGATTTTACAGGACGTTTTAGAGTGGTGTTTTTTTGTTGTTGTAATTTTCTTTTAGGTACAATGTTATCCACCATTTAATTATATTTGTCGGAAAACTATGGTAATACAAAAAGTAATCGATCAAAAAATCATGGATAATTTTCCTAAGGGGCAGTGAACAGTCTCACAAAAGCAAGAGCTTAAGAAAGCTGAAGTAAACACTACATCAATACTGTAATGTTTAGCAGGATAGCGGAGGCAAAGCTTTGCCCTTCTTTTACATCATAGCTATCATAGCAACTACATAAAGCTTATAATTGTAACTGTTAATAGAAAACACTACAAATAATAAGACATACTTACACGTTGCAATCCATAAACAACAAATTGTCCCGACAAAATGGGAATGGATACGTCTTTCAGGAGAAGCTTCTGCATTGCACTCTCTTCTGGAAGCTGTTCTCCGTAAAATGTGGAGCGCACAGACAAACGCTGAGGTTCGAATGTTCAGGAACAGTGTTAAAAATTAATTTTAGCAGCCCAACATGGCCTCATCCCCTTTGTTGCATGTTTCCAGAGTTTGTGATGGCACCAACTCGGGAAGAAGCTCGTTGTAGTCCCTAGCCGTAGTCCTTAAAAAGCGACTTCTGTAAAAGAAATATCTCCCTTTGCATTAAACTTTAAACATCGTAACTTTGCAGATCTTAAACAGCAACATTACATAGCTAATAAAGTTATGAAAAAGTGAAATCATAATAAATAACCCCTAAAATTGACCAAATCCTTTATTATATAGATTGCATTATTTTTTTTTAATTTAAATTCCATATTATTTTTATATTCTAGTTATTTCAGTGTTTATATTTATAACTTGTATTGTCTTCATAATTTATTGCATTAAATTAATGTTTTAAGTACTTTAATTATTATGATTTTAATATTTCGTATATGGTCAAAAACAGGCATTGTAATAGTATATTCAAAAACATGGTTTAATAACTAACAGAAATAAATTCTGGATATTGTCAATAACCTGCTAACAAAGAAACATAATGGGTTTACAAAAAAGTCGGTCATGTTTTTTATGGTTCTGATTTATTTACTTTCACTTTCCTTCCCTGAGGATTTTTCCTCTTTGCTCAGTTGCAGCACTAATTCTTTGCTTATACGTTCTTGTTCTGAACTTGACATTTTTGTTTTATCTGTATTTTTCTGAAAGAATTATTGAGTTGAGAATTGCAGTCAGTTTGGCTGAGGGACAATGGCTCATAATGTCCATAAAAGAAGATGAGTGTTAAAATTTGAATGGAAGGGATATTTAAAAAGCAGAACATGTAAAGGTATAGTTTTATGCAGGTTGGCCAATTAGTGACCTATGAAATCAGCTAATATTCCCACAACATGATGGTGCTATGTTTAGTTTTACACAAATGAGGGCGGCTGTGAGGGTTAGACTTCTGTTCTTTGAGTTTCTCATTTTATTTGGTGTAACATTAAATGCATATTGATACAGATTAAGAAATAATGATGATTCAGTATTTACACAAAAACAACTATTTAATAGTGATATAAAAGCAAAACTCACCTCTTGACCTTCAGATGTTGTTTAAAGATCTTTTTTTTCGTAGCTGACCCGCTTCTTTAAAACATAAAAAAACTTTTTTCTCTTAAAACAAGAATGAAATCAATAAATATTTTTTAAACTATATATATATATATATATATATATATTATATATATATATATATATATATATATAGACCTAATTAAAAAAAGTTAGAAATAAGTAAAAAAAGATTTGCTTAGTTTGAAGAGAGAAACATGTCAGACCATAATTTTGAGTAATTTCCAATAGATGCTTTAGGACTGAATGGAATTACAGTATAACAGTATTTAATTAAAGGCCCGTTCACACCTAGAACGATAACTACAACAATATCAGCGTCCACATTAAAGCACAATATCGTTCTTTTTATTCTAAGGTCATGCTGCAGTTTTGTCGTCTGCAGCTTTAATGCTCAAGCTCTTAAAAGCAGGATGGATTCTGATTGGCTGTCAATGTTTTTATGAATCATCAGCTGAAGACAAAAATCGTTCTGTTGTTTCTCTGTACTGTTATCGTTATAGTTGTGGTGTGAATTTAGAACCATTTTTAGAGCTATTTTAGAGCTAGAGCTAGTTATGGTCCTTGGTGTGACCTGGTATCATGTAAATGATTTAGAGTGTTTGCAGCTTTCATGGCATTCCGGACACACATACAGAGATTTTAACTATGTGAAGTATTTAAAGGTCATTTACATTTTACCAACTTAAAAAAACCTAGCATAAAAATCCCTGTTTAAACTAGCATTGGCACTATTAGATGGCTATGTGTACGTTGTTATGTATACGTGTGTCGTCAGACGAAAGAGAGGCGCAGTGGAGTGTGTGTGTGGAAGGCGATCTGTAGCCTGTCGTACAGGTGCTTATAATTTGCAGTGATTAATCATTGTTGTGTTTGGGGGTGACATGTTGTTTAATACATCTGTCTGTCTTCCCTCTCTCCATCCCGGGCCAGCAGGCCACGGCATGCTGGGTGTCACTGAGGGGTTAATGTGCAGAAACACACCAACACACTCTGATTTACACATCACACATTTAGCATTGTAATAGAGTCGCCACTCTTTGTACAATATTTGAAGAATAGGAAAACCTTTATACAAATTGTGCGTGTGTGCGTGTGTGTGTGTCCGTGTCCGTGTGTGTGTGTGTGTGTGTGTGTGTTTGCTTTGGGTACAGGGCAGGCAGCCTGGTCAGTGCAGGCTGTAAATCAGCTGGTCTCTGATGGAATTCTGACAGACAGGAAGCTAATCTGTCCCTCGTGTGTCATTACGGCCAACCTCCCAGATTGCCACATATCCTGCTGCTACGCTCATCTTCTGCACACACACACATTCAGCCCGGCTGCCAGAGACAGTAACAAACACACATGTTGAACATAAAGTGGCTTTGGCTGTGTCAAGAGTTCATTGTCCACATCTGCCAGAGAAAGAGCTCAAACAAGAGTTCTCTCTCTCTCTCTCTGGCTCCATCCACATCTCCAAACCCGCTTTCCCTCATTTATTGTTGATGGTCATCATTCATTCGTTCGTTTTAGAGATGTTACATTCACCGTGTTGCTTCTCTTCCTGCTTAAAGGGATGGTTCACCCAAAAACGACATTTCTTTCATTACTCATCCAACCTCATATTGTTTCAAACCTGTATGAATGACCGCTGCCTTTGAAGAATGTTCCGGCTGCTTTTTTATATACAACAAAAGCGAATCGGGACTAGAGACAAAAAGTAGTTAATCTGACTTCTGTGCTATTTTTGAAGCCTGTAAATCCATTTGTATGAGGATCAGATTAAAAACCTTTTCTTTGAAAATCTTTCTGTAACTGAATGCAATGTGCCAAGTATGAATATACAGAAGTTAAATTTAGATTTAAGAGCGTATAGAAACTTCAGTTGTAATATGTCACTTAATTTAAATTATCTTCAGAAGACTTAGAATAAAACACATAATTGGTATGAATCAATTGGGGAGCTTTTTTGTCCTTTAGTGTGCTTTGGTTATGTGGAAAAGAGCAGCTTGGCAATTCTTTAAAATATAGTTATTTTAATATTTTATTAAATATATTCTACCAATCAAAAGTTTGGATCTGTAAGTTTTTTTTTTTTTATACTTTATGCTTTTTAGAAATGAATACTTTTAATCAGCCAGGAAACATTACATTTATTGAAAGTGAAAGATGTTTACATCATTTCTCATACTTGTTTTCTACTTCAAATAATTCTCGTTCTTTTGAAATTTCTATTTATCAAAGAATCTTGAAAGAAAAAGATGTATATTCACAGAATAAATAGTTGGATTATGTCTATGGAAAGTCCCTAAAACATGAAAACCCAACGTTGTGTGTGTGTGTGTGTGTGCGTGCGTGCGTGCGTGCGTGCGTGCGTGCGTGCGAAGAGTTACAAGAGTTTAATTTAAAGAGCTAGTATGTGTAAGCAACCATATTTCACTCGTACGCCCCATCTTTGCGTTTCATATCTCAACCCACTGCTTGCTTTACGGCTCTGCTGTAATACCACAAGCTCATGAGCAATTTCAGTCTGACAGTTTGAAATATTTTTTTGAATACTTTGACAAATTGCTGTATGAAAAAAGCCCAAAATATAATCGGCTGGTTTGGAAAGTGTCCAGTATTAAGATCCTGACCCTTCAATTATAGAGTTATGGTGCTTGTTTTCATGCATGGTGCTGAATTTCATTAGTGGTTATATAGCACTTTTTTGCATGAATACTGATGCTCAGCAATAACGATGCTATATGTGAAAGACAGCTATGTTTTAGTCTTAATGTAAATGAAATATTATTGTGGCTGTTGTAAGGAAAATCTTTAGAATTTTGTTTCTTTTCCTTGTCATGTCAATGGAGTAAATTCTTGTCGAAGTATGTTGACTTATTCAACAATACATTTTAAAAATGCACTTAATACAAACAGTGGAATAGATACCTCTTCTGATGAGCATATTTTTTATTTCGAAATTAGTTTAAAAAATGCAGGTTTATATAATGAAGCTTGTGTGCTCGAAACATCACCTATGTGAGAGTCTGTCAATAAATGTTATATGTTTGGAGTTATGGTGTGCCAAATGTATTATTATTATTTTTTCATAATGTATTATTTTAATCATATATATATATTATTTGTATTATTGTTATTGATTTTTTTTTTTTTTTGGTGGAATAAAAAAATGTCGAGTAGATAGATACACCTGTCCTAATATCGTAATAAAAACGTATTAAGTAGTTTGGCATCTTATATTATTTGCTGAAATATATTTTGAAAAAAAGTTTTTTCATGAAAAATATATATAAAAACTTATATAAATAAGGAAATAAATTAATAAAAAATAATAACTGATTCATATGTATACATTCACATTAATTAAAGATGTAATGAAAATTTTAAGTTTCATTTGATGGTTATACCATAAGACATTTTAGTCATTAAATTTAAACTTTTCTTATATGGTATAAAAGTTTTTCAAAACCATATGTAATCAACGTGAATACAAAGAGTACGTTTCTAAGAACTTGGCCCATGTGTTTGAAACTAGATTTTTAAAAGATTTTCCTTTTCTTTTTTAGTCACAGACATTATTTTTCCTTACCTTTAATGCATTTTCTGTGTATGTGTACCTGTGTGCACATGTGTAATTGTGTGCATTTATACATGTGTACCTGTGTGCACATGTGTAATTGTGTGCATTTATATGCCAACCACGGATTATGATGACAAGTTCGATTTTTCCCAGTGCACGTGGAATCACTCGCGTTGCTCTTGCCAGGTTCCCCGGTGCCAGCCGCTGTCAGGCCTGCCATGTCATCAGATCGGACAGGTTACTCGCTCTACGGATCAGGATAATTCATTGCACCGCCTCCAATAATGACAATACATCACACAACGCACAAAAAAGGCAAGGCTGCATGGCTGATTTCATAATTACTGCCGTATGTAACACAATCACACGCTCTCATCAGACCCAAACCGCCACCATGGCTGGCCAGCACCGCTTATGTAACGTTTGGAAAGAAAGCGTCTGTGCGAGATTGTGTGAACTTTATAAAACCGAGACTTTTAGAGACAGTTTAGAGATGCTTAATGTGTTTTTTGTGTGTGTGTGTGTGTGTGTGTGTGTGTGTGTGTGTGTGTGTGTGTGTGTGTGTGTGTGTGTGTGTGTGTGTGTGTGTGTGTGTGTGTGTGTGTGTGTGTGTGTGTGTGTGTGTGTGTGTGTGTGTGTGTGTGTGTGTGTGTGTGTGTGTGTGTGTGTGTGTTGGTTTTCTCTGAGGCTGGGTGGTGAAACATGTTTCTCTTGTGTTTGGCCAGTGCTGGCTCAGTGCGTTTACACTTCAGTAATGGCTTCCTGCTTCAGTCTCTCACGCTAAACTAGAGGAGGGGACACACACATTACAGCACACACACATTTTTAATCTACAAGGCAGACAAACACACTCACGCAGAAACACATACTGTAAACCCTAAATTGGCAGAATTGAAAAAAAATTGAGGTAATCATTTATCAAATTTAAGAATCAAAAGTTTCAAATGGTTTTGTACAACACAAGCATGATAATTGTGATATAATTAAAATATTGTCTGAACAGTTTGATACCATTAGTGTCATATCATTTGCGGTTAGCCACAAAAAACAGCAACACAAGAAAAAACCCTGGTTACACTGTATTTTCGGGTGTCCTTGTTACAGTACATGTAAGGACTGAGTGATGTTAATTTACATGTAATTAATATACGATTAGAGTTTGGTTTAGGGTTAGTTGCATGTAATTATGCATAATATATTGTTATTATTATACAGTACATGTAACATATATCAAGGACACTGTAAAATAAAGTTTCCGAAACCCCTATAATTCCCAACATAACATAACTAAGATATCTCTGCCTACATTAAGCTTGTGCAAAATGACACAAAATAACACTTACTTTTAACATTTATTCTTCTAATTCATTCTGACGCAAAGTATGCTGGGATCTATAAATCTGCTGCAACTCATTCAGTTTAAGTTCATCTTCATTAATTTAGATATTGAATTCATGTAACTTTTTCAGTAACACTTTACAATACGGTCCCAGTTAACAGTAGTTAATGTTTTAAATGGGCTATATATAGAATAAAGAAAACTGTTATTAGTGGCTATTAAAAATGAAAATGATGTAATCATTCACTCACCCTCAAGTTGCTCCAAACCTGTATGAGTTTCTCTCTTCTACTGAACACGAAAGAAGATATTTTGGAGAATGTTGGACAAGCAGTTGACTTCCATAATATTTATTTCTTTTCCTTTTTAGGTAATTGAATTCATGATAGTTTGATTATTAAGTATGAGACTGTAGAATATATGACTATGAGACTAGTTTGAATGAATCCCTTTTCTTTGCATGACACATTGACATGACAGTACAGAATATCTCTTTTGGCATTATTTTGAACAAAGTGTTTTTGTCTATTAAGTTCAATGAGCATTCAGTAATATTTCAGTGAAATGAACTCACTGTTTGGTTTTACAGTGGAACTTGGCAGCTCTACCTTATACTATCATCAGCTGTCTTAGATATATATATTTAATATGCAAGCACACAAATGTGTTTGTTATAGATCTTTATTTCCCTCGAATATTTTCATTGTTTCCTTAAGAAGACCCCCTGGGGAAAGGAAAGATCATATCACTCCCTAAGAATGTCCATTGTTCTTTCCCATAATTCTGGGATCTGCTTGTGCACCTTGCAGGCAGAGGGCTGTTTTTCGACCTATCTTGCTCCTCCGTACAAAAGACGGCGGGTCTGTGTGTTCGGAATATCAAGCTTATTATTGAGTGATGGGACGGCAGAGATGAGTCTTCACTCACACAAACTCTCCCCAGCGGCGCCTCAGGCCGACACAGATCCAGGGCCCCCTTTCCTGCACTTGTCCAAAGAGACACAGGGTGTTAACAGGTAATTAAAGAATTTACTGCCCCACTAAAACTCTATTATTGCTGTTCCCGGCCCATAATTGGGTTCATTATCAGCTTTTATGGACTATAGGTGAGCGTTTCCGAAGCAGTGGACAAAGTGCTCTGCAGCCGCTGTCCTGCTCATACACGGTGCGTGAGTTTCAAGAGGTCACATGTTGTCTCCAGCTCTCGTGTTTTCACGACCAGAGACAATCTTACCAAAAATACTGCTATAAAAGAGTGAGATGGCTACACATTGGGTAATCAATAATTTCTGAATGAGTTTAGCCTCATTTAGAACTATAACTAAAATAGGCAAGGCCTTTGAAAGGGAATAAAAGTGGTCCAGATCACTAGTTCACACAGAGTGACTAACACTTGAGTAATTAGTGATGCGTTTTATGACCATGTTCACAGTAAAACAGACAATAGCTCATGCGCCGACATATTAATGTTGTCATTTGTAATTAATTGGTAATTCTTTATAATTTGTTTCAATTAAGGCTTATCTCATTCAGTAATTTTTGATTACCTAATAAGGAACTATCTTCGTATTACTTCGTTAATCTTGTTTCCATATTAGTTATTAGTAGCAGCAAATTAGTGTTAGTAATAATGTTTTTATTATCTATCTAAATAATAAAAAGTTAATTTGAACAATCATGCGTGGAAAACCATTTCAGAAACATTTGAGTTTTATTCATGAATTGTGATAATCGTACATACTTATTTCTTTTATTTTTTGTATTATTTATATTAATCATATTAAAATATATACATTTATACAAGAACTTTTTAGTTGCAAGAAAACGGATTTCTTGTCAAAAATCTCATTTATTATGGCAGTACATCTAATTTATAATCAGCTGTGGCCAGTTGTAGCCCACCAGTAATGCTTAGACAATCTAGCAGCACAAACAGTACAGCAAGTTGGAACATGAAACTGGTAGTTGAAACTTACATTTTGTTGTTGTTGCTATGTTAATTATTTTTTTTTTAATTACTGCAACATACTGTAATTTAACAAACAGTTCTTTAAGTTTTGTTTTTTCCCAATTAAAGTAGATTCAAGGCACTTTACTTTAATGCATATTTACCCGCAGAAAATACAGTAGCTGTGTGGGGAAGTTATCAAGATGGCCACCGAGTGCACTCACTTTCTTTTTAAGGGACTTTGGTGAACGCCCATTGGGAGTGCAGAACTAATATAGCGTGAAGCGTGTCATTTGTATTCTCTTTCATTCTTCAAACTCTCATTTGTTTGTCTCCACGCCACATACTTCCCAAAACACTTTTACTCAACTCTAGCTTTCATGGTAGGTGAAGATGGCCAAGGTTGTTTTGCAAAATATAGCAACTCCTGGGTGTGTATGTGTGTACCCTATCACAATTCGTGTGTGTGTGTGTGTCCATCTCTCTCCTCCCTCTCACTCTCTCATGACTGTCCACTAGGTGACAGTAATGACACAGCTCATCCTCTGGGGTGATTGACATGGGAAATATCATGTTTTACACATAATACAGGGCACAGCATGACTATATACAGTGTGCCAATAGTCAGTTGGTGTGCTTAATTTGATGGACATTATTTACAGATAAACACTAACTACCTTAGACATATCACGTGTCAAACAATACTTAGCTACATGATATCAGCTACATTAGTTTAAAATATCACTAGAATGTTTGTACTTGACTTTGTATTGAGAGATGAACACATTAAAGTGTGTTCTTTGAGGTGGGTCTCCAACTGCACGCCCAACTAACAAGAAAAACATTGAACTGGCTTAAATAAACAAAAACCCAGACAAACAGTTGAAACACATAAAAGAGCCGTGAAACTGACACCCCCACACACAGGGCAGTGTAGCCGGCGGCCCCAACCACCCTCATTTGATGGTGATGGGCTTTTCAGATTGCACCGAGATTGTGCGAGGCTAGGCTAGTTTGAGGAAACACTGCATTCATTTTTAACAGCTCCTTCCGTGTATTTTCTGTGGAAATGTTCATGTAAATGTGGGCAGCGTTTTTTGCATATGTTGGTTTTTGTTTTGTTAACTTATTCAGGTGTTGGAGTTCTCTGAATACAGTGCAGAAACAAAGTGAGCTGTTTGTCTGTTCAGCTACAGTGATCTAAGAAGGAAATCGTTCAGCTACAATGTTTCGTTTGGAATTAGGGTTAATTATTTATTTTATTTATTTTTTGCTAGCTGACCTATTTTGAGTTTAGAAATAGCTTGCATGGAAACTACCCAGATTATACACTTTGAAAAATGGTTTAACCTGACAATTTGTGTTATTGTTTTTACTCTGCTGTATTGTTTATGTTCCACGTTTGTTAGCAGACTATGCTGCCATTGTTCAATGGAGCGCTGCATTGATGACGTATTTTTAAGCCCAACAAGGAAGTATGCATCTCCCTGTTTCCCTCAACAAAAACCCAATAGGATTTTTCCATTGGCTTTTGGATAAATGCAGAAAATGAGCTCTGTGATCAACAAAAGTTTATTATGATTCTTACACACTTTGTTTTATCATGATAACAAAAGAACCAGTGCCGTAAGGTGTGTCTTAGTGATGACGCTGAAGGTGAGATCGTTCGCCAGCTTAGTGGAATGGTATGCAATGCACTAGTTTATGATCGAATCAGAAAAAAAATTAACAAGCATGGTTTCTCGAGAGAGAAATTGCAAGATCATAAGCAAAGATGCTGCAGACACATTACACATCACATCAATGTCAGGTGTCTTTACTGGATCTTTACGAGTTGTGTGTGAACGCATGCACAAATTCCAGAAAATCACCAGCAGTATGAATTTACCAAAATCATCGATCAACGATCCCGGGACAAATCCTAATTTTAGGCATTTAACCAAAAACCCATTGACTTCAGGACAATAGTTTGGCCTACAGAAATACATCATCCTAACTCTGTCTTCTGAACTAGTTCTATTCTACCACCAAGACCTTTGTGGTTGCCTTATTTGCTTATAACTTTTCCAGAGAATGGACTACAACTGCAAATATATTTCCAGTATCCTGGTTATCATTAGTTAATGCAAGATTTGCATTTAATGTCCAGCCTTTCGGCTGTATCTCTTGTATGTTTATATGTAGTCCTCAAGGTATTTGCATCATGTGTTACAAATGTTATCATCTGTGAAATTCGATCTCAGGTATTTTCCATCTGCAGGAACGTAAATGCATGATTGTGTAAGGTCGTGTCAGGTCAAAAAACTTGTCAATGACAAATAGGAATGTGATGAGAAATCGTTTTAAAAAATCTAGCTCTGAAAGCAAATGCAAATTTGTGTTTTTAATATATATATATATATATATATTATTTTTTTTTTTTATTTTTTTATAACTCCAGAAGTACAAAGTTCTGAAAACATTTTTTACACATTGGATAATGTACACTATATACGTATGTATATAACTGTCTTTATGAATTAGATTTTTTTTAGTCTATGTTTTTAAAAAAGATTTTCCAAGAAAAAAGTGTCATGTCATTGACCCATTTGTCGCATTACCTTTGTTGCCTTAAAGAAAGGTGCTGTGGCCATGTTACAGTGATGATATCAGATGGTAAAACAATAGGCTATTACTTTGATGTTTACCGTGTTACTTTGTGTAACAGCATATTTTGAGACTAACTTCCATAAAACCTCTCACTAACCATGATTTGAATATGCAGGACAATAATGTAATTTCTCTATGAAGAAAGGTTTCAGATGTGCCAAAAATGTCTTTAGACCTGTGCAGTAGAAGACAGATAAAAGCTGTCCATTTAAAGAAAAAGAAAAAACTAGGAAGTGAATATATTTGACAAGTTACTTGTAGCTTTAATTCTCCCTCCTATTAAACCTCAGGTTACCATATTTGAACAGTGTAGATGTCTCCATTTTGTTTGATGTTATAATTTATGTTTTTAATTGCTTTCATTCAGGCATGTATATTTGTACAGTATGCTTTCCTCCTAAAATGTTTTTTTTTAAGCTTTAAAACGAAACATCTACAATATGAATATAGTCACGACTAAGGGGCGTACACATAATAAAAATACACATTTTATCATAAAAACCCAGAAATTTTAATTTAAAGTTCTGCTACAACATGGCATGCAAACTAGGTTAACAGTGAAACACACACTGGCAACGTGTTTTGTGTAAGAGCTATTGACCAATTAGAATCCAGGAGCAAAACTATCAATTTTATTACTTTCTTTATGGCGATTCCTATGCACACATGAGAATTATAATTAAAAATCAGTTGAATCATAAGTCAGGTTTGGCTAAATGTGTACATACTTGTATGCATATAAGCACAGACAGAGTGAACTACTTATCTGCATTTCACTTCACCCAAACCGCCCCCCCGTGAGCCAGCGCTGGAATCTGATGCCGGTGTGAGGTTTCGAGCCTCTGATGGCTAATCAGATGTTCATTGTTAGTCAGGATGACATATAGTGCAATGCGGTCATGCCGCCTGTATGTTTAGCATTCCTGTGTGTGTGTGTTTTGAGAAGCCGTATTCACAAGGTTTAGTGTGGAGGTGTCACTGATGATGAGGGTGTGCTCGATTAGCTACTGGTGGAAGCGGGAACGAGGCCAAACCTCATCGCTCTGGACTGATGTGAAAAGGAATGCCTGATACGCTTCTCCCAGATTGCCAACCTATAAAGAACGCTCGAAAGCCATCTCAGGAAAAAAAGGTCCTAATATTGTTGTCAACAAGATTTATACCCGGCAAGGAAACATTTAGTGAGTTATCTGCTGAAAGAATTTTTGAAAAGTGTCATGAACGGCAATATGTCGAAACCATCACTACTATTTCACGCATGGTTGCACAACTTGACTTATTCACCATGTCAAGGCAGACCATTCAAAGTGATTGATGTGTCAACAAGAAGGATTAGCACATGTGAAATTATTTAGATATGTAAAGTAAATGAGGGTGTTTTATCTCAGTAACACTTAGACAGAGCCAAGAGCATTTTCTGCCTTATTTGAAGTAACTCGAGTGTGACTGTAACCCATGTAGCTGAAGAGCCAATGCCAACAGCTGTCTTAGTCAGCTAACACTGATCATAGTTACGGTGCTGGTCGTTAGCTTCAGTTACAACTAACTTAAGACAGTATATAGCGTCTCGACACTGTACTTCAAGTGAACGCCCCCTTCCTTTACCCGCTAAACCTTTCTTACAGGCTTTTAGGGCAAATCTGCTCACTCAGTCACTGTCTCTGGGTGATTGATGACACCTGTGCATGTTGAGCAATCATTTACTGTCACTGCGCTATTTTCCTTTCTTACGTTGCGTGGGAGCAAGACTCGGGTACTTGCCTGAGCCAAAACCAACTGCAAGATAGCGATCTCAACTGTGGTGATGAATGGTCTTCTATCAGGGAAGATATCAGACTATTATGAATGCATGCTGAGGAACAGTTGCCTGGAGTCCATGTGTTATCACCTCTATGGACTGTTCGTATCTTACTCTTAACTGTTCTATTAACATTTCCTAGTTATGCTGGGCGTACACCTAAAGACTTTGAAAAGATTTAGAAAAGACTTTATAAGATTATCAGCTCACATCTAAAGACTTGGGTTCACAGTTTTTAGTCTCAGACTAAATATTTTACAAACACTGAATCTTGTAGTGACACTATTTACAAGACTACAACTAGATTTTGCGTGCATATGACGTCATCGCAAACTGTTTTCATGATAGAAAACAGAACGAGGGTCAATCTTGTTTTTTTTTCTTTTATTAATTCGCTGCTATTATTTGCAGTTGAGTGAACAATACAGGTTTACTGTGCGTGTGTCACATAACGTGGACTTCTGCTGCTTGCAAACGGACTATTTTGAGGAGACAGTGGATTTCCAACTTTGTTGCCCTGATCCCACGCGCAATGCACGAATACACTGCAGGCTCACTCTCGCTCGTATCCAAGGTAAATCATCAACACTATCATCCCTTACAAGAGTTTTATTTAACTGAATACATCACAATAAGCTAAAATGCATGCGCAGGTTTCTTTACTTCCTGAACAAGTGCGCACCCGAGTCCCTGTTGCTTTCACATTCATGCGAACCACGGCACGGTTCGGGAGCAACCGGTTTTTAACCAGATAACAGACTTCTTTTCTTTTCCACTCTGTCGTGGTATGAATGGCAGTTTACATCAAAAAGACACGGCTGCTCTGCCCACAGCTCGACAAGGCGCTCCTCTTTATCCATGGTCCATTTTTGCCTAGGCTACTTGGCGCTCGTTCGTTGTGTTTCCACGTCCGTTGACATGTTTCTTTATTGTGACTGATGGCTTCCTGTTTTCTGAGAACGATTTTATTGGTTGTTGATTGTTTTACGTCACTATGACTACGCTAAGACTTGAGATAATATCAAACATGTTTGATATGAAAGACTAGAGAAAGACTGGCATAAATCGGGTCGCCGACTGCAGATTATCACCTCACATTTAACGATCGAGACGACGGGAGCGCGCCGAGACTCCAGTAAGATTTCTTTAGTCTGGGACTGTGAAAATCCTTTGGTGTACGCCCGGCATTAGGCGACAAAAGAGCAATGCTTGAGGCAACTCGTATTACAACAGTGCCTATTTTAAGGTGTGTGCTAGGGTGACGCTGACCGTCTAGTCATCCAGCTGTGAGATACATCTATATATAGGCTAGGATATATATTCTCTGTATGTGCCATGTATCTCACATTCCTCTCTGACTGAGAATGTTACACACCTGGCTTGGGTGACTTCCTACAGTTTGGTTTTTACATGCTTCATTTGGGAAAGCCTTACGTCAGACTTTCCATGTATGAAAAAAGTTAATCATGAAACAGGCATATTGTTAAAATAGATAATATCACCAATGATGAACTCACAAACATGCATTGGTTTCATTGTTGCAGAGTGTAATTTGAGAAAGCGTCTTGAGGGCAATGGCCTCTCCGTGTCAGTCTGTTTCAGTGCGCGTGTTGCTGTTCTCTCGCATGTAAATGCGGGTGTAGACGCCTCAGTTGACAGAAACTGTCAGTGCTATTGTGATTCAGATACAAAAGACTCAGCAAATAATGGAAGTCAATGAGATATCACTCACTGAGGCGGAACTAAGCCTAAAACACCAACCAGATGGCAGGTCAATTTCTGCCTGAACTTTGACTAAATGACAATATTACATTGGGGTTCAGAGAGAGACTTTCTATTTCTCCACTTTCTCCACTCTCCACTGCACTTAAAGCACATGATCAAACAGTAGCATGTGCTGACAGCTACAGAAATCCCATAGTGCAACTCAACATTTGGATGGGAAAGCCTACAGAGATTTTTGGATCAGAATGGAGCAGGCTCTTGATCATGTTTGATTATGCTCCTCTTGATGGATTACCAGAAGCGTAGATGTTGTTGTCTCCAGCTGATCATATCGATTCTGTGGTTGCATTTAAAGGTTGTCATTTGCATTGCTAATTTAGGTAAATACTCGAGCAGATAATTCCTTCATCAGGAAGAACTGTAAGAAAAACCTGGATAATGTTTTCTATTCAATTGAATTCAGTAAATATTCCTCAATCATGAAGCTATGCCTGGCTTAAGATCTGATAGGGTGTCTAAACATATCCCTTGCTTCTGCAGAGTGGCGTGCTCATCATAAGAGTTTGTTCATTTGTATTCAGCTGTCAAGGAAAACATGCAAATAGTGAACACATGCCCTCCTCCACAAACACCACACATGCAGAGCGGTCTTATTCTGTTCTTATACCCCATTATTGAACCGTGCAATGAAGTAGGAACACAGAAGAAAGTAGAAACTGCTGAGTTTAACTTTATCCAATAGGACTTTTTTGTATTATTTATATACTATTTTTAGTATCCATTTCATTTTTATTTTTATATTTTTCATTTTTTTATTTAAATTTAATTTTAAGTAGGGCTGTCAGTTGAACGCGTTATTAACGGCGTTAACGCAAACCCATTTTAACACGGCTTTAAAAAAGTTTTGAAAACTGGCATAGCGCAGCGCATTCCGCGTCCTGTCTGAAAGCACCGGATCTAGCTAGACCATGAGCTGGACCGGAAACACACTTGTTGCGACCCGGCCAAATAGTAGGTTAACGTTACATTTGAGTGGATGACGAGCGCGAGACGCCGAAATGGAGATTCTGAATTGAAAGTTTCCCTTGACAAGACCAAAGTGATCTGTGTGTTTTGTCGTTGTGAACTGAGCTATCATCGCAGCACGTCCAGTCTGAAACAACACTTGATGGCCATGCACACACACTACTGATGCGAATTCTCCGCTTAATCCGATTAATCGCGATTAAATATTTTAATCGTTTGACAGCACTAATTTTAAGTTTTAGTAATTTGATTTATTTGTCATTTTTTATTTCTATATAAGTTTTAGTAATTTTAGTTCTTCCTGAGAATTTTAGTTCTTCAACTGAAATTATTTTATTTCAGTTAGTTGCTAAGACAATATATAATATAGTTTTTCATATAATATTTATTTTTTTATATAGGCTTTATTTTAATAAAAAAATGATTTTTTTAATAGTTTTAGTTAATACAACCAATACACAGTTCCTTTTTTATTATAATAATTTTTATTTATTTATTTGTTTACACATTTCCTGATAATTTTTTTTAATGGGATTTGATTCAATTTCAGTTTATTAAAGTATTAATTTATGATGTCCATTTTGCTTATATTTGACTCTCTAAATTGTACTTGGAAAAATATATTCACAGTTTAACATAAGTATGTATGTATATATATATATATATATATATATATATATATATATATATATATATATATATATATATATATATATATATATATATATATACCATATCTTTATATTCAGTCAAACAATTCAACATAAAAAAATGTTTTCTATTATTTTGCATTACGTTTCCTTTTTATCTCATTAGACTACATTCAGACAGCAAACTGTGGTAAAATGTGGATCCTTTGACTTTAGACAATAGATTCAGCGGTGCAGGAAACACTGGCAAAGAGTAAAACAATGATCTTTAAAAGTTCAATATCGAGAGCAAATTATGATTTCAAATTGATAGGCTACTACCCAGCCCTAGATTTTTACCAAAAAAATGATCTTGTTCCCATCCAGGGTCGTTGTTAAAATTCACAGAACCAGGGACAAATGGGTTTATTGGTTGGATTATCTCTCCTCTGGGTCCAATGAGTAAGCTACCCTATTGGGCCACTGACGACAGCCCTGTTCCCTTCATGGTCCCCATTTCAACCAATTTGTTCTTGGCTAACAACGTCACCATAATGTAACTTCTTCATTTAGTGGCGTTATTTCAAGAGCCCAGACTGCATCCACCTTAACGTTTTTAGGTACTTGCTAGTGAGAAAGTCTCGCTTACCCTTTCAGTCCCTCCATCTCTTGCCTTCCTCTTGGCGTCTTTTTCCTGCTCCCATATGGAATATGGTAACGATGGATGTGGTTTATTCGTTGGCCCTCTCACCTTGTTTGTGCGTTTTCCCCTCTTTGGAAGCTCTTAGACGATACATCTTAAGTGTTGCTGCTTAACTAGGGTGTTCTTTTCTTTTCTGCCAAACATGGAGTTCATTAGACTCAAATGAGTGACAGGCTTTCTCAACTACTCATTGCTTCCTACCTTTGATCCTCTACGAGCCCCTCTTGTACAGTCCAGAGCGGCAACAGGGTTCACAGGTCCAAGCTTCCTCCACGTTTACCTCAACTTTTGTTGGTCCTAAAAGAACATTCCTATCAACAAAAAAAGCCCGGCAGGATTCAGCAAAATTCTGAAATTAATGTTGATTATCACAGAAAATAATTTCGACTGGTCCCTTGTTTTCTTAAAAAATAAACGGTGACACTTACAATAGCTGTAAATGGCACACATTTCTGGAGAATTTAAAAGAAATGTAATGCTTGTTTCATAAATGCACACAGGCCTACATTAATTATTCTGCTAAAACTTGATGTGAAATCAGTTTTATCATTTTTATGGTTGTTTTAGGTGTTTTAGTTGTTTTGTTTTTTAATGGCAACAAAGTTAAGTGCTTATTTTAAAGAAAAATGTAAAAAAAATCAAAAAAACATTTGTCAACAACAGATTTTTTTTTTTAAATCCCACGCTAAAATCAATTGACTATTTTAACATTTGTGGATTGACCCCATTGTAACTGCCTCACTGTATCTGTTCTCTTTCTTTTTTTAAGAGAAAAGGAAGGACAAATGGAAATGAGCTAGTTGTAATATTATGCCACAAGTGCTGTCAATTGAGCTTAACTTGTGGTGAACCCTGCTAATATTCCTGTAAAAAAATGTCTTCCTATTTATTCATCAGTTGGAGTTTGAATTGAATAGGTATTTGTATTTAACAAATATATAGGTTGCATTTCAAGCAGATCAATCTGTTTGTCTATAGGCCTAAAACCTTTTAATTTCAAACATAGCTTTGTCAAACATACAAACCTTCTTATTCTAGTTGAAATTTTTTTCTGCTTAAATTCCAATTTGAAGTGCAGTTTTTCATTCTATGTCCTTCCACAAATTAATTTAAAAATAAGGAATTATATTGAAATTTGAAACATGCTCAATTCAATTATGAACAATAAACTACCTCTAAAATCTTAGGCAAATAATAGCTTGATAACAATGTTGTTGTCACGCTTTAAAGTTCAATGAAGATGAAAAGAGTCCAAAATGAATAACAAAAGGTATACGTATTCTATATTAAAAAAAAAACAAGGTAATTCACAGAAGATAGGCAACAAAACTAAACAAAACTGAAAAAACTGTAGGGCTTAAATACACATGGTTCATACAGACAGGTGTGTTCTCTGGCAACTAATGACTGGCAGGAAACTAGAACAAAGGAAACAATGAGCAAATTAAAAGTCCATGAAAATGAAGACAAACTGAACTGAATGTTTTTGTGACAGCTGTTGATAAAATGACTGCAATTAATTTACTGAAATGAAAATGTTTATCAAGTGGTATGGAATTTTAAAAAGACACATCTCTTTACATGACTTTACCGCTCATATCTAAGTATAGATGGGTCTATTCCTCCAGCTGTCTCGCTGCTGAGATGACTCTCCCAGGCCTCCTTCTCTTTTATTTCCTCAGGATGGATAGAGTGCTGAAATGGAAAACATATGCGTAACATTATTTTCCCCTGTGATGCCCTGGCAGGCGTGATTAATTAATGATAAACGTTATTGCGTTATAACGCCTTGGGCGACAGGGAAACTGACATACCTTTCGCCAAATTCGTCTGACTGATGCATCTTCCACAAACTCATATCTGACCTGAAATGAAACACCACCTCAGCATGTCCTACTGCTAGGATTTGTTTATGAATATGCCACCTTCTCTGTTCAAAAGACTCTTCTCATTTCCTGACAGGTAACATGCAAAAAGACAACACAAGCCTGTTTCTATCACCTTTGTAAGTCATAATGGTGGACTGCACCATTCCTCTTTGGAATTTCTCTTGATTATTACTTTCCTGGAAAATCCCCAAGGAGGCAATGTCTTGTTTATTATGGACAATACTTTTAATGGAAGAAATTAGAACAGGACCATATTTCTCAACAGCTGTGTACACAGAGGAATCTGTGAGGGAACCCATTAAAGTAAACGCCCAAACGGAGCTGAGAATTGCGTACAATATATGCATAACTGAGAATATAGAGATGCATAATTGTGCAAAAGTTCCTCTAAAAAGCAGGAAGGAGTTCACTGTAAAAAAATATTTTCATGATTTGTAATCGCAACTTTTTATCTTATATCTAACGTAGATAATAAATGTGGTTCAGATAACATAATATTTTGAGTTTCTATAATTAAACCAATCTCCCTCGTTGTATTAACTCAAATTGTTTAATTTCAATGAACTCAAAATTTTAAGGCAACCAGGTAAACTTTTAAATCAGTTAAATCAACACATCTTTTTTGTTTTGCGACAAATTGCACTCTTCAGACACCCCATCAATATGTTTATTTACAGCTACCTTGAATAGAAAAAAAATGTGAACTGTGTAGCGCAAAACCGATACTAAATTGTGCTGTTAACTATTTACATAACTTGTTGCCCAACACAGATAAGGTTTCAGCTGTTGTTCACCGTCTCTGTTAAACGAAACCCAATCTGTGTGGTAACAACATTCTCCATGTTTTGCGGTGTGAAATCACCTATATTCAGCATGTTAAACAGCCCTCACTCTTTCTGTCATGACTCGAGTGCATACGAACTGGAATCCTGGCATCAGGAAGGCCATTACGGCAGCCTTGCTGTGGGCCGGTCCAGATAAAATAAGATTCGAAAATACTTTGGGATTTTACATCCATCAGCACATTGGAACCGAAATAAAATGGATGATGGTAATGACTTGCAGGCCAGGCGAGCGCAACGTCCCACATCTCTGCATGGAGGCCATTTTGTTGCCAGATCCCTTACCGCACGCTTGTCAGTTGCAGTGGAGTGGCAAGGAGGCAAAAACAAGATCAGAGTGACGAATGTGGCTGCTGGCCAAGAGCTCCTGTCGGATGTGAGTTCAGGGGACTGTTACATAGGGATTTTTTTCAGGGGAAAACCCTCTGTCTACCAAATACAGACACGCAAACCACACATGCTCCCAGACAGACGGTTAATGGAATCACACAAACATCTGTCTTTTTATTTGTATTTACAAATATATGGATCGGGGTGTATAATACATCCCCATTTTAACGTGGTGAAATATTTGTGGATTAGGTCTCGTGAGACTTTGCACTTGGCAGGATCCTGAAGTGTTTGAAATGAAGCTGTGTTTGGGATGATTATGCAGTTAAAAAATCACTGTACAATGCAATAAGGCTTGAATGGTCTTGAATGAAATCGGATTATACTGAAATATTTCTTAAAAAGCTCAGTGAAATATGACAAGAGAGAGTAGAAGAGAAGGAAAGAAAGCTTGGCATTTGGTAATGACAGCTTAATGGCCTGCGAGCGAATAATAACATGTTCAGTTGTGCTCGTGTCCTGTTTTAATGACTGCTTTATGTGGGTTTAGCAGGGCAGTGTTATAATTACTTGTGATTTTTGTTTTCTGTAGGTCTTGTGGAGATTTGCTTGATGCACCCATTGGATGTTATGAAGACCAGGTAAAAATAAATTCATCATGTAATCGTCTTTCATGCCTTTCTGTTCTTAATACCGGACTAGGAATTCTCTGGCAGTAGCGTAATATTTCTGTGGAAAATGAAATGCTTCATTTACTCATTCTCCCATAATGTTTAAGTAATACTTTTTAATGTTCTCAAATTGCTCACATACTTACCTCATTATTTAACTTAATTACATCCATTGTTTTGATGTGGTTCTGAAAGTGAAGTACTGTATGTGAATACCAATTGTGAGTTGTAAACCAAGGTTGCACTAACAAAACGGCACTAAATCGTCTTCATTTCTATTAACGACTCTTGCACGTTCATTCTACTACATACTATGACAGTATTCTTAACATTAAGAAGCCTAATATTTTATACAGGAATGTCTACGGCCTTTAAATTATCAACATAATCAAAGCTTGTTGCTCACAATCTACTTCATGCCTCTTCCTCTCTGATTGATAGTTCATAATTTGTTAGTAAAGTAATTATACTCTTGGCATATAGTTCTAAAAATCAGGTATATATTTTTGCTGTAAAAATCTTTAATGATTTTCATAAAGTAAACATAAGTATAATTTTTATATTGTTTCAAAATAAACATTTACTGGCCTGTGACAACTTTTGACAACAATTCAAATATGATACAATTACAAGAAATTGTATCTCTCAATCATCATTGCTGTGCATCATATGATTTGCCCTCCACAATTAAAACTACAGAGCTATGATCATATAAATAAGCATATAAAAAGCATCTGAGATATGTTACAATATGTTAGTATGCTTGTGTTTCAAACAAAAATACTTTTTGTATTCAGCAACTGCACTGAATTTGCTCTGTTTGGCTCTGACAAGAATATGTGCCCCCTCCTCCAGTGTGAGCACAATATTCTCACTATTTCATATAATACAAAACATAAAACACTTCAAATTTATGTCAGGCTTTACAGAGTTAAACACTTTTCCAGTGACACCGCAACACCTCTTTTGAATTTTCATGTAGTGTGACCAGTGTAGTCTGATTCCCGAACGAATGGTGTTAATGAGTCGGTCCTGTAAAGTGAATCATAAACCTACAGTGCAGCCAGTTCAGTCTAGTCTGAATCATGAACTAATGACTCTAATGAGTTCAATTTGGGGTTCCTTACTGATTTTTCATGTCACAACAATATTATGCATTTGTTTGGAGTATTTTAGGAAAAAAAATGTATTTATGTGTTGTTTTGTTTTAGTATTGTTGTTTAATATTTAGTTATGCCCAGTTATTGGATTGTATTTATGCACTAATAATAATCATGTAAAAAAACACTATATTTTAGAATTGGTTTGAATTTATTTATTATTTAAATTATAATTTTTGGCAACTCGCATTTTTCCACATTAAAATATTTCTTAATTATTAAAAGAAACGTTCCTGGAATCATTACAGGAACTAGAATAATCATTAAATTATTTAAATATCTCATTCCTAATACCAATCAATTCTGAATAGTTTGGGCAGCAGTACCTCTTTTCCTCAGTCATGCAAGAAAAAAGGAATGTTGAAGAGAGGAAAAGAGCAAATGAATCAGCGCCCTCCCTCACACTGGAGTCGCTCAGTATGGAGTAAACAGGTTGTGGGCCGGTACTAAACCTTTACAGCTTCTGGGTGCCCTGCCAAGACCTCTGGCTCTGTGACTAACACCCCTCACACATACACTATGAAGTTTCACATTTTCCGCTACCGTTTTCTGGTAAATAAACTTTTTGAGATGATAATTAGATATTTGCACTTTAAAGAGGAAGTGTTTCAAGATGGCCTGATTGTGTTTCTTTGTGTCTATTTGCATGCATTTATTTGCGGCAGTGTGTCTGTGTGTACACTTGTATGAAGCGACATTCGATACTCTAGAGTCCTGTAGAGTGATTTAAGATCTGCTGCTAGTAGAGGGTTTATTACAGGTAAGGCCACAGTTAGGCCGCTCTCTCCTCACACAGGGTCAGGGTTAAAAGTGCACTCTCTATTTTCTTTGTAATGCTCTTCCTCAAGAAGTGATAAAAGCCCTGCGTAAAGAGTGCCAGTTTTATTTATTTGTTTTCTGTGGGTTTTTCTGTTAGTGTGAGTGCAAACTGCTTAACGTATGTGTGTGTGGCTCGCATGTGTGCCCTGGTTTTTCATAGGCTCAGATTGAGAGAATCGGCCAATCAGATATCTGCTCAACTTCTGTTCATCTAAATTCTACAACCCATAATGCGATAGCATAATGCCATCTATCTTTGATCTTACAATATCTATCCATCCATCCATCCATCCATCCATACATCCGCCTGTCATTTGACCATATATCTATATATCTGTCTGTCTGTCTGTCTGTCAGTCATTTGACTCTATCTATCTATCTATCTATCTATCTATCTATCTATCTATCTATCTATCTATCTATCTATCTATCTATCTATCTATCTATCTATCATCTATCCATCCATCCATACGTCCATCCATTCATCCAACCATCTACCGTTTGACCATATATATATATCTGTCTGTATGTCTGTCTGTCATTTAACTCTATTTATACCATGGTCTGGGTGAATACTCGATTCTGATTGGCTGCAGGGTGTCCGTTAAAAAGTGATAGAGGACACCTAGTAAAGTAGTTCTGGTGAAACTGCCTGTTTACCATTCGAAATTAATAAATAAATGCACTGCCTACAACAGCTGTGAGTAACCATAGCAACAGGCAGTCCACACAGGGCGCGCGCTCGTTCAGGGTTCAGGGTCCTGGGTTGCGCGATGATGCAATCGGCTGTTCTGGGGCTAATACTAATACAACAATGAGCGACTTCGTTATTTCATCTTCAGTCTCACACTGCTCTCACGGACTGACGGAGCCCAGTAAGCCCGCAGACTGCTCTCGCATCGATGGCCTGTCACAGACATTATTGGCTCTCCAGTCCAGCATCGGAGAGTCGACCTAACGTTACAGCGGTGCTTCGGAGGTTGTGGTTAGTGTAGACATAGTGTTTTATGTGTAATAAAAAAAAATAACTATGCCTTTGTGTTTCATGAACTAAAAATGCATTTTTGAACCTGAAGGGTTCTACAAGCTGAGCGGACTATAAATATCTCCGGTTGCTAAATAAACCGTTAGGCAAGTTATTATTTGTAAAAACTAGAGATTTAGCCTAATTAAAATATAAACTAATGTTTTAAAAATGTTTTATTTGGCAAGTGACCATGGTATAAGCGGGTTAATGCCCTTCGAGGTGTCCGTTGTAAGGTTTTAATGGACTTCGGCGGAGGCAACCGTCCTCCGCTGCGCGTCGGCCGGTTTACACCTCGCCGTCGTCCATTAAAACCTTACAACGGACACCTCGTCGGGCATTAACCCTTACTTATACCATGGTCTGGGTGAATACTCGATTCTGATTGGCTGCAGGGTGTCCGTTAAAAAGTGATAGAGGACACCTAGTAAAGTAGTTCTGGTGAAACTGCCTGTTTACCATTCGAAATTAATAAATAAATGCGCTTCCTACAACAGCTGTGAGTAACCATAGCAACAGGCAGTCCACACAGGGCGCGCTCGCGTTCAGGGTCCTGGATTGCGCGATGATGCAATCGGCTGTTCTGGGGCTAATGCTAATACAACAATGAGCGACTTCGTTATTTCATCTTCAGTCTCTCTCACTGCTCTCACGGACTGACGAGTCCAGTAAGCCCGCAGACTGCTCTCGCATCGATGGCCTGTCACAGACATTATTTGACGGCTCTCCAGTCCAGCATCGGAGAGTCGACCTAACGTTACAGCGGTGCTTCGGAGGCTGTGGTGGTTAGTGTAGACAAGTGTAACACATAGTGTTTTATGTGTAATAAAAAAAATAACTATGCCTTTGTGTTTCATGAACTAAAAATGCATTTTTGAACCTGAAGGGTTCTACAAGCTGAGCGGACTATAAATATCTCCGGTTGCTAAATAAACCGTCAGGCAAGATATTATTTGAAAAAACTAGAGATTTAGCCTAATTAAAATATAAACTAATGTTTTAAAAATGTTTTATTTGGCAAGTGACCATGGTATAAGCGGGTTAATGCCCTTCGAGGTGTCCGTTGTAAGGTTTTAATGGACTTCGGCGGAGGCAACCGTCCTCCGCTGCGCGTCGGCCGGTTTACACCTCGCCGTCGTCCATTAAAACCTTACAACGGACACCTCGTCGGGCATTAACCCTTACCTATCCATCCGTCCGTCCACCCATCCACCCACCCATCCATCCATCCATCCATCCATCCATCCATCCATCTATTATTTGACCATATATCTATCTGTCTGTCTGTCTGTCATTTGACTATATCTATCCATCCATCCATCCATCCATCCATCTATCTACCGTTTGACCATATATCTATCTGTCTGTATGTCTGTCTGTCATTTAACTCTATCTATCCATCCGTCCGTCCGTCCGTCCGTCCACCCACCCATCCATCCATCCATCCATCCATTCATCCATCCATCTATCATTTGACCATATATCTGTCTGTCTGTCTGTCATTTGACTCTATCTATCTATCTATCTATCTATCCGTCCGTCCGTCCGTCCGTCCGTCCGTCCATATATGACCATATATCTGTCTGTCTGTCTGTCATTTGACTCTTATCTATCTATCTATCTATCCGTCCGTCCGTCCGTCCGTCCGTCCGTCCATCTATTATTTGACCATATACTGTATCTGTCTGTCTGTCTGTCTGTCTGTCTGTGTCTGTCTGTCTGTCATTTGACTATCTATCATCCATCCATCTATATATGTCTGTCTGTCTGTCATTTGACCATATCTGTCTGTTCTGTCCGTCTTTCATTCTACCAATTGTCAATCTGTGATTCTCTTATTCTATCTGTCATTCTCTTTCTGTCATTCTATCATTCTGTTGATCTGCATGTCTATTCGGTTGTTTAGTCTGACGTCACGCGTGACGTTTAGCCTCTTCCGGGCCCAAGCGCTCCGCTCGTCTTTCAGATCCTAGACTACATAAACCCTTTTCTTAAAGGGCTTTTTTTGCTTCAGTGCCAGTGGGTGTTACTAGGGATACAGGGATAGCACCCACTGGCGCCAAAGTTTCTTCATTCGTTTAAGATTTGTAACTTACCTAATCAACTACCGCCATTTTCTCTTATCTTTCTCGTCACAGGGAAAGCGGTAGATGACAGTTAAATGTCACTTGTTTTTTTTAAACTCCGATCTATTTAAACAACACGGGAACACGTTAAAACTCCGGCGAAAGCGGTAGGTAGGTAGAGAGGACCCGGCCTTTGGACCCGGAAACAGTATTATCGGAGAGCGCTTACGTCACGACTTAACAACCGGATATCCATCTACCAATCTACAAACTTTCAAACTTCAAAGTTTTTTTTTTTTCATTGATTTTGAACTTTGAAATAAAGCTTTGTAGAGGTTGTGTGTTTTTCAGGCCAGCACTACTAACTAGTTTTTGTATTACTTGTGTACCGCTTTCTCCCTCCCTCTCTCTTTCTTTCTCTCTCTCTCTCTCTCTCTCTCTTGGACTTTCAGTCACACTAAAGCAGGCTAATTGGGAGAATGAAGGGTTAGTAGAGCTGAAATCTATTAGCATAGGTCTCAGAGAGTTGCTAAAGCACAAATGCCCAGCACACCTCCTCTCTGACGCTAGCTGCAGGAATGGCTCCTATTAGTGACTGGCTGCCGCTTTAATGTCCGCTGCTCCAAATTAGATGCCAACTGGAGAGAACAGGTTTTTTTTCCTCTCTCTTTTTTCAACAAGCCGCCTTAGTGGAATCAAAGGCTTTTTTTCTGAGTGGAACCTGACAAAAATGTATACTTGGGAATACATATTTACCCTGTGCAAATGAGGGTACTGGAGCCATGTAGAGGCGGAGACAGGAATTAGACGACTGAGGGGGCCGTCGATCTCAGACACACACACACACACACACACACACACAAACTCACAAACAAACATCTGGAAGCAGATCAGGAGAACATTAAGAGGATGTATTTCAAGGCCATGATTGTTTGTAAGGTTAAATCAATGTTTACTTTAAACTCTTACTACCATTCTTCATACGTGTTTATATTGAAGATCAAGCACTTCCAGCTGAAAGCAAAATTATGGGTCTCTCCTCCTCTGACCATCATAAGTCTCCGCCGTATATTCAGATGTGAACAGTCCTTCACAAATAAATGTCTCTTAGAAGAGGACAGGTCTATGTGCCACTTATATTCATTTGCGTTCAACGGTGCTCATTTCTTGGTTGGAATGTTGACGTTTTTTTTCAAAGGGGGCTTGCGAGGGTGAAAGTAGGGGGATTGGGGGGTTAGTTAGACTTCTAAGGAGACAGTGAGACTGGAGTTACAGCTTTTCATTAACCTGGAAACCACCTAGTTACATGGTTCATGGGCTGGTCTCAGCTCACTTGGAGGTAACAAAGGGTGTCAGGCGGCACTTTCGGCAGGGGGCGGCTGCTCGGGGCACCCCATCTGACTCTGATCATCATGCCGGCCGCCCTGCCACACTCATTAGAGACCAGAAATGAGCTCGCATTGCTCTCGTTGAAGAGCTCAGGTTACGCCTCCTCACCCCACCCCAAACACGCCCTTAGCCCCTCCTACAGTCTCCGCTGTTGTTCTTTTTGAAAGGGGGAGGAAAGTTTGTTTTGAAATATAAAATGTAATATGTGTTAGCTGTATTGATTGAGGACTGTGGAAAACTAATTCATTTGTAATATTGAGTAATAATAATAATTGCATGATATATATATATATATATATAAATAAGAGAGAGGAGAGAGAGAGAGAGAGAGAGAGAGAGAGAGAGAGAGAGAGAGAGAGAGAGAGAGAGAGAGAGAAGTTAGACGAATATATCATGGAATTAGTCAACTGGAGATATACTCATTATAGGGTCAATTAATCAATAATTAAAATGGCACTATTCAAATATAAATGTTATTAGTGCCATTGTAATTATCAATTAATTGACCCTATTGAGTAAATTTACCATATATATATATATATATATATATATATATATATATATATATATATATATATATATATATAAATCATTTAAATTAAAAAATTTTTCAATGTTTTTCAATGTCTTTCAATTTCAAGATAATAGGAACATTATGAATTAACTATAAACATAATATAGATGTATTTAAACAATTTTTCATATTAGATATTTGATTTATTTAAAAAAAATATAAGAAGGAAATGTTGGGGTAAGACAATTTTTCAAACTTTTCAAACATTCAAAAATAAAGTTTAATTTATGTTTGATTTATGTCTATATAAATGGATTCAGATTTAAATAGTTATAATAAATAATGAATATTATTTTGATGTTTTATTATAATATTAAATAGAAATTTAAAGACCTATTTCAGTGAAATAAAACACCAGCACCGAGCCTGTCACTGCATCTTTCCATGTTGAGCGATCTAACATGACTCTTGGCCATCAGTCCACTACGCTTATCTATGTTTCTCCACTACTGGTGATTAAGAAATCCTGGAGTTACCTCCTCATGGGAGTCGCTATGATGAGACAACCCTCGTCAGGTCCCAGCATGCTTGAAAGTGAGCTTCGCCAGGGAGGGGGGCTGGAAAGAGATGTTTGACGAGGACAGTGAGAGATGACGTCCTGTCCCAACACACGGGTGACGCTGAGAGAGGAGCCCACAAGCTTCCACCCCCGACTGGTGGCTGAACCCTGGTGCACTCTTGATGGAATCCCTCAAGCAGCCCTTAAACAGCAGGGCTCAAAGCTCAGAAGACTAAGAGCCGATCCGGCCCAGTAAAGCAGCACGTCGCTCAGCTGTGCTCCAGTGATCTCTTAATCCTACCCTGCCCTGGCTGACGGCCCTGGTGACGTAAACTGAAGGCAGGTATCCGACTGGGACTAGCATTGGAAGCCGGCAGTCCAATCACATCAGTGGTCGGACAGTAACTACTCACAATTCCAGTAAAGAAGTCAGCAGAACATTGGTTGTGGCATGTTTCATTATAAAGGGGAAACCTGAGCCAGTCCAAAATAACTCCAGGCACTACTATTTGTGGTTTAGAAAGGGAATTAAAAAGCTTTTATATTAGTGGTATACCACTGACATATTTTGGCCAAAATCTTCACCAGGGTGTACAGAAGTACAATATTGACGGCTAAACAAATACACTGGAAAATCAGGTGTGTATTTATTATTTATGGAGGAGTTTAGATACTAACAGTAACGATTATCTTGAGGTAATCAGTGAAGACTTCATATCAAAAGTTCTGCCATCATATAATACAAACCACCGAAGTCCATTCTTTGACCGTGTTCTCAAGTTCACTGAGACTAAATTACATAAAATTTGTGTTTATGTTGAATGAATGAAACTTGGCACCAAACTACTCACACTGTGCATGAAATGAATTTTCATCAGAGAAACGTTTACATACCTTAACCAAAGCTAAATTCCCTCTGTTCATTTGTGGGTTTAAATATGTAAGGGGTGTTTTTACTTTCCTTGGAATGGAACAATGAAAGAATAGGCGTCTGATAGCGTGACATATGAATATATTATAAATTATATATGGTAGTATTGGTATTCTACTGTTAGTGAAAATAATAATAGTTGTAATAGTAGAGCTTTTATAACACTTCTGCTGCTTGGTATACCGGTAGTATGCTTATAAGAAACGCATTCCTGTTTTGTTAGTATCATGTTTCCCCAAAAAATTCGAAACATATATGGCTATCTTCAAAACACTGAAACATTTTACAAAATATCTTACACTTCCTTCAGAAAATGTTTGACATCAGACTCTAGAATTGAACGACTAATGTGCTCATAACAAGTACTGGAGGTGTGACCTCCTGCTGATGTGACTGCCAATGCACATTATTACCTGAGATTAAACAGGTCTGCTTGAAGGAGTTGTCACAAACACCCAAATGCATTATGTTACAAACATACTAAATAAAGACAAAAATGTCCCAGTGTGCTGAAATGACCCGTTTTAGAGAAGCAGTAAAGTGCCTGATGAAAACTCATTTGTCTCCTGTGTCTGTCAGACGCCTCACAGCATATGTGACCCACTCCTTCAGAGTTTTGTTTTGCAGCGGCCGTGTTTCTACCAGGCAGGGGGCGAGAGGCGCAAATGCAGAGTTGTAATTCAGAGACTCATGTTTCTGTTGCTGAAGAGCCAGCGAGTGCAGTATTGATGACCTCGCTCTGCACTGTCCTGACCGTCTGTGTAATACCTGCCAGTCTCCTGCGGTCCTCAGCCAGCCATTTCCTTACTTCAAAGCAGCCACAGAACTGGACTGAGAAAGATATATACTCCCAATCTGATATTTTCTGTTCAGCAATGTTTGTTTTAGATGATCAGAAAGAGTAAACCAGCCATTTCAATCATTACACTCAATAGATCTGACTATAGTTGTTCAATGACTGTCTAGCCTATTATAAAAAAAATCCTGCAAACACTTTAAAAAGGTTAACATTATGTTAATGTTATATTAACATAAGATAATGAAACTAAACTAACAATGAACAAAATTTTTAGACAATTTCAAGATGTATAAATCAATTAAAACATGAACAATGAAAAGTAGTAGCCTATAGTAAACTAAAGGGTTACTTCACCCCAAATAGATTTTTTTTTTGTTGTCATTTCTTCATGTTGTTCCAAACTTGTATGCCTTTCTTTAAAACACAAAAGAACACTGTACGAGAGGAGAAAAACAGAAAACAGAAAAGGTGATTTTCTGTCAGGACCTTTCCTTCAGCCCTAAAACACAACACATTGAAACATCAATACAGAAAATTGTTTAATATTAACAAAAAATTGGGCTGTATTTTTACTTTTCTTTAAGTGAAAATAAATCAATTGACATACATTGAAAACACTGAGACATTTCTCAAAATATGATATAAATTTATGTTCCATATAAAGTCATACAAGTTTGGAATGACAGAAGTTACATTTTTTTGGGTGTGAACTTATCCCTTGAACACGAACTAATAAATTGCAGAATGTTTTTTATTCTCTTACCTAACATAATCACAAATGTTAGTGGAAAAATATAATTGATATTTTTAGTAGTGGTGCTTTATTTAGCATACTAAGCTGTTACAGTAAATGGTGGTTAACTTTTTAAAATGTAACCACTTTAAAAAACTGCTACTATTAGACAAATTTGGCCATTGCATCATTGTAGCATGTCAAGCTACAAATAGTCAACTTTTATAAACACATTCTGTTCCATCCGTTGCTCTCCACCTATCTGATGTCGTTTGAGATAATTTATTTTATGGAAAAGCCTTAACAAAGGTGTCCAATTGGGACGGTTGAACCTGAAACCTGTATTTTTATACAGAGCTTCCTTAGGACCAATTAGGACCAAACTAATTGATCATTGCTTTTTTTGTGCTTGGAATGTCTTAAAATGTTGTGTCTCACTTTGTTCACAAGAGGTCAGCCAGAGTTTGGCAACCTGAAGGGCAAATCAGACTATGAGAGGAGAGCATTTGTAGGATGTCTAACTCGTCATCTTGAGGATGTCAATGCCCCGACCCCCCCTCTCTCTCCTTGGGCCCCAGTCACAGTGGGTCCAGTTGGCCTGTGGTGCCACTGAAACCCAAGCTGTCCTATCCCAGACCGAGACCTGGAAGCATGTGGTGTCACAAGCGCCATGACTTTATCACTTCCCCTTTGCCCCATCTTCCATTTTCTCTTCTGCTTTATCTCCTTCCCTCCAAAGGCTCAGCTTTATAGGCCACCTCCAGCCACAGGCCTAGCGGTATTAGCCTGAAAAGCCAAAAGAACAGAGGAAAATTGCTACGTATGTCTATCCAGATTTTAAGAGAGAAATGTTCCTGTGGTTTCCCAAAAGCATTGCATTTCATTGCTTTTACAATTGTATTCACCCCGCTGCTCAAGTATATGATGTTTTGCTTGCATACAATCTGATTAATGTAGTCCCACAGCATTGTTTGATATTCATGAGTAGCATGATCACAGACGGTCAATTGGTCCTTGCTGTTTGATTGGATGTCGGCATCTGCCATATTGGAGCATTTAGGTTAGAGAGGTTTTACCTCATGTACCATTGCAATGGACGTCTGCCATCTTTATGATCCTGCTCATTAAAATTAACTGTCTGGCTGTAAAAAATAGATTTCCTTTTAATGCGGCCTTCTGGATTCTCTTATGCACCACTGATTGTATGTAAAAGAAACCTTGCTCACGTGCTTGTTTCACTTTTTCTAATTTTACTTTCATTTCAGCTCTTGATGAAAGTGTTGTTGGTTCAGCAAATGGAAAACATTAACATGGCTACGAATTAAAGACTGAATAATTGAAAGCAATAAATACCATTATTAAGAGATTAGCTATAGTGATATTTGTTCCACTACTATTCTTATCATTGAAAAGCAGTTCATTGTTCATTCGTTCAGTGATTGAAGCAAATATATTGTCAAAAATGTACTATTAAATGTAAACTCATTTTACAGGTAATTTTTTGCCTTGCGTATACCACACATTTTTTGGTTATCATTGTACCAGACTGGAAACATAGACGTCAATATCAAATGCCATTTGTTTAAAAGTGTTCCTGCCGCAACTGAAGTCACACAGTTTCAGTTGTAAAAAGGAAAAGGAAGTCCTGCAAAAGTTATAAATGGCACATTTGCAGGATGGTTTTTCGCTTATGGGACCTTGTTTATCATAGGGTTGATATTCTAGTCATAAATGAAATAATGCAGTTCCCACTCCATGCTCCATTCTTTGGGGGAATACCCCTATGCTTAACAAGGCAAATTTAAGAGACCTTTTTAAAAGTTTGGCCTGGCCCTTTAAAGGCAAACCCATCAGACTCAACTCTTTTGATCAACCCAGTAACCTCCCGCCCTTCCCACAGGGCTTTTTTTAACACCATCATTATTAGGCCTCAACCCATCAAGCTTGTCTTCCAGCGGGGCACAGCCCCCCTGTCGGACCTGGTGCGGGCCCATTCCATACAAGGGACAAGGCCCTAGTGCTCGGCCTGGACCTGAAACACTTCACTCCTCTATATAAAAATACAAAGAGGAGGTGTTCTCCCGCTCTTTATTTTCATTTACCTTCCTGACAAAACGTTCAGAGTTCGTATTTTATGGGGAGTTTGGGGTCAGGTGGAGATGGTAGAGTTATTTACCCCCTGGTGCTCATTTCACCCATAGAAGCTCCATGTTGGCCTTACCTTCACCCTCACCTGGCTATCCAAGATGGTGCTCTGGTCCTATTAAAACAGAGTACAGAAGGTCATTGGAGGTTTTCGATGAACTCAAAGATATCGTCACCTGCAAGTATATCTTTACTTTCTAGGTTTACTTTAAAAGGGATTCTTATAGCTGGATCTTTTAACAAAACCCTTGGGCTTTTCGCAGTTCCTCTGTTTGTTGACTTTACAAACGGGAGCCTGGCTCCAAGGCCGATTGAATCAGCCCTTGACTCTTTTTCTCTAGTCTGTGAACTCTTTTCTCCAAATATGCCTAAATGTGCACTCCTAATTTTCTGTGTAGAGAGCTCATACAAAGACAGGAAGGTTTACCTTATCTACAGCTCATTTTCCATTCCAAACTTCTTTCAGATTCCGGGTGATTCTTTCTGAGAATCCAGAGGCATCTTCTGCTGCCAAATCTTCCCCATTATCTTTCACTCCCTAGGCCGTGATGTTTGGTCCAAGGCTTTTATGGCAGGGTAGGCAAGGGGCATGAGGAAATGAGGTGACCCCGAGGTCAACAGCGGAGTCAGGCAGCTGAAAGTGGACCGTGGCCCTGCCACCTTTGGGCTAGCGTGGGTTGGGCCATCCCAGTGTACTGCAGAAATTGAAACTCTGGCATTGGTTGGACAATGCCGTCTTCCATCATTGACCTTGCTCTCATGTGCCTTTAATTAAGACTGATTTAAATTTATTTACAAGCTCCACTGATCTTAAATCTTTTGGTTCGGTGCTCCATCCTTTTGCGTGCCCCAATCCCTGCATTCTCCCTCTCTTGACTGCCTGCCGTTTCAGAGACCCTCTTTTCTTCTTTCTCTTTAATATGGTGTTGGACGTTCATTTATGATTCTTTTTTAACTGGTTCTTAGGCCCGGGTTACAAGCTATTTGGGAATCTACAAAATTGGATGCTGGGGACACCCCTCTAAGATGTTAATCTGTTGCCGATATGAAAGGCTGCTCACCTCAGTAAACCCCCTCATCCGATGGAACCAGGGCACTTTTATGGTCCCATCAGGCACCCGCCTGGATGACTTACTGCTGACCTCTTGACCTGGCAGTCAAAGCCATATGAGGAGAATCTTTCTCATTCTGTGTCTTCCACTCTGAGTTTGGTCTGGGTTCATCTATTTACACTTAGGGCAAAGGTTGGTTTATTTATCGTCTCTGTGTGCCCAAATAGATACCCAACCTGAACCAATGTAAATTGTCGTGGCATGTCGGCCGATAAACAAATAATAGTATGTGGTGTCAAAGTACCAAATGTCCTACCGTTTCTTTGTCCATTTCTTCCCGCTTAAACATCTATATTGCAGGGGGAGGGTATGGGGTGAAGCAGTAAATCCTTTTTTCCCCAAACTTGCGCTCAGCACTGGTACCACGTTAAACATTTACATGGTTCAGTATGGCCTTTATTAGGATGTTACTAGCATGCTTGTTGCTACAAAAACATCTCTTGACCATTTGTATCGTATAAAAAATTTACACAGAACTGCAGAACTGTTACCAGCAGGTTACTAGCATGTTAGCGACAAAGTTAGCACCTACAAGGTCTATGGCTATAGAAGAAGCAAAGCTAATTTGTAAGGATGGGTTAAGTAAATGTTTGACTTCTCCGCTGTGCTAAAGGGACCGGGAAAGTCAGTTCCGCCTCTGAAAGAACAGAAGTTAAGAGCAGGAGAAAGGAGCGGTTTGGATTTTGACAGACGTCTGAGACTTGTGTCGACACTTTGCGCAGATTTGCCAGTGTCCCACATTTCTTGCACACAGATAATTGATAGCATATGGTGGTCATGCTCTATGATCTCTGTTATTTAAGCAGAGGAATGTTGAACATAATGTATGTGTGGTAGTGATGTTTTCCAGAATTTATGAATTCTTAATCATTATTTTTCTTGTGGACATTATTTTGGACCATCTCAAATGTGATGTGTAGCCATTACAAACATGAAATAGATTTTGTTTAGAGGGAGAATATGGTAAAATTATGTTATGAAAAATAAGTTAAAAGACTTCTGATGTAATAAAATGATGTTGATATTTATTGTTTCTTATTTCATGGATGGATGGATATAATTTGGATTTTAAACCAGTATTGTGCTGTCTTTAGAACATTGCTCACTGGTTGGAAATGTTAGTTTAATATTTCTGTAATAAAGGTTTGTGAATTAAATATTTATTGTTAATCTTGTCTTGTGGTATTCAGGTTTCAAATCCAAACAGGGAAGGGTGACCCAAATAGCTATAAAGGCCTTGGAGACTGTTTCAGAACTATAATTCGCACTGAGGGGTAAGTTATAAATGCCTGTCTGTCTGTCTGTCTGTCTATCCATTTATCTTTCTGTCTTTTGAATTGCCATCTCATTCAAATATCTGTCGCTCTCTGACGTCAACAATTTCATGCATAATTTCAATTTATATATATTCTATTAGCAGTACCATGCACCAGTCCTGCCTCAATAAGTTAAATGTTAAATAAAACATGACCAAAACAAAATATATATTTTAAGGAATATTTAAGAGGATGGTATAGTCTGAAAATGCATTTTTTACTTTAACTTGTAACATTTGAAATGTTGAATTATTCTTATTACCGTTTTTGACCCATGACACTTCTGGTTTGGTTACTTTTAGTACCTGTCAATAACGGTTTTTCAGCATGTATTTAGTGTAAACTATGCACACATGTCTGTTGTATGCATGGTAACAACATACGTCAGGTCACAGGGAATGTTTTGAGCTTTGTAAAAGTAATAAACCTGATGTACAAAAATCACAAACTTTAAACCCACCTGCCCTGGAATACGCAGAATGTCAATCTTGGAAAAGCAAGTGAAGTCATAGGTTTATATTATGCATTGCAGTGGCATGCTCCACATGTGTCGTGTTAACTGTCTCTGTTCCGTGGAAATCACACATATGACGTAGTGCGCTTGAGGCAGAGATTTATCTTTTTCTGTCTCTCTCCTCTTTTTTTATTTCTACCATCCATACCCACCCCCTCCCCTCCTTTTAGTTTTCCCTCCCCTCCCTCCAGCACACAACATGAGGCACATGTCAGAAAACTAGACAGTGTGCAGACTTGAAAGAAAGCTGTTTATGGCTAGATGACAGCTTTACAGTGGATCTAAAGCTGATCCGCAGCAAGGTGTGAAAATATATGTGCGCGTGCGGTCCTAGGTGACGCTGACAGTGTGAGATCCTACACCAGCTTTCGCTCTCGGAGGAGCTGTCATCGGCTGCATCCCGCAGGCCTCCCCTGCAGATTATGGCTCTTCTTTCTTCTAAACCAATTATCACCCTCCGTCTGTTTGTGCTGTGGCTGGAATCGCCACACAGTAGCCGGTAGCATGATCAGCCCCAGGCTGAACCACTTAGTTTTAATTTACACAAATGGTGGTGGGAGTTACTGTTGTGGAATTATTGTTGAAAATAAACATGCTCTTGCTGTATTGGCCAGCATTGCACTTTCACTCTCGGTCCATATTTTGCTTTGGTCTTCCCCTCTGTGCGGTAGAAACCCGAGCCCTTCGGCTTCCACACATCAATTAGTTCAGAGCTGGAGATCCATCTGTGAATTGGCTCGGAGTCTATTTGAAATGTTATGAACGTTCACTTGCGTCATAATGTAGCATGTGTGAATCATCATAGAAGAACAGTAGTAATAGTTTTAGATCACATTATTTAAATAGCTTGATTGTGCATAATTATTTTACAGTTACACTATCTTTCTGGAAGATTTTTCAAAGAAATCTCATTCTCACCTAGGCTGCATTTTTTAAATAAACAATACAGTAAAAACATTAATATTGTGAAATATTATTACAATTTTAAATGACAATTTTCAATTTAAATATCTTATAAAATGTAATTTATTCCTGTGATGGCAAAGCTACATTTTTTCATTACTCGGGTCTTCAGTGTCACATGATACTTCAGAAAGCATTCTAATATGCTGATTTGTTGCTGCTTTTAAAATGATTTATTGTTTTTGTTGAAAACAGTTGTGCTGTTTAATGTGTTTGTGGAAACCATGATGATATGGGTGTTTTTCAGGATTCTTTGATGAATAGAAAGTTTTTTGTCTGCTTTCACTAATCTATTAAAAATACAATGTACATGAAATGCATAAAATATATATCTGGTGATTAACACAGAAATGTTATATGAATATTTCCTGTAAACGTAAAAAAATAAAAATAAAAGGCTTATGTTCCTTGAACACACTCAGCGGCTGTGTTCCAAATCACACCCTATACCCTCATTTACTATTCTCTACATTAGTTCACTAATATACTTGACTGAGTGAATAAAACAAGTGAGTTAATTCAGACACCGATTAACACCTGCTGTTAACAAGCAGAATCACTTAAGGAAATAGGAACAAGAAGAACAGAAAAAAAAGATTAAATCAACTGACGATTAAAGACATTAAATCTCTGAAGATTTTAACAGAGGAGGATTAAACAACTCCTCAAACAGCATTACCAGCTTCACTTATTACTAACCAGTTTGACTTTATTTCTATCAGACATTTACAGAAGGTCTTATTAAAAGGTGACTGAGGTTTAGATGTTATTTTATTTTCATTTGATGTTACCATGATGGTGATCAGTATTTGCTTTAGTTAGGCTCTTGACCCTTTACTTTAGAACAATAGTTTTCCTGTGGCTGCTGGAGCTGTGTCTTTAAAATATATTTGCTATGGCAAAAAAAGCTGAATGAAAACCGGATCAGATGACAGTAACTATTTGTTAATGGTCACAATCATAATGTAATGCTTAAAACATTTTGAATTCCTAGATCTGCCAGACACACAGACATCAAGAATCGGTGTATAAATCTCAACAATGGTGACAATCAAAAAAGCTTCATGCTGCAATTAGGGCTGTCACTTTACTTTCGAAAATCGATTGCACAATCGATCGGACCAACCAACACAAGTTTCGAAAACGAAAATGTGGATTCGATTTTAACGGCCTTTTCTTTTCTTTTTTTCTTTATCTTTTTTTTTTTTTTTTTACCAAAAATGTGTTTTAGGTGGACAGATCAATACAGTACACAGAACATGTAGGATGTTGGAAAATAACAATGTCTTTTCTGTTAACCAAATGCTTTTTAATATTCGCTATTACTTCAATGCAAGTGAACAAGCGCGCCATATTTGTGTGTGTGTGTGTGTGTGTGTGTTCAAGTAAGCCAGAAATGCGGAGATTCTGCTCGAGATTCTCACGAGTTGCGTATTTGCGCTGAATCCACGCAGATTTGGCTTACACGAACTTCCCCAGCAAAGTGAGTAAACATAGAAACACGCCAGATTGGTTAGTGATTTGACAGCGTTACCCATCAAAGTTCATTTCTACCCGCATTTGGCGGGTTGGAGGGGGTTAATTTCATTCCCTGAATGTTGCACTCCTGTTTGTCATTGTGCACGAAACTTCACGCCAATAAATCATCAGAAATATTGCTGACTTGTGTGCGTCTCAAGCGCCCTCTTTACGTTCGTCCTAATGCCTATTGGATGTCCGTGGATTTGCCTGTATTTGGCGAAAATGGAAACGTCTTTAGACATAGAAAATCGATTTTACAATCGATTCAATGAACACTTATGTCTCAAAAATCGAACAGGATTTTTTCACAAAAGTGACAGCCCTAGCTGCAATTCATGTTGGGTACCAGCATGCATTGCGGCATGAATAAATGATGCAGCTGAATTGTCTGGTTATTTTCTTAAATTTTTACTTTTTGCTTTTGAGACTCAAGTCCCAAGATGTTCATTGTTCAGCACTGCTTGATCTTTTGCTGTAGTTTCACAGTGTAGTAATATAAAATTAAGCCATATTAAAAAACACATTTTTGTTAAGTGTTTAGACACTGGATGAGATATCTAAACATTATATGATGACATCATAATCAAAACATAACCAGCAACACCTGATCTCATTTTTGTTGGCTTTGTTTCTGCCACAACAAATGTGTCTTAAACAAACACAGTTAAAGCAGCCAAAGAAAAACTGTTGTTAAAGTCAAGGGTCAAGAGCCCAACTAAAGCAAACACTGATCTCCATAATGATAACGTCAAATGAAACAAAACAACATCTAAACTTAATTCTCAATAGCAATTTCTGTAGACGTATGAACAAATAAATAAAGTCAATCTAGTTAGTAATAAGTGAAGCTGGTAAAGCTATTTTTTTGGAGTTGTTTAATCCTCCTCTGCTGAGATCTTTAGAGATTTAATGTCTTCTGTGGCTGGAAGTCAGTTGTAGTTCTTGTTGTTCCTTTGTCCTTCAGTGATTCTGCTTGTTAACATCAGGTGTTCATCACTAATGCTCAATCATCCATTAATTAATCACTAAATTACATCATTATCTTTCAATACTGCTTCAGTGTTACTCCAACGCTCTGTAATGTGGACACACAAGTGTTCATTTAAAACTGAATATTTTGCTGTGGAGTTAAAAGGGTTAAATGTAGAAAACATACATTTACTGGCAACCACAGCTGCCAGTAGATTACCGTAAAAATAAAAAATCAATAAAAGTAAATATTAAACTGAAGTGTTTTATATGTTTTTGCACAAGATGATATAGGAGAAATCTGTAAGTTTAATTAATTAGTTTTGTGGGTCACCATTGTTCTGGAGAGTAGAGCCTGTGCTTCAGTCAAAGATGAGCAGAGAAATGCTGATGTTATGCTGCCTGTTGCTTTATTTAAAAGCAGTAACTGTGTAGTTACTGATGCAGTGACAATCTCCTTGCTAAGCACATTTTTTACTTTAGCACAAACTTGTATGCTAATGTTCGTTAAATGCTAACTGCAAAGATTTGAGTTAATTCACTATAACACATGTGGTGTTTGCAGTTTTATATTAAGAGATATTCATTTCAGTGGACTCAAATGAAGAAAGTTTACAGTACTATCAGTATAAATACTAGTTTTTAAACTCTAACTGTTTGAAGCAATCGGTTTCCCAAATTATATGTGTTACCTTCCATGGTATTTTTATGGTAACATACTGAAAAAAAGGAGAGCTGTAAATTAATGGTAGAGAGCTGTAAATTAATGGTAGAGAGCTGTAAATTAATGGTAGAGAACTGTAAATTAATGGTAGAGAGCTGTAAATTAACAGTACATTGCTGGCAACCACAGCTGCCAGTCGATTACCGTTATTTTACAGCTCAATTTTTTACAGTGATTTCTTAGTACCGGTCAAATAATTTCTGAAGAATCATATGACACTGAAGACTGGAGTAATGGCTGATGAAAATTCAGCTTTGCATCACAGAAATAAATTATATTTTAAAGTATATTAGAATAGAAAACCATTATTTTAAATTGTAATAATAGATCACAATATTACTGTTTTTTTCTGTATTTTTGGTCAAATATATGCAGGCTTGATGACCATTAGAGATTTATTTAAAAAACATAAAAAATATTAATGTCTCCAAACGTTTATATAAATGATTCATACAGACCCATCTTTTATGGTTTTAAGCATACCCTGAAATGATACACATTCACTTGACAAAACCTACAGTAAAGTATATGGCAGATGAAATGTCCATTTTGTTTTGATACGTTTGAGTATCAGACATAATGATGAACCCCTAAAAACCAATATAGTCATCACATATTTGCCCCCATTTTAAATAGTTCATGAAATAATAGTTTTAATAATATACGAATGATCAGATCAGTTTCCAAGCTACTTTTTCTGCAGTAATCACTGGAGGCAATTAGCTGATTGTGGTCCTTTTACTCTGTCTGTCTTGTTTGATTTCAAGCAAAAGCACAAGAAACTTCTCTGCATCTCCTCACTCCTTGATTTACAAGCCTGGGGCTGTTGTGCCTTCCCGAACCAATGTCAAGGGTAAAGTCTCAAGGGGCAAGTGACAATATTTACAGATCAAGCATTTAGGTTGTTGACAAGGGACAGAACAAGTAGAGCTCAAAGTCACTCGTGCCACCGTATCCTCTTCCGTATAAGATTACAACTGTGCACATTCTTACAGATGATGAAGACCGAAAAGTAAAGATTCCATACGTTTCCCCGTCAGCCCTGTGATTCATTGACGGTCGGCCCTATAACAGGGATGAAACATTTTGCCTCATCCGATTTGGTTAATGTATCATTTCCTTCCTCTCCTTTTGTTATGTTGAAGGATGTGGCTATGAGTTGAATGGAAGAAATGGGGTTTGATGCAAATAAAAGACAAATCACACCTATACAAACTCCAGCAGCTGGACCCACACGTCCCTAAATGTGTGAGCATTTGCTTATGAGGTTCAACTGCGTGCTTACATTTAGAGTCAAATTGGCTTTCAAGCATAGTCAAACCAGGCGTAGTCAAATGGGGTCTTAAGTGCGTGTGTAACAAATTGGAGCTTTATCTCACCACCTGATGTTTCTTAGACTGACCACACCCGGGAAACACACGGCCGGCCTTTACATGCGCCGCGAGGGGGGCTTCCGTTTCGGCCAGACAAAAGCCCAGACACTTTCATTTGACACAATGCCTCTCTGTTGCCGTTTCACCCGACAAGTGAGGCTTGTGACACCTGACACATCGTGATGCTGGTGAAATAGAGATTGTTTGTCATCCTATAAGATGTGTAGTAATTAGCCTTGGGTCAGAGGTTTTGGAGTGGCGGTCACGGCGTGGGCAAATTTACTTGCGCTAATCGCATCATCTCTGTTCGCAGAAACGATAATATTTACACCCCAACTAAATCAGCCGAGAACATCTCTGTTGACTACTGAGGCATGTTTTCACAATACAACGACAGAAGTTCACATGCAGCTGTCACGCTACTGTGTCCACCCTGTCCACACACACGTGTGTTCAATATCAATACATGCTAGAACTGATACTGAGAAATCTGTTTCATTCTCGCCACCCCCTCTCGGGATGTATCAACACTCTTATACACACACACACACACACACACACACACACCACACACAACACAATGGATGTTACATGATATAAAGCAGTTATTAGTAAGGCTTTTCATTTTAAAGGGATAATGAAAATGAAAATTCTGTCACCTAATGTTGTTCCAAACCTGTGTGACTTTCTTTTGTGGAAGATAAAAGATCACTCCTCTTGTTCTTATCAAGAGCATGCGAAAGGATATTTCTTGCATTTTAAAAACAATAAATTGACACTTTTTGTAATGCCCATTTAATCTGTTTTTATCAGCTATGACTAATGGCTTATATTTATTCATAAGTTAATCATGAACTAACATTCAACAACCATTTTTGTAGCATGTATTAATCTACACAACTGTTCAAAAGATTTGTCAGTAAAATTAGTTTTTGAAAATGATCTATTTTTGAAAGAAGTCTCTTATGCACACCAAGGCTGCATTTATTTAAGCAATAATACAGTAAACACAGTAATATTGTAAATATTACTACAATATAAAATAACTGTTTTCTGTTTTAATTATATTCATAAAATATTTAATATATTTAAGTTCAAGAGAAAATTATTTATTTGAAATAAAAAAGCTTTACTGACACATTTGATCAATTTAATCCAATTTGCTGAATAAAAGTATTCATTTTTTAAACAAACAGAAAAAAACATCTTACTGACACTAAACTTTTGAACTGTTTTGTAGATTAATTTATAAATATATTTTTCAGTGTTTATTCATGTTCATTCACAATATAATAATGCCTTTTTTCATTTATGTATTCATGTACTGTACAGCAATTATTATCTAGGTTATTGTTAATTTTATTTATACATGTACAAATTCATTTTTGACATTTCAAGTTTAAAGTATTGTTCATTATTAGTTATGATTTCTGATGCATTGTTATTAATGTTAACAAACCGAACTGTATTGTGGCTTAAGGGTTTCCAAATGTTGATATTAATAGCAGTTTAACTGGATTCATTTGAATATTAAGCGTATCATGTTATTTATTCATTCATTTTTTTGACAGCCCTAAATATTGGATAAATTTTTGATTGTTATAAAACGTTTTTTTTTTAATTATTAGTTAAATGACTGCACCTATCCTTCTTTTTTATGTTTCCAGATAAACCAAGTTCTAAACAAAAGAGTAGTCCTCATTCTTAATTGTAGTTCTTAAATGGACACTGTGTGGACTTCAAAGCATAAAAGCAAGTCTTTAATAAAGTTTAGCAATACAGCTCTAAAAAGAGTGAACTGATGATTTCAAGAATCAACATTAACCGTCCTACTAACCTATTGTATCACTACACAATAAATCCAATGACTGACCTTTTCTTTTGACATATACTGAAACTACACACACAATTCTAGGTAAATGTTAGCTCTTTACCATACTGCAGAGTTTTTGTATGAGAGAAAGAGAAGGGAAAAGAAAAGCTCAGGTGTTTCGCCTGCTCGGGCTTGTCCTGACTTTCAGATTGACAGAGAGCAAAACAGAGTCAGGTTTCAGCTTCAGAAAAAGTGCATGTGCTCTCCAAACAATGTCTGCTTCTCAAAGTGCACATGTCTGCGTTTAGGGGTGGTGAGAGTGGCCCGAAGCATTGATCAGACTGGAATACGACAAAATTACAGACTCTTCGGCTTCCTCAGGATGTCAATGTCCATCACATACTATATTTCAAATAAAAGATTGGACTGTCACACATAAAAAGTCCTTTTGTTCTTTTGTTCATAAGAAGTTACAGCATGGTTGGCCAACACATTTGGATCATCTTATATTTGATTTACAATTTGTTCCGTTGCAATGGTGAACCTGTATCACGACAGTTATGCAAGCAGTCTTGATATAAGTTATAGATAAATCTAGATTAATTCAAATTTATTTCAGCCTTCTAAGGGTATGTTTACATGACAACGATGCACTAAAAACAGAAACGTTTTTCCTTCGCATTTTTCGCGTACAGACGACACCATTGACAAAATGATTCCAGTTCACGCGCGCTTATAGACTTCGTTTTTGTAGTTTACACAGAAATTTTCAAACGTTTGCATTTTAAGCCCCCAAAATGCTGTTGTCGTGTAAAAGAATGGCTTAAACGCATAAAAAGCTTTACGCCAAACGTAATTCAAATGAGAGAAGATATTAGTGATGATGCTGTTGAAAGACAGAGAGTTTTGTGTTCATTTGCTTATCATACAGATACCTGTCGAGGGTTACAGTTCTATTTGCTGTTCTAACTCTAAAATCTGATAAGTATGCCTTTACGGGTTTTTTTAAGCAATACTGTGACAGTTACACTTATGAGCTCATTATTAATTATATAGTACAAGCTAAAGAATCGCACCCATTTTCACACAAATACCTGAAGAGGATTTGACTGTCTCAAGCTTTTTAGACATTTGAAACCTAGAAATGCAGTTCCATTGGTTCCTTTTGTTTTTCATTTATAAATGCTTGTTTGTATGTTTAGACCAGTCTAACCTGTTCTGGTTTGGAAACAGTACCCTGGAAACAGTAGTGAATTACAACCGAAGCTGAACTCAATGCATGATAATGGGGGTGGATTTCCATAGAATTGGCACATCAAAGTAGGGTTCAGCATTCCTATGATGCTGTGGCTGTGGTACCATGGGTCAGGATGGGAAATAGTAGTAAATATTTTAGTCACATCTCTGTAACAGACTTAGGCGTCAGTATCATGATGGTAGTTGAACAAACTGGTTATGGGATCAGTTTTGAGAACCAAACCAATCAAATCAGGCTTTGATTGCTGATCATCAACTTCTATATGGCAACTCAAGCTTTGATCCTGAGTTCATGGAGGGCATGCACATGAAAGTGTGACATCAGTGGCGAACAGCCAATCACACGCCTTGAAGCACAGAGAAACTGTGATTCACTTCTCGCTAGTGATTCAATCCTCTCTTCTGCTGAAGATTAAGAAATTGAAGAATTTCTATCAGTGCGAGGGAAAGTTGTGAAGAGAGTTGTGTTTGAGATCTCTTACCCAGGCCAGAGCATATCCTGCCCCTGAGCAGGTTAGCCGTGGAGTTACTATAAGTCACCGCTAAAAGAGTTAGTGCAACTAAACTGAAACACTTCATGGTATTAGGCCCCTGGTCATTTACTTAAGCCACCTTAACACATTGGATGGATTGCAGATAAGGATTGAAATAAACATTCAGTTGTGCCAAACTTTAAAGCTCTAAATAAATAAATGGTTACATTTAAATCTGCTTGATTTTAATTCTACACTCTTAAGAAAAATGGTTCTAAACAGTATCAAATTAGGGATATTTGGCTTGTAACAATAGCAGAACCCATTTTGAAACCCAAATTACAGACTACAGTAAAGTTGTTAGCTGAATACTACATTAATACATTAACATGTTCATGAAGGCCAAAATGGCACAAATGGACAGTATGAGCCCTTTATGTTAAAAGGAAAAAGTAATATATGGGATAGCTTAAATGTTTTTGTGACTGGGGTATGTTTAGGCATAAAGTCTTAAATAAAAACAAAAATCTAACAAAATGGATCATAAATTCCATACTTACTTTGTGGAGAGGAGAAGAAGATGAGTCATCCTTAACTGAACAGAGCTGCAGCTCACACCTACATGTTTGTTAAACTAAAAAGAGAAAAGGACATGATTGTTAGGAAATGATTGTTACAATTTTTAAAGTTATAATTTTATAGACATTTTAAGAATTAAATAATTTACCTGTTGAGAGACTGTCTGTGTAGTTGAGCTGAGCGCCAGAAAATCAGTAATGAGGTGGCTTTGACAGTTACAGATTTGAAAAACAAAAATAGAATAAAATAAAGAACAAAGAACCCTGAACTCAAACACAAAGAACCATTTCAGCATATGAAGGGTTCTTCAGGACCATACGGATGGTAAAACCATCTTTTTTTAGAGTTAAGCCTATATTTAATTTAATCCCCGTTAGGGATTAACTTTAACAGCAACTTTAACTTTTACGAAGTTTACTTTTTTTTTTTATGTTAGCACAATATTCAATATTATTATTTTTACAATAACAATATATTTAACCTACAATTGCACACTGTGAGCATTATCTGTCCCACTGTCTTAATTACGCTTTCATATTGCTCCATTAATTAATGCAGAAAATATTTTTCATTACTTGTGAAATTTAAACTGCAAACGCACTGCTCCAACATTTTTCACAGTCTGCTTTATCAGCCTTTTATGCACAACGGTGATAGTGAAAGTAGGTGCTTAACCTTTTCATTTTCTGTTCTTTTTATATGAGGTGACCATTTTTTGTTACCAAAATGTCTAAAGTAGTTGATTCTTTGTTTTGTTTGATTATTATTTTTTTCTTTGGTTAGCCATGTAGTTAAGTTTGATGAATGCAGTCAGCACAACAATATTATTTTTTTCCGTTTGTTTCTTTACTGCATACATAATTGGCCATATAGACATTTAAATGTTGCTTGTCCATAAATCTTTATTTATTTATCATATGTCTCAAACCCCAATAATTTACAGCTTTTCCTCAACAGAGTGTATGGCTTCTACAAGGGAATCCTTCCCCCAATTTTGGCCGAGACCCCAAAGAGAGCAGTGAAGGTAACAGGAACCACATTTGACTTTGAGCTTAAACTCATCACTTAACCATACATGCTCTGATCTTTGCAACCTGGCCTTCCGAGTGTAAACATATACACACAGACCACATACGTTTACCCTCAATGTACCGGCTCTATCCAGGAGGATCAAAAACACTCATCCCCTCTCTATGTTTGTATTCATGCCACATGTGTTTGCTGTTGAGAACTCCCAATATTGACCTACATGGCCAGAGATTGCTACCGGCCTCACTTTAGTATCATGTATAAACAGTACATATATACACTCTTGAGTTTAGATGAGTACTTACTGTGGCTTTAGGCCGTTGGTACACTCTTGAGTTTATATGAACACTTACTGTGGCTTTAGGCCGTTGGTTATGGGTGTCTGAAAGGAGGGCGAGCACATTAATGTCTCACTTTTCTAATCTAAAACAACATCTGGAAGGGGTTTAATTCCATTATTGGAAAGTCCTGGATTGGTAGACTCAACAAGCTTTAACAGTTTACCATGAAGGGTTTGTCCGCCTTAAAATTCACATGAAAATTCACATGAAAAATCATTCTCATGTCGTTTAAACCATTTGACTTCTTTCCTACGTGAAACATAAAGAGACATTTTTGAATAATATACTGGTAAAAAGCATCATAAACGTAGACCATACAATTCATCTGGCATAATCCAAGTCTTCTGAGGCCACACAGTACTATAGCTTTGTGTCGAACAGACCGAAATGTAAGCTTTTATCCACTGAAAATCTTTTCTCTTATACTGTAACTGCTACAGATCATTGACAAATTATTCAGAGTGAACCAAATCAACCTATTCAGGGAAAAAACCTTGGTCTGCTCTTCGCACAGAGGTATTGTATAACATGGGAAGATTTTTAAGTTTTTTTAATGCTACATTTGTCATTTTGGAGCTTGACGGCCCCCGTCCTCATTCACTTTATATTGAAAGACGGGCCAGGATATTTTTCAAAAAATCCTTTTGTAAGACGGATTTGAAACGACATGAGAGTTGACAGAATTTTCAATTCCTTAAACACTGATCAATGAATTTACTTGACGCTCCACATTTGTTGATTTAAAGCTACTAAACAGGCTTGGTGTGCTATACAGGCCCTGGCATCCATCAGTTTTACTCGATGTTGTATTATCTAATATCTGTCAAGCTGAGCAAAGCTTTACTAATATAAAGAATTATACGCCATCGTCTGTGTGTGCATTTATATTTGCGCAGTGTCATGTTGACAGCTTGAGTGTTCTCATTCACAACAGTTGAGCTGTGTTTGCTTTGGGTGTGAGCATTCATCTTATCTGCGTGCATGTATGTGAATGCATGTAGCGTCTGAAAACACTTCCTGACAGGTTGTCCTGATCTTCTTTGCAGTTTTTTACCTTTGAGCAGTACAAGAAGCTGTTGAGCTTTACTCCTTTATCACCCGGCCTGGTAAGTCATCTGATACAAGCGAGACACACACACGCAGTCATTGATACCATACACACAATCACATTCACAGTCAAGCGAAGCGCTCTCCTCATTACATGGCGTGCTGGCAGCGGGAACGAGGTGTAATCGAGACGAATGCTGCTCGGGAGGCGTATGAGAGATAGCCCATTACTTTGACAGCAGTCTATCAGTGTGGCAGCAGGCTTGACTACTGAGCCCGAGGGCGAATCCCCAATCCACAGCCTTGTCGAGCAAAACATTCACCTGCCTTATCAATCACACCTGTCTCCGCCCACTAGCTTGAGATGTCAATCCACACAGAGCCCACAGGCGCTGGGAAGAGTGATGTATGGAGTGTGTGAGAGGCGGAGAGGATGAGTGAGAGCGTCTGCACAGCTGTAAGTGAATTCAAGAGGCGGTTGAGCTGTGGCTCTCTCCCCCCCACCCCCCCCCCCCCGGCCCAGAATGAAATGACTCGTATGATTGATGCAGATGTATGCAGTAACATGACAGATAAGAGCGGATGGCTGGCTCTGTAAACACGGTCAAGGAGATGTCCGGTTTTGAGACAGAAATGAGTAATGAAGCTCTCACACTGTCTTGCAGTGTATGTATGCACTAGCATGTATACATGGCTACGCATACACAAACACAAAAAGACAAAATGTGCGAGTGTAATCATCACACACACATTTTCGAGGTATTAATCGAGGGTGTGGGTGTGTACTATCCCCAGCTCACCTTATACAAACAGACTCAAAGATCTCCTTTGTCACTCTTAAAGTAGGCCTGAAGCCTGCTGACATACAGGTCAAGTGCTTGAATGGAAATCATAAAAGTAAAACCCAACCGCACATTTATTTATTTTTTATAGCAACATTAATCTCTTCGAATTAATGATTAAGTGTATCTACATAAAACATATCTGCATTAATCATTATAATTAATTCAAACATTTATTTAAATTGATTTAGTTGATTAAATTGATTCAGATTTAGTTCAGTTGATGTTAGGAAGAAATAGCTATTATATATATAATATAAATAGAACATGATATAAAATATTGTGTGTTTGTGTGTGTGTGTGTGTGTGTGTGTGTGTGTGTGTGTGTGTGTGTGTGTGTGTGTGTGTGTGTGTGTGTGTGTGTGTGTGTGTGTGTGTGTGTGTGTGTGTGTGTGTGTGTGTGTGGTGTGTGTGTGTGTGTGTGCTTGTTTTTGTGATATATGAGGACACAAATGTGTATAATGACATGGGTATTACACTTGTATTACAACTTACACGTGAAATATGAGGACATTGCATGAGTCCTCATATTTCAAACAGCTTAAAAATCATAAAAAACAATGTTTTTTTTAAAATGTTAAAATGCAGCATGTCTCCTGTAAGGGGTAGGTTTAGGGACAGGGGCAGTGTAGGGGGATAGAATATATAGTTTGTCCAGTATAAAAACCATTACGCCTATGGAATGTCCTCATAAGTCACAAAAACAAACATGTGTGTGTGTGGTGTGTGTGTGTGTGTGTTTCACTATATATATATATATATATATATATATATATATATATATATATATATATATATATATATATATATATATATATATATATATATATATATATGATTAGCAATATTTTACATGTCTAATGTGTCGACTAAAACATTATTTTCATTCAAAATAAAATTGTGCCATTTTAGGATGGATGGATGGTGTGGAAAATCTATGATTAATTCAAAACTACGTTACAGTGAACACTGCTGTTAATTTGGGGTAGAGTCGATGCCTCTTTTAATTTTTGTATGAAAATATGAAACCATTTGCTCCATCAAACAATTGAATCTGTTATTGCAACATATGAAGTAATTTATCATTGTCTCAATCATTTTGTCTGTGCCGGTTCATTCATCTTTGATTCCTGTCTGTGTTTCCTTTCCCTGCGAATGATTGACGCTGGCAGTTTCATTCATTTATTTGTAGGTTGAAGTCAAGCTATACGTCTGGACAAACACGTTTCTGAAAGGCTAAGTGTCACAGTAGCATTGTTCAGTTGAGTTATGAGACTTGTGTGACATACCTTTCGTCTGTTCTGAATTAAACACAGAACGACTTTCACTAGTCTTTGTGTCTTTCTCGTTTGTCATGTGGCGTCATGTTCTCTTGTGATGTAATTCTGCCTGCTTCAATATGCTAGGCTCTCTCTGTGGCTGGCCTGGGGTCAGGGTTAACCGAGGCACTGGTTGTAAATCCATTTGAAGTAGTGAAAGTGAGCCTACAGGCCAACAGGGATTCATTCAAAGTGGTAAGAGGCTACAGCTGTTTTGATATTGTTTTTGCCTTTTTCTTGTCACAAAATGTCTTGGTCATTATTTTGAGGGTGCTAATGTTTTTGCTCTCTGTGTTTCTCCATGCAGCAACTCTCTACGTTTGAACAGGCCAGAACTATTATAAACGCAGACGGCTTTGGCCTCCGTGGACTTAATAAGGGCCTGACCTCCACCCTTGGACGGCATGGCATTTTCAACATGATCTACTTTGGTTTCTACTTCAACGTTAAAGATGCCATACCTGCCAGTCAGGTAAACAAAGGCAGATACAGTGTCCCCAAAAAATTATTTAGACACTTAAAGGGACAGTCCTCCCAAAAATGAAAATTCTGACTTTCGTGTTGTTCCAAACCTGTGTAACTTTCTTTCCTCTGCACAACCTAAAAAAAGATCTATTGAGGAATGTTTACATTATTTTTGCTCATACGGTGCAGTCATTGGGGTCCAAAACAAGTGATGTTAACTGTATTGACAAAAACTTTAAGTGGCTTTCCTTACAACAAAGAATGAGATATATGTTTGATCATATATATATATTTTTGTCCTACTGTGAAAGCAGCTTATTCAAGTGACATTTTAAAAGATTAATGCAGGCGTATCTATTAAAAGAAATATGGATGTGATACAAAAGGAAATTAATTTTTCCCTAAATGTTTACTGGAAACATGCACACATTCATACAACATGCAAAAGCCCTGTTTGGATACAAGTTGCCCTTTACTTATAAGTACAACATATTAAGGGACGGTCACAATACATTTTTTGTTTCATTAACTACAATTGATATGAATGCAAATGATTAAGTCTGGGAAAAAGTCTAGTGTGACCTCCTTTAGTGAGAAACTCATCAAACACATACACAAATCATGTATCACCTCATACATTGATCAAACATTTCAGGTGGCACCTATAAGAATCCTGTTATTTTTCTTTTCAGTATATAGGACGACATTATCTATATTGAAAACAGATTATTTTTCAGATTCTGTCCAAACAGTCCATACATTTTTCGAATGTATTTCCTTAATATTTTTTTCCTTTATATTATATGCATATATTATACATAATAAAGACCCATATTTATCTTTCTCATGTGTTCAAGTCACATGAATGTTGTTTTCATAGCTCGAAAACTAGTGAGTGTAAAATATATGTTAATTTCAGAACGTTTTCATTTGAGATACAAGTCTAAAAGTAAGAGCTTTTTTTAATACACATCCACAGGCTGAAGACTGAACATGTAGCTTGGCGAATTAAAGGAGGGATCAGTCATGCACATTAACAGAGTGAGAGGGAGGAGGAGAGGAGCTGCTAAGATAAACCTCACTAATACCTTCCCTGTTTGCTCTCCATCACATCCTCAAAGGTTCAGATTACACATCCGGCAGGGCTCAACTCCCAAACAAAAGTTAATTTTGTTTAATGGAAACGTTACCATACGCCGGCTCCACATGTATAAACTGGAGCATTAGATTTACTCAAATGAACTAATTGGAAGCAGACTGAGGTATTTGTTGGGGGGAGAGTTACAGTTGAAGTCCTACTGAAGATTTGTATTCCCCCTTCATCTGGTGCTAAGATCGTCATTGCCTGAGAAGCCAGAAACCTCCAGCGCTCAATCGTGTTAAAGGGCAGAGCTCACCAACCCTGATTTGAATGTCTTTTGCAAATAATCTCAGGGAAGCGTATGGCTTTTTAGGTATGAGCTACTTTTCCTATCTATTTTCAAAGAAGCCAGTCATTCTATTGGGATTAGGATCCAAATCAAGGATCCTTCTCCAGGGGTATCAACCCTCACAGACTTCAAGATTTAAGCAGCGTTTGCCTTGAAACCGACGACTCCTTTCTGTGAGCATTCGGGACAGTGTGCTGCAAATGTGAAGGGAGTGTTTGGTGTAGAAGCTATACTTAAGGCGGAGCTCTGTTGTTGCACTGCCATGCTCCTCCCCTACAATGCCATGTTCAGGTTTAGTTGTCGATCTTGCGTGTCGCTGCTGGGCTTCTGTCATTTGTAAAAAATATCCTGGCCAATTAGATGTCAGAGCTGCGCTGGTTCGGGCTTCTTTTGGTACAGTAATACGCCAGTGTCGAGTCGCAACCCAATTACCCAGATTGTCCCCATATGCCTCCCAGTCTGCCTGCATGGATTCTGTTTGTTTATAAATCCTCTCCCAAAGTGTGCCTTTGGTCACATGTCATACTTCAGCCAATTGTAGAGCCTCGCTCTTCTAATGAAACGCTAATCTGTGCCCCGCTACCATATAAATTATCTGAGCTTATATTTCAGCTCTTGTGTTCTCTCGCTTTTTTTTTTTTTACTCCTTCCTCGCTCGTTTTTTTCCATCTCCATTTTCATATCTGTCTTTATTAGCTCTTTTATCTGCTTTACGTTTGTCTCAGTGTTTGTTAATTTGCATTTTCATATCAACTAGAGTGTTATCTAAAAATTTTGAATTTTATGGCTCTCCCCATAAAACTGTCATCAAACAGTTACTGTTTTATTTGTCATTATAGTACCATGTCCCTTTCTTTAATAAAAGCAAACATTTGAGGCACTTACAGTGGAAGTGAAAGGGGCCAATCCGGAAATGTTAAAAATTTTCCCCGTTTCAATAATATAGTGACAAGACGAAAACATTATGAATGTTAAACTGATTTTAGTGTGAAAAAAATCATGTATTAGCCGTGTAGTTATATCCAATTTCACTACTCTTTTTTTTAAAGGGACCAGTGACCAGTCCTTTTTTTGTGGTAATCAACATTGTCCCACAAGTGCAATTTTAACTTGTAGAGTATTCCTAAGACTAGAAAATGTGAAAAATGTGGGTTGATCATCATTATTCATTGTACAAACAAAAGCTCTCTTTACCTTGAATTTATCTCTCTGTCCGTATGCCAGGACCCTCGACTGGAATTCATGAGGAAATTTGCCATCGGTTTGGTTTCAGGAACAGTCTCGTCCTGTGTGAACATTCCTTTTGATGTCGCTAAAAGCCGTATACAGGGTCCTCAGCCTGTTCCAGGGGAGATCAAGTACCGTAGCTGCTTTCAGACCATGGGCCTTGTGTACCGTGAAGAAGGGTAAGGCCATCATCCAACAACTACAGGTGTCACAATTACACCCGACAGGAGACCACAAATGCCAAGAGGTTCACATACAAGAAAAATTACACAACATTTTGTGTTTATCCTCTGCCCACAGGGGACAAGAGGGCAAGTTTTGACAACCGGCATATTTAAGCACCCTCTAAATCTCAGTGTAATTATGTTGTCTTTTGTCCCGAGCTATATGCAGGAATGAGACAAAATATAGAAATTAGTATACTAATATTCTTTGTGTCACTTCTTTTGTCTAGATGTATTTATATTACATAAACTTCTTTTTTTAGTGGGTACTTGATATGAATCCATAAACTGGATATGGGATATGTTTATGTTTATTCCATTTATCTATACCATGTGCATATAACATGTTAAGTATTACTCAATACATGCAGTAATAACTGGCTCAATCATATAAGGCTCAATTATGATAAGGTTTAAAGTAAAAAAAAATATCAGGGAGCTTCAATTATGCGGCATAACCTTTCATTATTATAATTTTTTTTAATGTTTTACTGTGTATTGATATTTGAAGAAAAAAGTCAATTGCTTATTTAAGGATTTTATTTAATAAGAGTGAGATCAGCTGACATATTAATGTAACTTGCGTACATTCATTGAAAAACCATGTTGATTCTTCTAACGTGAGCTGTTGTTTCTTATATCGGAGACTCTAGTGCCCATAGCGTCCTTCTGTCTCTCTCTCCTTCTGAATTGACAGGCCTCATGGGACGCTGTGAGAGAATCAGTAGTTTTATGGCTCTTCGGGGCCTTGATTGGCCCCGTTCACCCTCTACAAAGTGAACGGCAACTCGTTTGTTATTAGAGGCAGGGAATTGAGGCCTGATCTTGTGTGTGTGTGTATTACAGAGAGAGACACTGAAGCTGTTTTAGTTTTAGGGGTGCTGAGAGGGTACCCCATCCTGTCCAGCCCTCTAACACGACACAGTCCTGGCTAATTAGTGGTCCCTATGGGAGACGTCGTTAAGCAGGTCCTAACGAGGCGCACGGCGCTCAGCGGGTCAGTCTAATCAGACAGCGGGGCAGAGAGGAAGTGGCTCAAGCCTTATTAACACCAGCACAAGCAGAGGACAGGGGCTGGGACAGGGAGACGGCCAGGCCCACTGCCAGAAATCAGCTTGAACGCATTAGGGCAGGTACACAACTAGAACAGCTATTACTGCACTATACCTGATCCAGCTTCACAGACAGACCGACCCCGAGAGAGAGAGAGTTGACTTACAGTAACTTAAATGGATAGATTAGCCAGAAAATTTAAATTCTGCCATAATTTCTGCACTCTCATGTCGTTCTGAACCTGTATGACCGAATTTCTTCAGTGGTACACAAAATAAATGTTTATGCTGCTCTTTACAAAAAAGTGAATTTCAAGCTCAAACCGGGAATCAAACATAAAAGTTCCAAAAAAGTCATCCAGACTCGATTCTTCTGAAGCCACGTGAGATCTGTGTGAGAGAACAATCAAAACCACAGAACTTTCGTTCATCTTAGAAGCACAAATAAAGATATTTGCAATCAAACCTGACACATTTCCCTACATTGAATGTCAATTCCACCAAAAACTTTGGCATTTCAAAGTAATATGCACATAAAATATGGTAAACGGAAGCTCAAACGTGCTGGCTCAAGAACTCGGGGATTGTTCTCACGTGTCAAGCAAGTATGACTGAGCTTTTGTTTACCATATTGATGAGCTCATATAAATGCGTGTGAATAAAAGCATAAATTAAAGCATTTTCAAACTTTCAAACCTCGCATTTGATGTTGTTGACGTTTAAATAGCTATTAAAATTGAGTCCATTACTTTAAATATAGTGCACAAGTAGTATAGATTATTTTTATGATGCTCTAATTTGCTTTTTGAAAAATTTCTTATGGAAAAGAGCAGCATTAAAATATTTCAGAATTTCTCATTTTGTCTTCCAAAGAAAAAAAGTAAGTCATACGGGCTTATAACTACATCATTAATTTATAACAAATGTAACTGTCTAACATTTTATTTCTGCAGATATCTTGCCTTATACAAAGGACTGATACCCAAGATAATGAGGCTTGGACCAGGTAACATAAATTAGTGTATAGTTTTCCTATATTAAAGGTATAGTTCACCCAAAAATAAAAATTCTATCTTCATTTACTCACCTTCATGTCGTTCCAAATCTGTAAAACTTCCTTTCTTCCGTGGAACATAAAAGAAAATATTTTGTCCATTCAATGGAAGCCAATTTTCCCCAATACTTGTTTAGCTACTAAAATTCTTCAAAATATATAGTGTTCTGTGGAATCATAAAGGTTTGGAATAAGGGTGAGTAAATGATGAAATTTAACCTTTAGTGAACTATCCCTATAACATTTGACAATTATCCATGACCATTAATTGACATTTACTTTCTGAATATAGGAGGCGCAGTGATGCTGCTGGTTTATGAATATGTATCTGACTGGTTGAAGAAGAACTGGTGATAATCTGCACATCACCATCAGTCTTTACTCCATCGTCCCCCAGGTCTATCAAATAGAACGCCATGTCTGTTCCTCAGCAATCACACTACCTCTATCAAAACCACAGTTCATCAGACATGTGACATGACTCTCCAACATTCATGCTTTACAACAGCACAGTCGCTCTCTGAATCTATACTTGACATTCCCACACGTATAACAGAACATATCTGAGAGTTACCTGTCCACATGCCAGCATATAATAGTAACCAGCTCTACACACCCTAACTGAAAATACCAAAAAGCACCTCATTTTTAACTTAAATTAAGACGTAATACTGAATTACTGAAGCCTGAGGGATCCGTCTACTGTCTTTGGATGGCTAACTGAGGACTGTGACTTTATTAGATTCAGTTTGTAAATTTGTTCTATGTTGGATTTCTGAGACCAGAATATCCAATACTCTCAAAGTCAAACTCTAGCAATGTTTTATATTCTGAGTGTGAACAACATTTGAAATGACACTTCAAAATATGTTATAAATTTTTACCTAGGCAAAGTTAAATTGGCAAATTTAGACAAAAGCACTAATTGAATTATGGAAATTCAAATTAAACTGAAGTATTCTGTTATTTCAAAATCATTTTGTGATAAAAAATAATAATTGTAAAACAGCAATTATAAGGTCTTGTAGCCCAAAGTGGTTAAAATTATTAATGCGATGGCTGTGTTTTGCTAATAAATGCTCCTGAACTACGATAAATCGGTGGAACTGTTTGTTGGTGCCTTGGAAATAAAAGTCTTTCATTGTAAAATGACTAACTCCTGGAGGAAGATTGTAAAAACTAATAATCATTTGCTAGCAGATTAAATGTTTTTGCCTTATGAAAAAAAAAAAACAGCTTTTCAGTATTTTATGCATTTCCATGACTTATTTCCTAGGCCTGGACTGGACAATTTGAAAATTCTCATATTTTTCAAGGGTTTCCTCATTTGCTGTTGAGTTTAAATCATCTGTATTTTGAGGTTTGTAACATGTACTTTTTTGTTACTGGCAATAACAGATTACAGTGGGGGATGAATCTCTGTGGTGACAATCACTGATTTGTTTTTGTTTTTCTATCTCTCTCTTTCTCTCTTCATTTTTTCCTTCATAATCCATGTCATCATATAGCATCATGAGCCAAGACACTCACTCTCACTCATCTCTCCTGGCCTTCAGGCTGATTCATCATAGCCCGGCAAAACTTCAAACAACAAAACTGAAAAATGCAAATACAATCTAAACAATCGTGATGGCCTCTAGATGCTGTCGTAATAGAAATATGAAGCGCTGTGGCCTTGTCAGGAAATACATTTCATATTGTTCACATTCTCTTCCAGCCTAAAGATAACTTGTTGGATAAGTTAAAACAATGTCATCCGTTAAAATCCACCCTGACCAGTTCACATTTCCCTCCTCCTCTTTAAAGGTCATGTTTTATCTAACTCTGTTGACTTAAAGACAGTGAAGGCATTTGTAACACTCCTCTTCAGTCTGGGTTGCACCTGACCTCAGGCTCTCATCCTCCGCTTCAGCTCTTGATTGGTCGTTTGCTGTCAGTCCTTTCAACGCTCTTTTAAAGCTTCTCTAAAACACCAAAGTCTAACGAAACCAGACGCGTTTTCAGACTATACTCATAGTTTTTCGCTAAATGTTTAAAAGGCCTTTCTCCGAGTCATTTGAAGCGACATATCACATAATTTAGTCTTTTGTTATATAATCCCCTAACCTTTCACTCCATTTGACTTTTTTGCTTGACGTTTTTGTTTGCTGTTTCTTTATCATGAATGCAGATTGCGAGGGGATCTCTGTACCAGAAGAACGAGCAGAAACTGGTGCTTACCTTTGAGCGTTTAAAACTAGTTCTAGTGCACGAAGGAAAACAGTCTGCTTATGGTCAGCCGGCCTTTAAAGCGAGTCTCACACCTCGGCCCGGTCCACCCGCAGCCCCTGTGCAGTGTTACCGTGTCCCGTGCTCCTGTCTTCAGCCTGATTGCACACAGTCAGCTTAAGATAACCATGTGACATTTGACTTGACTTTCCATAGGAATTAACTCTAAACAGATGTGGGCGCGTGAGCAAGTGTGTTTTCACTTTCCTCGGTTTCAATGGTGGCTTTAAAATTAAGGTGTTTGTCATGTTTCCTGTCACGACTGTACGTGTGCAGCACCGCCTTAAAAAAATAGACTTTTTCTATTTAATTTCCCGTCATAGTGATTTTTAAATCCGATTAATCGCCATGTTTTTACTGTGCAGTTCTGTATGTGTCAAACTCCCAATTGGAATGGACCAAAGTGCCATGTTTTCCTTGAATAGGCTGGTCTCGCCGTGTTCTCTGTGCGTTCGCCCTTGTTTTGTGAGCTTTTTTACGTCTGTTGACCCTGCATTTAATGAACGACTGTGATATGTCCGTCCAGTCGATGCATTTGTATTGTCAGCAAAGCCAACGTCCGTATCAAAGGCATCAGAATAGGAAAATGGCATTCAAAGCTGTTCATTTGAATAGAATAGGGTCTTGGGGAGTTTGTCTGGCTCATTGTGACATGTGATGGCCTCTATGTGTGGTGGTTTCTAGTCTGCCTTTTTGGTGGTTTATATGTGCTCAAAACAGCACCTCGATCCCGATGCAACGGTCCGTGACCACGGGGTTGGGGTGAAAGTGTTTTCCAAGTCAAATCAGCAGTAGTGCCTGCCAGAAGGACTGTTTGCACTGCAACATGTGGGGACTGCGTGTATCGTGTGTTAGGGACTGAAAGCGTGTGTTTGTGGATTTTCGGCACGGAGGTGGTGTGTTTGTATTGGTTGGGGTCCTGAATATGAAGTATTTTGTTGTGTTTGTAACATTTAAAAAAAAAATTACATGGCGTTCAATACAGTGCCTTTCATTTGTTTCTGTTTTGGCCCACCAGAAAAGGGAGGCAGTGGGCGTTTAAAAAGCTTTGTCCCAGTATGACATGCAGTCCACAGTGATATAAGTTTTTCTTTTTTCTTTTAACCTTATCGTTTCACTCTGACTTTAGACAAAGCTCAGGGGAAAGAGAACTCAGGAATGTGTGGCCATTCATGTAACACTAACACCTAAGTGAAAGGCCTTGTAATGGAGTTTTTTTGCATTCATGTTGCTGCACGTGTGTGTGTAAGTGTGTGGTTCAGGTAAACCCTATATTATGGGGACAATATGTCCCCACAAATATGGCAATATCCAAAATCCTTGACCTTGTGGGGAAATTTTTTGGTCCGCATGAGGAAAATAGCTTCTAAATTTTTTTATGTCAAAATGCAGAAAGTTTTCAGTGAGGAAGGTTTAGGGGATATAATATACAGTTTATACAGTATAAAAATCATTATGTCTATGGAATGTCCCCATAAAACTTGAAACCCCAACGTGTGTGTGCATGTGTTTCGCTTGGTGCGTATATAGAACTTCAAATAAATTCTATGCAAATCTAATAAATTATAAGCAAGTTAATTAAAACAAATAAATTAAGGTATTTTGTCTGCCCCATTCTTCAAAGAATGGTATTTATTTTTGATAGATGAATAATTCGAACACATGACACATTTAGACTTTTTGTAAAACCAGGGGCTTTTTTTTCTTCATTATCTGGCTGCTCGCCAAGAAGTTTCATGTAACACAAGAGTTAATACTGTTATTAGTTCATCTGCATATAAATAACATTCGTCTACTAAATTATTAATAATTGTCTGAAGCAGTATTTTTTAATGGAATCAAGATTCTGATGAGCTCTAATCTTTAGTTCTATTATTTCATCATAGCAGATATTATTGTTAACAATATAATAATTAAACGTATGGATATATTAAACTGTAAAATTATTATTTACAGTAATCATAATTAGTAAACTTAATTTGTATTATTTGTTCAAGTAGTAGTAGTAATAATAGAGGCAGTTCATATTTATATTATCATTAAGGACTTCATCAATTTCTGATAAAAAATAAAATAAAATGGGTGGCAAATAAATAATGAAAGAAAATTATATTGAACAGGGGTTTTTACACGTCTCTTTTAATAAGATACATTCAATTTCATTGTGCAATGTCTGGAGGTGTGCAGCTTCACTGATCATTAATGTTGCATGAATGAATGCTCCTGTTGTCAGAGTGTGCGTCAATGTCCCACGTTATGCCTCCTCTTCCCGCAGCCGTGCCAGCTGCACTTCATTCAACGTACCTTACAATCTAATAAATAAATGTAATAACTTTTCCCTAGAGCTCTGGCATACATTAGAGAAGTGAAACTGGTATCCAAAAAGACAAAAATGCGATTTTTATCAAAAACATTTAACAAAAAAAAGGAACAAAGCAGAACATCTAGACAATAGCAATTTTGAACACCCTGAAAAAACATTTAAATGCAAACTGGTCGGTTGTTTTACATGAGATTTGCTTATTCAATCATTTTCTTGAAAACATACAAGAACAATATATTCACAGAGAAAAGCACCAAGATTTAACTCGGGCTAGTGATGACTCAATTTCATGAGGAATGGACACCACTATCAGACCAAGTGCACTGCACACCACTGGTGCTGTTCTTTACTGGTAAAAACCTCTGCTTAGACCAGACGGGAAGGCCTTTGCATATCCTCGCTCTTGCTCTTTTTTTGTCCTGTGCAGACAAGTGCGAGAACAGTACACGGCTCGTCCGACAAGTCTTTCATAAATATCGTAAAGCGATAAGATTGGTCCATCTAGAGAGAGCCAGGATGTAAAGGTCCGTGTTGTTGTGCTCCGTTATTGTCCTGTATTCTCACACTCGGAGTCACAGAGCCGAGTGGACGGAGTCTCGCGGGGCAGCCGTGCTCTTGAAGGTGATGATGTCACAGCTGTGGGGAGAGAGAGCACTGCCACTGGGCGGCTGCCATGTGGGGCCGGTCACATAGGCCGACGTGGTGCCGCTGTACCCCGTGTAGGGTGACACTTGGGTGGGAGGGTGGGAAGGATGGATGCTGGGAGCTGTGACATAACTGTTCACTGTGGGCAATCCATTCAGCGTCTGAAAACAGAGAGCATTGAGCGTAAGTCTTCTGGCCATAAACCACACACGGCCATAGAGATGAACATAAAGATACCATGATAGCGAGGATAAAACTGGCGGGTGAACGTTAAAAATAGAAATGAAGACTTGGGGAGTCTATGAATAGAAACAACAGAAATGGATTAGATATTAAAAGATTTGCTGGAAATGGAAAAGCTATATCTAGGGAAATGCAAAAACAGGAATGTCTGTAACCCTTTGGCAGAATGTCAATATCAGTCTGGATGAAAGGAATTCACCAAGGCTTTTCGACATAAAGGGAAGAAATTGTGACGCAGGGTGGTCTTTGACTACTGGAAATGTTCTCCACAGATGACATCCTTTGTTGCAGAGTCAGGATTTGCCCATGATTTACTCATTATGACATTCTTGACCCCTAGCACTAGTACACACATGAACATACATGCATACATACATGTATATGGTATTCATTAAACTTTAATTCATTACTTGAATAGTAAACAGCATAGAAAAAAAAAACATAGCACTTTATTGTACAGTTCTGTTCCGCATGTACCGGTACATACTATGTAGGCTACTTATAGCATTTTAAATAACTGGGTTGTAACAGGTACTAACCTTTAATCCCTAAACTATAACCTTAACCCATGTAGTTACCTTATATTACCCAGTACCTTCTTGGGTAACTACACTGCAAGTAAAAGTACTGTAAAATAAAGTAACCAAAAACCCTAATTTGCATTCTGCAAAAAAATATATATTTCATTGTATGATTCAAGTCAATCACTAACTAATAAAAACGAAGTTAAGTTAACACCATGGAAAGCATTTAAAGTCAAATCTGACATAAAAAATAACAACTTAAAAAAATCGAACAGATCTATAATGAAGAATTAAAGAGTCATACAGGCCTTGAACATGTCGAGGCGGCAGTTTAGTAGATTTATCTTGTAAATTATTTTTGTCCTGTTATGATTTTGACCTAAATAATCTGATGTACTTTTTTTGCAGATCGTTAATAAAAATGGTTTACCGAGCTCAAATCTAATCATTGGGAGGTCATTAGATCTAAAACACCGCGCGAAATAGAAAATAGAAAGTACTGAAAAGTGCTAAAATGTAGCTTACTTTATATATTGCACCGCAACTCTGCGCGTTATTGTTGCTTTTGTTTTTGCTGTTGTTTAAGGTGTTGAATAATGTATATAATCTATTTTCAAATAAATCTATAGCCTATTTGTTTGTAAAATCAGCAGTTTCCATGAGAAGCTGACGAATATAAGCCGTGACAGCCTTTTTAGTCACAAAACTAAATATAGCTAGCCTATATTATTTATTTTCTTCAGTCGTTAACTGTATTTGTGGGTGTGCCGGTATAATGAACAGATAATCAATTTTCAATTGTCAATTTTTGATAACTTCCCACATCGTAGATTATATATTGAACATTTAACTTGATTTAAGTAACAACCTCTAAACGATGTTTCTGCATGTTGTGTTTGTTAATGAAGCATGTTATCCCGCTGTGTCTAGAGAATTAAAAAAATGGACATATAACTTCTCAAATATCGCGTTGTGCTTTATTCTGTAACCTTATCAAATTTAAAGGTTAAGATCAGTTAAATATTTGCAATTAGTGTAAAACAAAAGTTTTCTGAGAAATAAGACTAACGATGTTTGGGCTATATTATTGATAACTTTGAATATTTTATAGGCTACCTAAATTCACTGCACAGTAAATGTTTATCTGGTTCATTCCGTTATAAGAGATGTATAACATAATGTGTATTCATTAAACCCGTGTGAATGACGATTCATTTTCCGTGACCCCTCTTGGTTTTTAATCATATTTTTTTGGTTTCAAGCTATCGGGCGTTCTGACAGATACAAACTTATTTAAACCACAGCAATGTATCTATTTACTGTCCTCATTTATTGCGTAATGCAGTCTGACTCGTGATATTTGATCATTTATCCAAGATGACTCAATCATTCGGTAGTCTGTGATATTCATCGTCTTTCTGAAGGTTACAATTTACGTTTCATTCAGTAGCCTACACGCATCATTTACGCTAAAACAATGTTTCATGGTCGGTAGGCTAATGAAGATTTATTCAATCTTATTCTTTCAACGACACATAAATCTCCAAGACCCACAATAAACGATTAGTCAATCTGTGTGTTGCTGCCCAGCAGTGCGCGAATAAATAATTCGACTTCACCGGATGGCACGCGCGTTATCCGCGCGCACTCTCTCCTCTCTTTCCAGCACATGAGCAGGCAGAAACCGGTGCGCGAGCATCTCGACAAATAGAAGAGTATTTGTCTTTCACATGTCGGCACGGCACTTAACTGTACAACACTAGTACTATGTAGAACAACTAGCCACGAGCCAAAGACTGTTCCATAATAGCCTCTTAATAATAACAAGAATGATAATAATGATGATATAATATCTATCCGAGTGTTGCCCTTATGTAAAACATATGGAGGTAAGAGGTTTCTGGCGAATATTAAATTGGGCGAATAGAAATTATTTGAATAATGTATAACACGTGTTTATTGAAAATTAATAGAATGCATATTTGTTGAATGAGATCGGTGGCTTCAAGTGGAAAGGTGCATTAAAAAAAAACAAAGAAAGCCACTTTAATATTTATTTATTTATTATTATATTTTACATCTGAATGTAAAGCAATGGTTTAAACTTATTTTCAAAGATGTTTGAACACAAAATGTTTACAGGTTTAAATGGAGCTGTAGAACAATTAAGCATAAACTGATATATTTTTAAAAATAATAATATTTAACCTTAATATTGTTGTATTTTTTCTTCGGCTCATGCACGTGTTACATAGCAATCGTAAATCATTTACCTCGACAAAACAATTTTCTTAAGAAATTAAAAAAAAACGTTAAATAGCCTACATAAATGTATTTTGACTGAAATAACCGTTTGTGGCAAAGAGTTTCTTAATAAGTAAGAGCACGATAAAGATATTGATTAAATGTTTGAAAACTATGCAAAATATTGGATCAAAACATTTATTACAATTTTATTTGTCAAGGAATTCCACTCAGTATCACGCTCTTAAATAAAAAGTATTGATGAATAATACATTTCGATTCATTACACGCATAACTTTTGCATTGTACAAAAAGCCTACAATAGTCACAGCTGTGCGAATACAGACACAAGTAAATATGTTCGTTCGTTTTAATAAAACGTGCGATACTTCATTTGTAAATACTTATCAAAATATTGAAACCGTGACACACAAGGCCTCATATGCCTGCCCACGCCAAAGAAACACAACACAAACACACGCACACACACACCGAATTGCCCAAAAAAAACATTTTTATGGATTTTATGTCTTCTTTACAATGACTATTAATTAACTGAATCAGCTGTTCTGTTTCTTTCAGATTGGGTTTGATTGTTTTTATGGTTAACATAGGTGGCTTTTTTTACCTGTGTGTATTTTGCTTCAGGTTGTAAGTGAGGTTTATCCACACCATTGACTAGTGAAAAAATCGCTGGTGAAAAATTACTCTTGTTAATATCTCTCCAATCTTCTAGTTTGGCGCAGGGAAAGGAAGGACTGTCACTAACTAGGGGGCAAAACAGAGACATGGAAGACTGGAGTCAGACAGGACAAGCGTGAGGACTAGAACTGCCACATGAACAACTTATTCAGTCAAATCTGCTGCACTGCCATCCATCTCAGACTAAACACAAAAAACTGCTATATCATCGTGTGTGTGTGTGTGTGTGTGTGTGTGTGTGTGTGTGTGTGTGTGTGTGTGTGTGTGTGTGTGTGTGTGTGTGTGTGTGTGTGTGTGTGTGTGTGTGTGTGTGTGTGTGTGTGTGTGTGTGTGTGTGTTTATAATAGCGTGTAGTCTGTATCGTAAAAAAAACCTCAGACACGTTTTTCATAAGCAAATTATGATTATAATGACGTAATGTTACCATGTTTTTAAATTAATAAATAATATGATCAATACGTTATGACAACATATGTTTTTAACTCATCAAAAAAGTTAAGCAATTTTCAACTTTTTTTTAGTTTTAGAAGATTCAACTCGTTTTTTAAGTCCGTTGAATGTGATTTAAGTTTAAATTACTTTCTATCCAAGTTGATTGTACTTAAAAATTTAAGGCTGCAACTTTTTTTACAGTGATCACAGAAAAGACTGAATGTGTGTGGTTAATTCATCAGATGAAGCGCACAGTGTCATGGAGTCCTTCGGAACATTTACCCAGCGTCTTCCTGGGAGGACAAATTAGATTTACTTTAACCGTTTCCCCTTTGTGCCTGATGGATATTATATTATACACGGTTCCTAAAGTTTGAAATTGGAAAAGCAAGCCCACCAGTGTTGTAACCTGAGAGGTCCACAAAGTAGATCTCCCCCTGCCTTCACGGAATCTTTGCATTGTTTCACAACGTATACACAGGAATACACCATAACGATGCCATACTTTCTACTTTTGAGTTTTGTTTATGCAATTATGCAATCGATTGTGCAATCTTGTATTTTATAAAGGTCGATTAGGGTAAACAAATCTACAGTTACATAGACCAAATTTAATTAAAGTGCATGCTTATAGCATGAAGATGATGGCTGAGCATGAACAACCATTACTCAAGTGTTGGAGAGAGAGAGAGAGAGAGAGAGAGAGAGAAGAGAGAGAGAGAGAGAGAGAGAGAGAGAGAGAGAGAGAGAGAGAGAGAGAGAGAGAGAGAGAGAGAGAGAGAGAGAGAGAGAGAGAGAGAGAGAGAGAGAGAGAGAGAGAGAGAGAGAGAGGAGATGAACTCTAAATGGTGACAATCTGTCCAAAAAAATGCGGTACACATTCTTCCTGTCAAACCATCCTCGAGGCCTATGTGTTCGGGATGTTTTTCGGTGTTTGCTTCACTAATGTTGTAAATGGAGAAAAGGTTGCAAGCTACACCTTTTTGAGTATAGCCAACATCATGTTGAGACGTCTGCTAATAATTTGGAAATGCATTAATGCTTTATAAAGGCCTCCTAAATGCAATATCCTCCTCTGCGTTTGAAGCATTATTGTCAAGACTGCCTTTGAAAATAGGCAATGAACAAGACTACCATTAAATAGGACAGGCTGTGGCCTTCACACGTTACTGTAGGCTTACTGAAACACATCACATATGAACAGACAAATGGATTTTAAAGAGATTTTTAACATCGACGACTCTTAGATTAATTTTAAGTTGCTTGAAATAAATTATGATAATAATTGAATTCAAGCGATGCGTCGCGTAACATGTAGGCTACTGAAAAGCATTGCTGTGTAGGCGTTCGCATGTAGAGCTAAATTGTTTGTTTTTTTGATGAGTTAAAATGAGCTGGGAAAAAATGATGTAAAGTTTGTCCTATGTTGCAACACTGCTAGCTTTAAACATCTAGCTAATTTTGTTTTGGTTTTTTTCCCGCTCTGCTGCGCCAACTCTAAAATATTCCACATCCGCCGCCTAATTATTACTAAAAGCACTAAACCATGTGTTTCAATGCAAACGTGTAGCTTCTGCACAAATTCCAGCACACTGTTTCGTGCCACTCGCTGTAAAAATTCCTCCTTTTTTTCTTGCGGATCTGCCGATATGCGATAAATATTAGGCCTAGGCTAATAATTGAGTCCAATAAAATGACGTTTGAATAGCTTAACGGCCTTTCCATTACTACCATGATGTGTCTTTTAATTTTCTCTGTTACGCACACAGACAAACCCCCCCCCCCCCCCCCCACACACACACACACACAAGGACTTTATTTTACCAAAAACTGAGAGGATGCTTACTTTGTTGCTCCGTTATTGATCGAATGCCCAGAATATCTGTTACAGAATGAGAAGAAGGCCATATCCTATGCATTGCCATGTGTGCAGGAAGAGTGGGCATGCCAGGCGGAGTCGGTACTTTAGTCCCAGTGGCGGAGATCGGAGTGGGATACGAGTACAGGTGGTTGTAAGGGAGGGTGGGTTGAGGCTGAGGATGAGCGGCCTGTTTGCTCGACTCGTACTGGTTCTGTTGAGACAGATTTCCGATCTTGTTGCGGAGAATCCTACTGATCGAGCTGACGGAGGGCAGATTGAATTTATCACACACACCGTCCGCAAGCAGTCTGTCTCGAATCTCCCAGGCGAAAATGCCAGGGTCCCGTTGCTTGTAAGTCCTAATGTGCTTGACTACGGTTGGGGTCGTGACCCTCGGTTTACTGCCGCCAATAGCACCGGGAAGTATTGAGCCAGTTTCGTTGTACCGAGCCAGTATCTTGCTCACACACCCGTGAGAGACGCGAAGCTGCCTGCTGATGTCGCAGGGCCTGATGCCCAGCTGGGCCAACTCTACTATCCTGAGCCGGATGGCATTGGGTAGGGGTCTTCCGTTCACAAAAACACCGCCTAGCTGGTTCACCTCCCCAAACGCTGGCTCTAGTGATGCAGATATATGAAGAAAAAAAGAATTGCAAAAATCATCAGATTTTACCAGGCCCTGAACCGCGTCTGAAACAGAAAACCTACGGATAAATGTTTCAGTAAAACTTTCGATTACTCTTTCTGCTGTTCATATTTGCATTGAAGTTTTTTGTTTCATTTTAATGCAATGAGCTGAACAAAAAGTAATTATATAAAATCTGCAAATAGAGGGGGAGGGGGGGGGGGGCAAAGTTACTACATTATTTAACACGTATGTCATATAATAAATGAAATTGCACATTCAGTAGGCTAGTTTTTGGACGCGATTAAACTCATTCGCGGCAAAGTGCCATTCTGTTCCCTGAAATGACGGTCAAAGCATCAGTCAGTTTAACAGTTTGAATCGAGAACTAAACCATATATAACTACATTGTCTAACCGTTCCCCCCTAAAATTGTTTATGCATGCCCGTTCCCATGTGGGAAAACATGAAATATGGACCTTACCCATTGCGTTTAGCCTCCCGAGGAAAAAGGAAACTTCAGTGTGCTGTCCTGTTCTGACCTGTTCCGAGTCCAGTTTAGCTGATTTTTATTGCACCGAAGACGATGTGGATGAAAAGTAAGCGTCCGAGACGGATGCGATAGCGTTTAGTTGCAAGAGAGGAAAATTCGCCTTCTGTTTCCTGATGCTAGGGAGCACAAGCTTACATTTCAATCCCAGAAACTGATGGGCTGGCCCTTTACACATGTCTCGAAAGCGAGGTGCTACCAGCCAATGAAACCGCGCGTTTTTCCCCATGTAGTTTTTCTATTGGCTGACAGATTTGACATGACAGGCGTTTGCACCGGCGTGAGCTCGCTTTTGAGGGTTACCCGAGTGTTGGTATTCTATTTAGACAGATCTAAGAATGGTAAGTGTTTGCAACATTGCACTGTAATTTTGTTTCATAAGCATAATTCGAATTATTTCGTTGGCTAGAACAAGGGAGGAATTTGCGGGGCGGTAGGCTATTTTTTTCTAAACAGGGGCCCTGTGATTTATCCTGGTGTCATTTAAATAGCACTTAAATGCGTCCGATTTATTAAGAAATTTATTAATTTGTTATTCCGATTTATTACAAATGCATTTTTTAGTTTAAATGTCCAAACCAATTGTTAGACGTGCTTTAAAAAAATGTAATAAGACGAGTTAAATGTTATGTCCATGTTATTTATTTAGCTTTATTTTACGTTTAACTGTAAAGAGCTGATGCTTTACATAGGCCTACCCCCGGAGTTATTTTGTATGAACACTTCATTAGACATTGACTTTTCTGTCACAATATAGTGACTCATACGAAAATATAATGAATTCGACAAGGCCATATGTGGGATTCTTTTACGCTTTTATTTTCATTGGATTATGATTCCATGGCAAAGCAATCGTGGACCAATGAACTCTTATTGACGACGAATAACAAACTAGTCCGGTGTTTGTTTGATGATGTGGTACCAATAATTGTGATTAATCAGGTAATACATTGACCTGCTGTTAAAGCTAATATATCGGCTATTTAATCAATAACTTATTTGTTTTCTAACTGGTCAGTATATTCAACGTGTATCTTTAAAGATGGTATTGTTTAGATGCGCTCAGGCCTGTTTGAAATATAGCCACTGCAAATATAGTGGCACTGGCAAGTTTTTATCATTGTTGTTTCCTGTTTACTCGAGACTTGAGCCCTTTCATGGTTTCCCCTATCAGCGTTTGCTTTTCTCTTAACTTTCAGAGTATTTCAAATCTCAAAGTAGGCCTATCTCAAATCTCACGGAAGGCTTTATCTCGAAGTTGATCGAGTTTTTTTTATTATTTTTATTATTTGTATCCTTTTCACAAATTGTGTGTGGCTAAAGATCGAATTAGCGTTCAATTGAGCTTTGTATGTGCTTTTTAGAATGTTGTCTCAAAAAGTAATTCATTTACGATGATTCTATTGCATACATTTTGACCTTCTCTTACAATGTCCTTATAGCAGTTTACATCTGAGCTGATGTTAAGGCCCATCTCCTCTGTTCCTCCACTCACTAAAACGGTTTATATTTGTTGAGATTCTTTAAATCCCCAAATACCAATGTTTCTGATCGATCTATGGAGGGAGATTCAAAACATGTAGCCTATTATTATTACTTTTTGAAGATACCACGAAACCAGATTTGGCTTGTTTGTGGCTTCACCCGAGAGAGGGGACAAAACAAATGTGGACAATAGGGAACTCCGAAAGAAAATGGATTAAACATGATCGCATGGAGGTATATCTGGCAAAAATACGATGATTAACAGTTGGGATTATGTTAAAGCATTTTAATGTATGATTAGTTTACTCTAATACACCACTGTATTATGTTCTCCTGCGTATTTTGCTGTGATGGCAGAAAGAGAGCATAAATCCAGCGCACTAACTGACCACTGAAAGATAGAGAAAGGGGTTCGTTAATGAGGTGTAAAGACTGATGTGCTTCTGTCACACTTTACGCTTTTGCGTGGGAAGAAGGGCCCAGATGATATTATACTTGCAGTGGCTGTACCCAAGACAACATGAACTTCTAGGAAATAGACCACGAGTGAATTATAAAACAAATATATAATCAGAATTAGAATATATAGGCTAGTTTCGTGAGAGCAGCAGTGACAATAATATTAGCGTACAAAGGCCTACAAAAACTAAACGTATTGTGTTTAAAGATTGCAGTAGGATACGCAAGAATAGTAGACTAATTAAAATAGGATATATCTTTATGATTTGTAGGCCTACTATTGTTTTGGAATAGGAAATAACGTGATACTTGACGTTTAAAAAATATGCTAACCGATCAGATCTAAATAAGTGTTTGTTTATTTATTAAAATAAAATGTTTATTTGTCATTTCTAAATACTAGTATTTTGGCCCACAATACCAAAGCGCTCATTTTTATTTCACGATAGGAAGTGCATTGTATAGGCTAAATGCATACATGCATCATTTCTGACATCGGTTTTTATTTGTAATTTATTGTTAACTTGTTATAATTTATTAGACATGAACATCATGAATATGTAAATATTGCTTGATTATCTCCGGTGTTATGCTGGAAGAGAGCTGATGAAGGATGAGATATACAGTTTACTTTCAGCTCGAGCTGCACAGATTGCTATGACTTTCTATGTCTTTCTTTTACAGATTTAAATGGATAGTTCACCCAAAGATAAAAAATCCTGTCATCATTTACTCACTATTATGCAACTCTTCAACTTTTTTGACTTTCTTTCTTCTGCGGAACACATAAGAATAGCCTATATTATAAAGAATGTTGGTGACTGAACAGTTTTGGATTTACTTTTGTATTCCAAGCCAAGGAAGATATAAAGTAGCCTAATGCAGGTTTGGAACGACATGATTTTCATTTTTGGGTGAAGATGGTTCACAACAAGTCAGTTTAAGTAAAAATATTTCAACTCTGTTAATGACGCATCACACCAGCACGAACTATTGATTAATATAATAATATTCTGTGTGGTTTTCAGTAACTCGATGACGTTAAATGTGATTATATGTATTAGGAATATCTTTTAAATGAGTAGTCGTTTATATTTCTCTGATACACAACTCCCACAACAGTTTAAAACCACAACTCGAACTCGTTTTCGTTTGGAAATGTACTAAAGAAAGTGCAGCTTACTTAATATTTTCTTATTCGTTGCAAGAGAAATCCATCATCCTGTCATACTTGGAGAAAAAAAACGAAAAATAAAAAAATATTTTTTTTTAATTTTGAAATTAAATATTATTATACATTGTATTAAAAATCATTTGTGTATTCGACAGAAAACAGCGGATTAATTTCAAACACTTCAATATAATAATAACAATAATAGCTAATTATTATTATTATTATTTAACAACAATTGTGAGGTTGATGAGACTGTAAAAAAGAAGGGTTACGCTCTACTTTAAGGTGACGTAGTTTCATTATAGGCTACTTAAATAGCCTATGTATACGGAGTAATATTAATTAACTACTTGCGTTAGCGTTTGGTCTAGGTTTATTTTCTTGTGATTATGCATCATTTACTGTTATTACTATAGTAAGTACATGTAGTAACGTATAACTACGTCACCTTAAAATAAAATGCTACCAAAACAAGTCAAGTTAAACTGATACGCTTCATCTTAAGAGCACACATGACACATGGTCCGAGAGGGTGGAAGTCATGAGTTTATTTTGACTCATTACACACATCTCAGCTGCCATGCGCTCGTTACTCTTGAAAGCATCTGACCCTCTGATAGTAATGACTTTGTACATTAAGAGTAGTTCAACTCAACTCAAAGAATTCCAGGACTACAAATTAGGAGATGGCTGAATGTGTGAATGATTTCAATCATCTCCTCTTCTCTGTTCTTTAGAGCCGATGCCATCAGTCAATATACAGCCGACTGTGGGGGGGCCTGATCAGCAGGTATTTCTAAAACGTGACGGATGAACGCAAAATAAATTAGTTGATTCTACGACGAGCATGCACAGTATTTACCTTAGCTGTTAAAATTATCAAAAAGATACATTTATGAGCTTACTTGAGGCCGCTACGACAGTGTTTTGATACGGTTTTGAAAATATAGCTATATGCTTTGGGCTTCTCATTCATAAACATAACGGAAAGTGTATGGTTCGGGTCAGTGTCTAAAGCATTGGTCCAACGTACTTTGTTACTGTGTATCAAGATTGAGATATCAACCAATTGAGACTCAAAAGCGTTTAAGTCCGAAGAAACATTTACAGCGGTCTCTCGAGAACCGAGAACGCATCTTTATTTATTCACTCGTCTCGGTTGTGTCTGCCTTGCGCATTAGTTCGGGTGTGATGAAAATAGCTTTCAAAGACAGTCCAGAAATATGATATAGCCTGCTATTTTACTAAAGCGAAATTTTGACATCGTTTTGCATGGTCATTTGACAAAAGCAATTGTTACAGGGTCATGTTTAGGTATTGGCCTTCTGAAGTTTAGACAATTCAAATGTGAGAGTGCACAAAAACAACCAAATATTGCTGAAGAAAACAATGAGTTGCAATCTCCTAAACGGTCCTCAAAAAAAGGGACGTATTTTAGATCCAACAAATAATTTACCATAGTTTACCAAAGTATTAATGATTTGAAATCACACATGCTACTTTCTTACGTGATTCCGTAAATCATATTAAAACTACACTGCATTTTATTGCATTGTCTAAAAGTGACATCATGATATTTGGTGTAGATTTGGGAAAGACGAGTCTGATCGATTGAATATGGTAAGTGAAGTGAACCGTCGAGTAGCCTTTGAATTCCGCTAATAAACCCCGAAACGTCGTTATATTTCCAAAGGAAGAGAGAATTGTATAAAGAAGCTCTTCTTTGAAGCAATAACCTTCAGTTATTTAATATGAACCGAACCGATTAACTGGTGTATAATCGTCGCTTTAAACAACATGCACAGGGGAAGGTGATTTCCTGTCTAAATTTCTTATGGAAATTACTTATGAATTTGTTATGCAATCATTTATTCCCCGGAAAGACAAATTATTGCGTATCTTCATAGCCTTAGTCCCTGTTCATCATTATTGCAGCATCAATCTAATGTCATTCATAACTCATCTTATCGTAATAGGCTTATGTAAATGTGTCGTTTTAACTTTTAATTCTGGTGTCAACCATATGTTATTGCTTACATAAAAACACTAGGCTTCGGGGTCTACCACGAAACACAAAAAAAGGTATCTCGGGAGAAAAAAAAACAGATTTATCAAATTGTTAGCTATATCCCAACCGTGGTAGGACTTTCCAGATGAGTCGCAATGAATTCTGAGAAAGGTGGGCCCTTTTTTCTAGCATGTCACAAGAAGCATACACTGCGGATTTGAACGAATTCTTTAAAACTGTTAAATCAAATTGATCTTATGAATTAATATAATAATAATACAAACGAATTAAGATAGGCCTACGTTAAACCAATCAATTATCTAGGCATTTAGGCTACTGGACGACTGCGGTGATCGACTCCAAAAAGCTTAAATTACGTATGAATAACAGTTTTCCATAATTATTATAATATTTAAGAGCTGACTGATAGATAAGGCTGGATTACGTTGTTGCATAAAATATCCGTTGGCCTATTTTTTTAAATGTCTGGATTACATTAGACTAGGCCTACTCAATTAACAGTGTAAATGATTACACTTTAAAAGGATCAACTGATAACCATAACTTTTATCTACCAAGTGGAAATGCCACCATTAAACTGCTTTGTTAACACCTCTAAAAGGTTGACTGGTCCTGTAATTTAAATCCGGCAGTAATGAGGACTTTTGCAGATTAACGGTTTGGGGCCAGTTCTCGATTTAGAGGGACAAACCAACAATATTTACGATGGTTTTAGTCGTCCATCTTATCGACAGCGTTTAGTTTCTTCACCTGCATTTGATTAGCATTAAATATTATGCTACATTTCAGTATAGTTAAAAAAAAATTTAAATCAAAAACGAACTCTAAAGTTTTAATTTCATATTCCAAAATAATTATAAATTACAAGGAATTGTACACGAGTATGAACTACTGTTAAATCCAACTGCTATAGCCTAATGGTGCACACCACGCACAATGAATTTAAAATATTTTAATTTCCATCTCTTTACGTGTGTGCCATTGTAGAGAAAATAGCCTATACATTATGGTATGAATTTGTTTTTCAAATGCATTATAGTGCCATTTTGCCATTCTTCAAATGCAACTTTCCAATGCAATCTGTAGAAGTAATGTTCATTTCATCCTTGAGAAAATGATGGAGAAGTAGCTCCTCCTGCTGTTTAGTTGTCGCTAGTACATGGGTGAGAAAAAGAGGATGCACAGCACACAGATGTAGGCCTACGTTGTTTAACATTGAATAAACATGTTCACATGCGGTCATATTATAATATATACACTAGGTTTACAGATAACTTAAAAAACGAAAAATAACACAAAGGCCTATAAAACAAACAAGCAAATGTAAAACTAAAATCTGAAATGTACATGCCTTGCCACAGGGTTATACAGAAGAACATATCTGACCGTACAACACATCGTACTGATCTACAGTAGAAGATCACAGAAGAGAAGATCCCATTTCTGTCAGATACAGTGTTTCTCAATCATGGTCCTGGAGCACCCCCAACAGGTGATTCGTTTTACAATAAACCGTAAAAAGTACATGTTGAAAATGATAGGGGGAGATGCCCCTTTTCAGAACAATATGCATTTACTATTCAAATGTAACACATGTAGATAAAACTTTAGCATGTGCAGGATGATGATGCATCATCAGCCAATGTGTTGTTGTTGTTGTTGTTGTTATAAGAAGAAACAAGTAATTTGTAGTTGTTATAGAGCAAAATGTAAAATTATTCAAAGATGTTATCTTACACCACTAGTAAATTAAGTTTACCCCCCACCCCCCTTTACATGATATTTAAATTACTTTGTATCTAATTTTTCATATTTGTATATTTTTTACTTATTTATATAAGTTTCTTTAATGTAAAATACTAAATCAACTGTTCTATTTAAAATTTTATTTTGACAATTTGGTTGAATAATTGAATAACCAATAACCAATGACAGACAAAGGCAAAGCAGAATCCCAGTAAAATAGATTAATTTGAAATTTAATTGTACCAGTAGGCCTATTCAATGACTTATACAGGCATGTGGACATTTACATATTTAATTGCCCATATTTTAATTGAAGATATGTCATAAAAGCTATGAATGTACGTTTTATGATTTCACTGAATTAGTAGGTTCAGTCAAATCTGTAGGTTTTTAATGAAAGCGAAGATGTCTGAAATGTACATCTAATTCATGGAAATAGGCTACTTATACTGATACAGATACATCAAATACTTATTGCTTGCTCCATTTCTGTAAATCCGTTTTTATGAATGAATAACTCTCTCATTCGTTTTCTTCGTCAACAGCCGCTTGCACCTCCTGGGGCCGCCATCTTAAATAGGTCACCCGCTCCGCTCAGTGTAATCTGTTTGGCAGGTGCAATCTCACTGAATACCGAACTCACAGGTTTTTTTTTTTTTTTTTTTGAATATTTTATTCACAAAATACAACCAATAGTAGCCTATGCTACGGTAATGTTAAATGTTTAATATGGCCAGCAGCCATATCACCCTGTAGCCCAAGACTGGTTCCCCACTGAAGCTAAGCAGGGCTGAGAAGTCATGATGTCATGTTGCCTTCTGAGAAAACCAGGTTGCTGCTGGAAGAGGTGTTAGTGAGGCCAGCAGGGGGTGCTATCCCTGTGGTCTGTGTGGGTCCTAACACCCCAGTGTAGTGACAGGGACACTGTACTGTTAAAAAGCACCGTCCTTCGGATGAGACGTTAAACCGAGGTCCTGACTCTCTGTGGTCATAAAAAATCCCAGGATGTCCTTCGTTAAATTGTAGGGGTGTAACCCCGGCATCCTGGCCAAATTTGCCCATTGGCCTCTGTCCATCATGGCCTCCTAATCATCCCCATAAACTGATTGGCTTCATCACTGTCTCTTCTCCACCAGTAAGCTGGTGTGTGGTGAGCGTTCTGGCGCAATATGGCTGCCGTCGCATCATCCAGGTGGATGCTGCACATTGGTGGTGGTTGAGGAGTTTCCCCCTCTTCCATGTAAAGCGCTTTGAGGTCCCAGAAAAAGCGCTATATAAATGTAACGAATTATTATTAATTATTAAATCTTACTTGTGAAAAGTAATATCCGAGTGATGGTCCGCTGATTTGAGCAGGAGTATGCTGCACAGTGCTCTGGCATCTACTGCTGCTGTGCAACGCAAATAGGAGTAGTATGACCGGTTTAAGATGGCGGCCGCATTTATTGCGCCACAGCGGCCAATAGGGCATCTAGTCTCTATATGATGTCTATGAGGCCGACTAACAGCTATGGAGATTATCAATCGTCTGATATTCCTGCCATTCAAGGATGTCAAATGTTGAATTTTCTGTCGAATTTGAACCACTGAATTTGTGGAAGCGAATTTGTAAAGCGAAATAAAATGGACCGAAAATTGTCTGTTGAATTTTTAATAATGAAAACGTGTGTGAAATGTTTTGAATTTAAATATTTACAGCTTAAATATACAACCATGTTAAATTTCACAGCCCATAATAATGCAACACCTAAAAATGCAATGCATTAAAATGCAAGCAGGTTAATGCAAGGCTTTTTTTTTCATGTAGTGCAATTCAACAAGCTTTTTTGTTTCAAAAACTTTTGTCGTTTTACTTCCATGTCCATCGGGAATTATATTGTTGACTACTATTTTGAAAAGGAAGTCTGAACTGTGTGTGATACCTTAAGTGATGAGTAAAGAAGATGGATGAAGATGTCTTGTGTGCTTTATTGCTGTTTACCGGTAATAACTCCTGATAGATACCACAAATAAGTGACATGGATTAGACAATTTTTTTCGCCATTGTTGGACTATTGTTTTTCCTGCCTTGCCCTGGTGAGCCAGCTATGCCATTCAACACTGGCTGCGGATATTTGAAAATGATCTACGAGTTATTGATGCTACAGGAATGGAGGTAAGACAGATAGCTGTACTGCTTCACTGTCTTGGCACAGAGGGACAACAGACTTTCGACTCATTGCCAACATAGGTACGATGTATAAGAATGCAGAGGAGGCTTTAAAAGCCTAGGTCGTGCCAAAAGCTAACATAGTAGCTGAATGCCATGCCTTCCTTAAACGCTGTCAGTAGCCACACAAGACATTTTTATAGTATGTTGTAGTTTTGCAAGAGGTTGTTGTTTCATGTGAATTTGGTGCCAGTACTTATGAAATTATTCACGATCAGTACAGAAAGGACTTAGTCCACGAATACATGAGATAATTTACTAGAAACTGATCTTACACTGGACATAGTGGTTATGGAAGTAAGCCAGATTGAATTTGCTGCCAATCAGGCTAAATCTATTTCAAATTCCTGCCAAGTTCCCGCCCCCATATGGTGCAACATACAGTAAAACGCAGACTAACTAGGAAACCATCACATGCACCTCTTAATTCTGCCCAGTTGTGGAAAGGAAGTCATTTCTTTGCTGTGGATCGGAGGAACACTTGTCTAATGCTGCGAATTGAAACTGCAATATGCTGGAAGTGTAAAAATTTTGGGCATTACACTAAACTGTGCCAACCAGTGCAATCAAATATGTGCACGGTCTGTGAATTTTGAATTGTGGTGGATTTGGTGGTTGACACTGGGTCTTCCAGATCTATCCTTCCCTACAGTACTTATCCATGGCATTTCAGTAACGTTGTGCTGTCGAAACCCGCAGTCAGGCTTGTGACATATTCAAAAGCCCAAATGTGGCTTGGTGTTTGTCAGCTAACATTTCCCTACATGACCACTCAGTTCCTGCTGTTCTTCATCGTGGACAAAGCGACTCTACTCATGGGGAAGGGATCAATCATGGGGAGGGCAATCAAATCCTGCCTCCTAATGTGCTTTCTGTTCCTGCTTCTCCCGAAATGTTGCTAAGACAACTGAGATTGGATGGCTTTAAATCAGAGGAATTAAATCGATTGCAAGCAGCTGGGATGATAGAATTCATCGATCAATACCTCTGCATTGGTGTTACCAATTGTTACGCGGAAAAATTCAGGTAAAATTAGGATGTGCAGTGATCTCCGATAGCCTAATAAAGCAGTGATCATAGACTCTTTTCCATTTCCACACATGGATGAACTATCTGCTCTTAAAGGTTCTACTGTTTTCTCTACCATCAACCTGACAAATGCTTACTTCCAAGTGCTGCTGCATGAAGACAGGCATGACCTCAAGGCCTTTATTACATATGACACAATGTTCCGTTTTTGTTGTTTTCCATTCCTAAAGGATTGACTTCAGTACCTGCAGAATTTCAGAAGATGATCACCATCATCCTGACTGGTTTGTCAGTGGTTGAAAATTACCTGGACAACATTATCATCCGCAGACGTGACATGTCTATGCATGACAAAGCAATTCAAGCGGTCTTACAATGACTAGAAGCTGCTGGCTTGCAGCTCAATAAAGACAAGTGTTGCCTCCGGCAAACCAACCTGCAGTTCTTGGGTCGTACTGTTTCAGCAGAGGGTCTTCTTCCTGAAGAATCACGTGTACAGGCATTTCTCAAAGCCCCTGCACCTTGGACTTATGTCTTGGTACAGTAAGTGTATTCCTACTTCTGCCACTGTTGTTTTGCCACTGTTGTAGTGCATAAGCATGCCTACAAAATCCAATTGGATTCAGTTGGTCAAAAGAGGCTGAACATAGTTTGACCAAAGTTAAATGACTGCTTGCAAACAACCCTGCGTTGGCAGTATTCAACCCCACATTACACACGATTGTCTCCACAGATGCTTCTGACTATGGACTGGGACCCATACTTTCTCAGGTCAGCCCGGATGGCATTGAACGAACCGTGGCTTTTGCATCACGTTCGCCATCTACCGCTGAGCGTAAATATGCCACTGTAAAAAAGAATGTGCTAGCATGTGTGTGGGCCGTTTAGAGGTGGCGTACATATCGGTGAAGCTGGCGTTTCACTCTACGTACAGATCATTGCTCACAAGGGTGTCGGCGTGCTGGACTTTGTGCAGCAAGGTGGTCTGCATGTCTTGTATCATTTTAATTATGACTTGGTTTATGCCCAGGTTCTTAAAATGCTCCTCCTAGTTATCTCTTTTGACCTTACCTGCTTCTACTGCAGATAATTCTGTTGCTTCAGCTCCTGATGAGGACTTTGTTGCTTTTCTATCTGCCGCCTGTAATTCTCTCTCTGCTGATGATGTTGATGCTGCATGTGCTTCTTGTCCTGCTATAACCAAACTTCGTATATAAATTTCCAATGGTCCTTCACCAAAGGTACTGGACGTTGAGTTGTTGCCTTACTATAAACTGCGACTGGAACTGTCTGTTAAAGGGGGGTGAAATACTCAGTTTCACTCAATCTCATGTTAATCTTGAGTACCTATAGAGTAGTATTGCATCCTTCATATCTCCAAAAAGTCTTTAGTTTTATTATATTTATAAAAGAAAAATAGGCTGTACCGAGTCTTTCCGGAAAAACCCGAGCGGGTGGAGGCGTGCCGTGTGGGCGGGAGCGCGCGAAGCTTTTGCTTGTGTTGTAAACAGACAGACTCGTGGTTTATGAGGACATGATTTAGTTTTACAATAAACAAACTGACACCTACAGTGGCCAGCTAAACAACTATTTAAACACACAAACACACACCATACATCGCATGCTCCATCGATACATTAACTATACGTGATCATGTTGTTTACTTGCTGTGCTTAGCTTACACGCTGATAGTTAACAACACACAGACATTTGAAGCAGTTTTACTCACCGCCTGCGGTTCCAACGCACGACCGTGAACCTTTATCGTTGGGACTGATCCATCTTTAAGTATTAGGCGATCTGCAAATCGTCGAACTGTGCCTTGTTTATAAAACTATTAGCAGCTACCGCCGAAATGAAGGGAACAAACAAGAACACTTGCACAACTCCGTTGCTGCTCTGGAAAAACAAAATCCATCCACAGGTCCCTTAACGCTGGGTTCTTTGGAAATGTGTGCAGTGTTTACTTGCCCTGGCAACCAAAAACACACTTTTTGGTGCCATTGTTTTGATTGCAACGCAACAGAGCACAGCGCTCTGATGGACGCTCTCGTACGCTCTAGGCTACAGCTGCGCGCGCCCTTCCGGGAGAAGTGCCTTAAGACCCGTATAAGGAAATTCCGCCCACTCTGACGTCACGTAGTTACGTATTCGAAAAAAACTTTCGAAACTTGTGACAAACCGGAAGGAGTATTTTTGGAACAGAAATACTCCATCAAACTTACAACTTCATTTTTGAAACTTTGTCCATGTTTACCATGGTAATCCAACTCTTTAAAGTAACACCAAGTAGCTTTTCCTCTTCGGTCGCCCTACTGGTTGGAAACGAAATTGTCCATTGCCGCTGTCGTAAATGATTTAGCCTACCGTCACACGCACGCTCGCTGTTTACCCAGCACCAGCTTTAGAATGAACGATGTCCACAGACAAGGTAGAGTATGTTACATGATTTCATGAAAAGATGATGTATTGCGACATCAGAAACGAAGAAAAACGAAATAATGACTATTGTAGTGCTTGACAAAAGCAGTCGAGTTTGTAGTTCTTTTTTGTGCAGGGGTTCCTACCCGAAACCCGAAGTTACATAGTGCCAGTAAAAGCGATACAGACCCCGTCAGGCGATGGTAGACGAGTCGTTTAACTTATTTTATGTCGATGTACCATCACAAGGGTCTTGGAAATATATTATGAAGGTTGAAAAACTACTTAGTGTTACTTTAACAGTGTAAAAAACTCACTATGCATGAAACAGCATTTCACCCCCCCTTTAAGGACTACTTTGTCTTTCGGGACTCACAGCTGATTGAACATGATTCTCTTCGATCTGTGCTGGTCTCCATAGCACATGAAGGACATCAGGGAGAGGTAAGAACCAAAAAAATGCCATTGTGATGTCTACTGGTGGCCAGGGATGGATGCTTAGGTTCATAATGCTGTCTGCCCCTACCACTTGTGTCAGCTCAATGACAAAACTGTCAAGACATGTTCTGCTCCTCTCCAGCTGGTGTCACTGCCAGATGGACCATGATATAGACACTCTGTATCCCACTGAAGGTTTGCGATAACATACATTGACTGTTACAGCAAATGGCCTGAGGTCTCTTTTATTCACATGGGTCACTATGGATTTTATGGTTTTGTTTCTGTCATCAGTCTTTCACCGCCATGGAAATTCATTAAGTATAGTTACTGATAATGGTGTTCAGTTTACATCTGCTGCTTTCTCTGCTTTTCTGGAAGGAAGAAATATTCGGCAGCTAATGGTAATGTAGAGTGTTTTTTTTCCCCATGTGCTCAAACACACTGTCCAAATGGCCATCCAGCAACATAAGCCATGGAAACCTGCAGTAACTGACTTTTTGTCCACTCCACATGCTGGAACTGGTACTTTCAGCTCATCTATGGCAGGCAAATGTGCACAAGGCTGTCTATTTTTCATCTGCTCCTGTGCAACCACCAATTGATGACATGACTGTTCACCAAAGGGTTACACAGCTGTTACACCAAAGAAAAGTATACTGATGCTAAGTGGGTGCTCATACTCCTTGTTTCCAGGAGGGGGATAAAGTGAGGGTATGGAACCCCTTGTAAGGGACACAGAAAGTTTACTGATCCTCTCACGGTTACTGAAAGACTGGGGGTGGGTACATGAGTTCTTAGTGATGGAAAGACATGGAATGCTTTACATCTCACTGCATTTCCACATACGCCAACAACTCCAGCTGAGAACACTGCTCACTACACAAACGCTCATACCACTAGACCTAAACGTTATGTTTGGAAGCCTAGTTGGTTAAAGGACTATGTCACTTTAACTGATGTAATATTCTGTTCTTTAAAAAGGAGGAACATTTTGTGTTCACAAGTGAATATTGTTGACTCCTATTTTGAAAATGAAGTCTGGACTGTTGAAGTGTTAAAGAAGATGGATGAATTCACTACTCCTGTTTTGTGCTTTATTGCAGTTTAATAACAAATACCGAACCTTCATCAGAGAAACAAAGTTATTTTGATTACGGGACACATGCATTTTAAAAAACGATGTGCCCAGATCAATTATTTTTAACAAGATTACGGGACACATGCATTTAAAAAAAAAAAAACGATTTGCCCGGATAAATTATTTTTAACAAATACTGCAATATTCTATATATATAAAAAAAGAATGGACAATTTTGATTTTGTGGTGACTAAGTTTCTTATACATTTTTTATATTTAAATTTGTATGTGACTTGAAAGTTCTCAATGTATTTATGTCTTATATCTTTTAATGTAATCTTTCTTGTGTGAGTTTTATGTTGTTTGGTTTACTTTTGTTCCTTTGCAGTGCTGGCCCGAAAATGTGAGGTGAGAAAATTATGAGTTTCAGATCGAGTTCACAGGTAGGCCTTCTGGTTTTATTGTTGAGCTCTTTAGTCTTAAAAGCTAACTTGTGGTAGGGCTACTTGATTTTGCATCTATAATATTGGAGATCATTTTTGAACATGTAAAATTATTGGATTTTCTGTGTGTGTGCACGGGCACACGTGTATGAATGTAACAGCGGCGACACTTGATCCACATTGACTTTTTTTCTTTAAATAAATAAATAAAAACAATATTGCTATTTTTATTTTTGTACTGCTACAAATGTCATTTTTTTTCTAGGTGTGTGCGATCTGTATCAAGTTACACTCAATATCGCAGGTGCAACAGGTCTTCTGATGTAATTATGTTCATACAACTTTAAATATTTTTTAAAGGGATAGGTCCCCCAAAAATAAAAATAGTTATGATTTACACTTTTTTTTTGTTTTATAACTTTTCAATACAATTATCTGTATTAATCAAAGCAACCCGAGCAACAATCAATTGAGAATATTAGGATATGCTGACATTCAAAGAACAATCCCTGCTTTCTTAACAGCTGTGTTTTAACCAACGATTTTAAATAAGATCTGGTGAGAGTCGTATGTGTGTTTACCCACATATATGTACATGTCTATTAGGCTATTGTAAATATAAAAAATTGTATTGGTTAGTCTTCGCGCGGAAATGTTTGTTTTTGTAGATTGTTTCTGTAGATTATTCTCTGTTTTCCCGTTGTCTGACTCCTTGGGTTTGAGAAGTCAAACAACAAGGGTAAATATTTGACACTGAAGAGCTCTTGGGTGCTTGAGAGTGCACACTATTCCTGAAGCATACTTCTATCCGTGGGTGTCTAATAGATTAAGGAGATACGAGAGGTCATTAGAAACTAAACTGTGTGCCTACACGGGTCTTTATTGATACCCTGAGAGCGTGCGCCTAAATTCAAAGAGCTTGGCAAATATTTTAATTTACTTTATACAGTTTAACAACATCCATAGAATGCATCATGTCGCAGTTGCTAACCAGAAAACACTATTTAGAATTAAACCTGATACAACGAAAATAATCATTAGCCTGCATTTAAAACTTTTTTTAATAGGCTATTCATCTCTCTCTTATTTTTTGACAATCGTAAAATTTAGGAAAATTTTAAATGTATCCTATATATATTTTTTAATTCAATAAAATTAAATCTATTTTTTAAAAGACTTTGATTAATCAGGAGACAACTTGAAATTTGATGGAAACGAAAAGTCTTTTAATTCCGTTTGGAAACATAATTCAGTTTAGACGTAAGAAGCTAGACGTGTAGCAGTAGATAGTTGCCCAGATCCCGTTCATCCCTATTCAAAACCATGACAACATGAAACAAGCTCGGATTTATTCGAGAAAGTTAAAGGACATTGTGCGGGGGCGTCAATCAAGCATTATTTCAGGACTGAACAAATGCAAAATCTTGACTGGAACAAATGCTTCCAACGGGTCTCGGACGCGGGGCTACATTTCCCTCTTTTGTTCCTGGTAGCTGGTTGGCATGTATTTGTGTTCCTTTTTTCGGCCGACCACCCAGGATGACTAGACGAGAACGGATACCCACTCTGTTTGGGAGGATCTCTGCAGTCATCCAGAGCGCGCTCTCTCAGGAATCATCCGAACCCAGTGATGCCTCGTGCACTCGCTACTGGTGAGGTGAAGGAGTAAGCAATAGTCCATAACGTCATATTACTGTTTCCTTGATATCTGGATCTTTTCCCAAATTGGAAGTTTTTTATTCCTGTGGTTATCTCGGATTTAGGAAGAAATAACATGTTAAGTTAAATAAAGCTGATATAAATTAATAAATAAGAAAATTGCAGTGTAACGTTGAGTTGATGCATGAGTAGGCAACATAAACAGCTAGGTTTTAATTTCATATCTCAAAAATCTATTACATGGAGACATTTTGTGCTTTTTACAGTGCACAAAGGGCAGGCTACTTTTCCATGAGCCCACGAATATATAGATTTCATGAATTACCATGAGATAGCACCCTACATTTAACCCGTGTTTGTGCAATAACACCTGCAATAAACGACATTACCCCAATAAACGAATTAGGAAAACCAACTCTGGACGCTAATGGATCACTTTGTATGCAAATATCCGATATGTTATTTGAGCGGGGGAAAGAAGGGAGGGCTCTTGTTGTCACTTGCCACCCAAGACGTGATTCAGCCTCAACAATTACCATTATCTGTTTCCCACTTTTCACGAATTCGGACGAATCAGTAATGATGAAGAGTGTTACCCTCCATCATTGTGAAAGTAACGGGCTATTCTTTGCCGAGTTCACACCTACCATTACAGGGATTTAAGTACACGAGTCATTGAGGTACTTAGAACCCATAAGTAGGAGAGGCCTGAAAGCAGCCAGCAAGTGCTGTTTATATAAACACCGCGACACCAGTGTACACATTGTCACTTGGATGCGCGTCTTGAAAACGCACACATCACTTCAGCACTGTGACTAAGGATAGCTCTTCAACACCGAGAACCAGTCCTGGAACTAACAGCACTCCAGCGCTACAGATGGCTATTTCGAACAAGTTCAGTTTCACTGTGAGAAGTATTTTGGATTTGCCAGAAAACGACTCCGAAAGCATCGCGCACCATTCTCCAGTGGACACGTTTTCCGTCTCACCTTACTCGTCTTGGACTGAGAACGACAGAGGACATTTATGTAGTAAGTTCCTTAAAAAAAAATCAATTTTAAGAAAATGTTTCAAACGTCCATCCCTTTTTTCATGTCCTATTAATTAGTGTTAGTTACGTGTTACCATTTACGTGTAACTGTAAAGTGCATACATGCCCCCCCCCCCCCCCCCAGAGATAAATAAAGGCTAATCTTTTTTTTTTCTTTAGCATCAGACGAGAGCAACCTTGAGGCTTCACCAGACTCCACGGGCCAAGATGTGCTTTCAGTGGATACAGAGCATGAAAAGAGGAAGAAGCGACGCGTGTTATTCTCCAAGGCTCAGACTTATGAACTGGAGCGACGCTTTCGTCAGCAGCGGTACCTGTCCGCTCCAGAACGAGAGCAGCTCGCGCACCTGCTGCGTCTCACGCCCACGCAGGTCAAGATCTGGTTCCAAAACCACAGATACAAAATGAAGAGAGCGCGGATAGAGTGCGCTCAGGACCTCAATCAGCCTCCGGTTTTGCGCAGGGTCGTGGTGCCCATTTTGGTCCGAGATGGCAAACCGTATCAGAACTGCTCAATTGATGCAGAAAAAGGAAGATCCATCGTTCCACCAACAGTACCCTCCTCATCCTTCAGCGTTCAAGGTTTCCAGTCTTTACAGCAGCAGACGCCCTTTGCGCTTTTCCCCACATACCAGCACTTTACCAACACAGCGGCCTCCCGTCACCACTTCTGTGTTTGGTGAGACTCACTTGAACTAACCACACGAACTATTTCGAGACTTACCCCACAGGACAGCGCATGAATTCAAGTTCATTCAATTTGTTTTTAATTACATAAAGTCTTAGGTCTATTAAAGTAGAAACTTTCAGCGTTTATATAAAATTAATAAACATATGCTGTTTGCACATATTACGTGATCTATTTAGTTTTGTTTTGGCCAGTTGCGTTTTGCAAATTGTTTGATGATGTGTATAATTGCTTAGATTGTGTATTTTTGAACCGGTTGTATTTGTTTTAAACCAAAAGTTTATATATCAGTGAGAAAAATATATGTTTTATACAGTGAACAGTGTAGTCATGATTTGGATGAAATTGCATCATCTTAAAATGTTACACGTTTTCGTTCTTTATTCTTCTATGTATTACAAAAAAAAAAATCTGAGAATAAAAAAAAAACATTTTTAGCAGTGTATAGTCTACTTCTGTTTGAATTTCCCATACAGATCATATTATGTATTATTTCTGCATGAAATCACTCCTTTTAAGCATACATATTTTAAAAAATATTCCCCCTTTATTGTTTGTAATTTGTTTAATATAACTCGTTCACCTTTATGTTAATCCCCGCGATTGTTAGATAGTGTTTGTATAAAAGATCTCAGATTGAACTGAAAAGAGTACGAGAATTAGCGCACAGCAAGAGGTGAGTGCTTTTGTAATGTTAAGACGTCCACTTTCACCCAACAGAGCAAATAGCCAGCTTAAAGAAAGAACCCTTATTTAAGACTCAACAGTAAACACTGAGGAAGAAATGTAAGATGCACAATGGATTTTAATTCTTGTCTGACTCTGGGATTTGCGCATTTATTTATAGGCCTAGCCTAGGCACGTATCGCGTAAAGCCTTTTTGTTTGTTTTAAGCGTTGATTTGATTTGAGTGGTGACTAAATGATAAAATCGAAGTTCTTAAAAATTATTCCCCGACACCCCCCAAAATAAAAAAGAACAGCAGCGGTTTGTGACAAATTGCACTGAGACTTCAGAAAGTTCAAGCAACTTACTGCCTCCTCCATATTTTAAAAGAGGGTGATCATTGTTGAAAGTAACATTAATGAAAGAGGCGTGCTTTCTCAATCCCGAGCTTGTCCCAATTAATTCAGCGACCCAGTTAGTATCATCCTTGTCACCTGGTCTTTTGTCCCCTCTCTCAGGCCACCTTGTTGTACATATGGAGGGGACTGACCGCAGCGCTCTCTTTGCTACATCTTCGCTAAAACACTTTTTTGTGTCGTCCTCTGAAAGGACCATTGTGTGGCTTCCAAAGGGACCCAGACAAAATCCGCAGTGTCTCAATTCTCGTGATGTTTAATCAGTCCCGGGTGACAAATTTATGGGCTTTAACAAGACAATGGAGTTTTAAAAGTCGTTGGGTTTGAGGAGTGACAAAGACAGGCTTTTAGAGGTCTTCCCTGGTTTATGGCGAGACTTGGCCATCAACAACTTGGTAGTAACATAGTAAAACTCAACAATTACTCTTATGAAGTTGTGTTTTTCTCTTAAGTGGGGCCTACTTAAATAAATCGTGTGATTTGAGTAAACATTTACCTTTACTTGAACTTAATGCACTAAAATTAAAATCATATACAACTGATACATTGAAATGTCTGTACCAAAAACTGATTCGTTGAGCAGACCAGATAAATATCTAAATTCCCCCCTGGCCTTTCATCTGAATTTAAACATTCGTGAGTTTTAGTCAGTCAAAACAGTTTTGAGGTTAATTGATCTAATTTTGTGTCTCTGGAAAATAGTGATCTATGACATTGTATTATGTTGACTATCAAAAGTTTTTTGTGTCTATTTGTTAATGAGGCATTTGTGGACACATTCATGTTTTTAGATTTGTAGAGTAAGTTATATTTTTTTATTGTAAAGTAAAAATATCAAATTAGACTCTTGGGGTAAGATGATATAGCGCAGAAGGCCCCAAGTAAACTGTAGCCTATAGTGTTATAGTTTGAAATTTGATAATTATTGTAATTAATGGTGTTGTTATTCAGTATTCTTATTAATTAGCATATGTACATTTCAGACATCTTTGCTTGCATTAAAACAATTAAAAAATCATTGATTCATAGTGTTGCTATTATGACATATCTTCAAATAAAATACAGGCAATAAAAAATGAATACAGAATAATTTTACCTTTCAGATCAATCTCTTTCACTGGGGTTCTGCTTCTGTGGTTATCAAATTATTAAAACTTAATTTTAAATAGAATAGTTAATTTAGTATTTTACATTAATGACACTTTAAAAATATAAATGCCTACATTTTAATTAATTTCTTAAAGTAATTTAGCTAATATAAGTTAATGGGGGAGGGGGGGCTCTTTGAATTGAATTATAATAAAAAAAAATGTTGCAAATGTTTCTATTTATTTCCTATAATAACAAATTGCCTGATGTATCATCATCCATCCTGTACATGCGTAACGTCTATATCTAAATAGGCCAATGTTGCAATTTAAAAGTAAATCCACATCGTTCCCCCATCTTATAATCCAAACGCGTTTGTATGCCTCCAGTTGGTCTGAAAGACTTCACTTTTTAATAACTATAAAGTGAAGCAAGTGAGGGAAAGCGTGACATCATCCATATGTGATGTCCTCCGTGTTGCTGCCTGGCTGTGCGCACTCCAGTGTCACTCTGCCCTTGAGGTTCACAGCTTCCGGTGGGCCTGACCAGGGGTGCGTTCCCCGTAGGCTACGTAAATACTAAATAGCATAGCACGATCATCGATGTATCGTTAAAGAAATCAAGTCACGACTGTTTATTAACCTCGCGGTTTACTGTCGCAAATGTGTCGTGTTGACACATGTCGAGTCGTAACCGCGTTGGTTGATGTCACGCAGTGGTATAGTAGCCTAGGCCTAGCTAAAAAACTTATTTTAATGAATCCGTTGAGATCAAATAATTGCTATGTTTTGCTATAAATGATGGACATGTCATCTGAGGACCTTTTCCCCAGTTATTTTGCTTTATTTCCAGATTCAATCATAGGCTCGTTAGAGCATAGGCACATGCGCACTCTTCAAAAACGGTGCTTTCAATTTCTTGACAAAGTAAAAGACGTAGAATGTATTCTAAATAATAGATGTAGATTTCACTGAATGTCAGCTTGTTTTTTTATTTTGTTAGCCTAGTTTTTTTGCTCAAGATAATTATTTATAAAGTCCACATGTCAAGCAAACAAGAAATGATGCTTCCAACCACAGAACTGTGCTATGCTGTTTTCCAATGTTCGTAGGAACTTTGGTTTCGGGAACTAGTTGAACTAACATAATCTCATCCCAAGAAGTCATATATTGACGTCTTTTGACCATACGTCAATATCCGCCTTTCTAGGGTACCCTTAAACGTCGGTTTATATATGACGATCCTGGACGTCATACAACTGACGCTTTACCTTTAACGTCAGTTAGGTGACGGGGTAGGTTTAGGTCTGGGGTAGAGTTAGGATCCGATAACGTCATCTAACCGACGTTTAAGGGTACCCTAAAAAGGCGGATATTGACGTATGGTCAAAAGACGTCCCAAGACGTCAATATATGACTTCTGAACATAGTTGGCTAACGATGCTTTCGGGAAAAGCACCCCTGATTTGGCTCAGAAGGAAACCAATATTATCTCACCTCTCTCGCATGAGTACAAACTACATGGCTGTTACTCTCCACTAGATGTCACAATAGTATCGTGGAGTCTAAAGTGTGCGTAGGCCCTACTCTGCTCTGCTGTCAATATTTACTGCACCTGATGAGCGTCAACAACACTCCCGTCCCACCGTAAACAAACGTTCAATAAAACACATTAGGAGGAATAAGCCAAATATATCATATAGGCCTATATAGGCCAAATATATATAGGCTAGCCTATAAAACGCATTTGACTTCATATTTTAATCTATATGTGTATATATAGGCCTATATACATAGCCTACGTATGTATGTATACTAATATGAATAGGCTATGCATATTGAAAACGTAAGCCAGCCAGGTAGCGCTGAACAAAACAACGGTTTGTCAATAGAAAAAGATGTTAAAAACAACACAAATCGTATCAGTAATTGCCGTTAATTGACCATGATAGCCGTACTCCAGTAGAGAGCAGTGAGCCTGATTAAGATAATTAAGAGAGCCTTTTGTAAACTGGATCAAGTAGGCCGAACACCTTGAAAGCAACGTTGGACGCTGCATAGTTTTGACACTAATTGTTATAATTGCACGCGCGATTATCATCTCTGGTGCACAAAACTACGCCCACCTGTGCTAACTTCAAACTACAGAGATGCGCAGTTGTCTGCTTGTTTAAGGAGGTTCACGTAGCCAATTTCATTTCACTGAAATGACAAGCTGACCATCACGATCGTTTTCACTAAGCTTGAGCACTGCACAAAGATGTGAACGCTCGCTGCATATAATGTAAAATTGTGTAAGGTTGAAAAGAACTAACGTGAACTCATAATCCTGTAAAACGTTACGAATGTGTTGTTGGCATTATATTAAAACTATTAGACTTACTTTGCACATTGGTTGGCTTTATTGATAGATAGTGGCTTTTTGTCTTGGCATTTGAAAATATTCATGCTGTGACCACCAGAAGACGCTGTATTCCCTCGTGGTAAAGGTTTTCGGCTAATCCTAATAGATATGGTTTATGTTATTCTGTTTCGTTTTTTTTTTTTTTTTGGTCTTCTTATTATTTTGGCGTAAGAACAATTTGACAGATTTATTAGGGATGTACTATTAGGTAGGCTATGACCATTGGCCAATGTGTGTTCCTGTTACTCTTGAGGGCAGCTCGTTATTTCAGATTTGAAACACTTGAAGTGTTCCACAAGATCGCAAAGAAACAAAGAGATACAAAGCGAAAAAATGCCATTTCCGAAAATTATAACATTTGAATTCAGGTAGAAAACATAAAAGCAAAATACTGCACATTTGTATTTCCTGCTTCAACAAAGTGATTTTATACTCGGAATTATTTTAGCAGACTCTTTTTTTTGCATTTCTTGTTCTTAAGTTGAGCTGTTTTGGGCTCTATACATCCAGAAAATGGATAGCATGATGTCTTTAAAAAGATAAAAACACAGTTGTTTATTTAGCCACAACAATATATATATATAAATATATATATATAAATTATATATTTATATATTTATATATATATATTATATATTATTATATCATAAACAGAGTCTCCGTTATTCCTAATTGCTGAAACCATAAGATCAATTTTTTTTCATCTAAATCTGTTTACGTTTTTTTTTAATAAAAAAAATTATTATTATTATTACTTCCCGATTTTGTTTAGAAGCTTGCATCGCTCTCGATGAACGCAGGTCTTGACAAAAACGAAAGTTTAAACCAAATTTCTAAGTCTACAAAATGGGAATCTTACCCACTCACTTGTGGTTTATCTACATGTTTTGTTTAACCAAAAGACATGAACTCTTGGTGTCCCAAAAGGTTTATTTCTCTATTGGCCGTTTTAAATTTGATACGATAAATGGGTGTTATTGTCTAAGTAAACGAACGATAGATCCACTTATCTATTGCGATATTAGGAGGACGAAAATAAAATAATATGAAACATGTAGGCTATAATAGCATCCTATTATTAGTTGTAATGTTAGACATTAGAGTAAAAGATTAGCATAAAGACAACGCGTTGTTTTGAAAATAGCAACAAAATAGGTAATAATAATAACAATAAAGAATTAAAAAAATGAAAATAGTCTGCTTAATTTGTCAAATTAATCTTGTCGATTTTGTAAAGTCTACTGTCTAATCATACACATTTCTGTAAAATTGTTTTTCTGTCCAGGGAGAACTATAGGGCGTCGTGGCGCACTGGTGGTAAGCTATGCGTTATTGAACTTCGGAGTTACTTCAGGACTTACTCAGGTTATTTCAGCGTCGTTAAATTTACCTGAGAGCCTCTCCTTCTCCCGAGTTCATTTTCTTCAGCAGCTACCGCGTGTCTGAGTCGAGTGCATGGATGGAATTTGGACGACACGCTGCCTATGTCCAATAAAATCAAACGGATACGGGCTTAATCATTTACTTGGCCTCTTAACACGCGCATATGTATTTATTTATTTGTCAGTCAGTGTTCCTGAGTCGTCGCAAGGGCCCTTTGCATGTTTGAGCACGATGGAGCATAATACAAACACGCCTGCAATCACCAGAAGCCTCTTGTGGCCATTAAAAGTCAGTAGTTCAACTCAAGTTTTTTTTTTTTTTTTTTTTTTTTTTCAGAAACTGAGTGGTTCTCAAAGTCTGAAGTCCGCATATGCTCTCACATCAAGGGGCCCTTATAAACATCACTCCAGCTGTCAATATTTCATCCTTTGCTGTGTTCCTTGTCGTTCTTGCAGCACCACCGCGAAATAAACAGCCTCGCGCGGAAAATGAACTATGGACGAATTAAATTTACGCACAGGTGTTGTTACATGTGCAAATGTTTTCGGGGTTGGGGGGTGGCATGGGTAGCTGAAGACCGCGTAATAGAAATTGTGCGTGGGTGCACAGATGATAGCGCTGCTTTGTATTGTTGCCCTGGCTGCTGATGCCCCGCCTCTGATGGAAGCCTTAAACCTGGCACCAAGCTAAAACAAACGAAAGTCAGCTTCGAGCTCCCACTCAAACCAATTAAGGCGGACTCCAGTGCACACTCATACGTTTCCATCCTGCTGCAGCGACGGTGAAACAACAGGAACAGAGGAGCTGGCCAAAAAAAAGAAGGAGAGATTGCCTTGCCTTCTAATTTCTCCCTTTCCAACACAGAACAATGTCGATGAGCCCTAAGCATACGACTCCTTTTTCTGTATCCGATATCTTAAGTCCTCTTGAAGAGAGCTACAAAAAAGTGAGTATGGAGGGGAACAACTTGGGGGCTCCACTTGCATCGTACAGACAACCCCAAGTCACGCAAGCGGCGATGCAGCAGCACCACATGGGCCACAATGGAACAGTACCCGCTGCCTACCACATGACTGCAGCTGGAGTTTCCCAGCTGTCACACTCAGCCATGGGGGGCTACTGTAACGGGAATTTGGGCAACATGAGCGACCTGCCGGCCTATCAAGACGGCATGAGAGGCAGCACGACGGCCACCAGCTGGTACGGGACGAATCCGGACCCACGCTTCTCTACAAGTACGTGAGACTGAGTTGTATTAGGAAGAACTGTTTGTGGATTTTTATAAAAATGTTTTAAAATATACTGTGTGTATATTAAACATGTCAGCTATGAAATGAATGTGTAGCTGTTTAGTTAACTTTATAGTTTGAAAATGGGGCTTTTGGCAGTATTAAGGGGAAATATGTTAAGCCAACCACACTTTAAACGTGCCAAGTGCTTTATCTAAACCCAAACAAATTGTATAATTTATCAGACTGTTAACCGCAGCTCTATTGTATGTCCAAAGCTGGGAATATTCTAAAAGATGCGATTGCGTAATAGTGCACAATCGCAATATTTGCTCTGTTTACTGTGCTGTTATAACTCACTGAGCCAAGCGTTTGTATATATATATATATATATATATATATATATATATATATATATATATATATATATATATATATATATATAATATATATATATATATATTTTGGTGATCATTATTAGTAAGAATTATTGTACTGTTTGCTGTTAAATTGCAAAGCAATTTTTTTTTTTTTTTTTTTTTTTTGCAGTCTCTCGTTTCATGGGTTCCTCGTCTGGTATGAATATGGGCAGCATGGGCACTCTGGGCTCTTTGGCGGATGTTGGTAAAAGCATGGGTCCGCTGACCAGCACACCTCGCAGGAAGAGACGGGTACTCTTCTCCCAGGCGCAGGTGTACGAGCTCGAGCGACGGTTCAAACAGCAGAAGTACCTCTCCGCGCCGGAAAGGGAACATCTGGCCAGCATGATTCACTTGACTCCGACTCAAGTTAAAATTTGGTTTCAAAACCACCGATATAAAATGAAAAGACAGGCCAAGGACAAAGTGTCCCAGCAGCAAATGCAACAAGACAATGGCTCCTGTCAGCAGCAGCAACAGTCTCCACGGCGGGTGGCCGTGCCAGTGTTGGTGAAAGACGGAAAGCCATGCCAAGGCAGCAGCCATACACCCAACACCGGTGTACAAAACCACCATCACCAGGGAGGAAACGTCATGATTATGTCCAATAACAGTTCTTCAATGGGCCAGCATCAAAGTCAGCAGGTAGGCAGCGCCGGCCAGTCCCCAGATCTGGGTCAACATGCTGCCAGCCCTCCATCTCTCCAAACCCAGGTATCCGGCCTGTCACACCTGAACTCTTCTGGTTCCGAGTATGGAGCGGCCTTGCCCTGCTCTGCTCTGCTTTATGGCAGGACGTGGTGACACCGGAACAGACAATGACTCAATAACAAAATGATAGGTGGATGCAGATGATCTGTATACACTGCTAAAAAAAAGACCATGCGAACAGTGGTTGCGCTCTGAAATCCTTGTCTCCTTTCTGGGGGGAGAAGTGACAAGGCTGCAAGCGACACATGGATTGCCAAATGCCAAAAGGTATCAAATCTTTTATTGTGAGGATGAGCGCCAAAACACCATTAAGAAGATGGAATTATTTATATATACACTAGATTTTAAACGGAGACTGATTGAAAAGCTAAAGTCACAAATATACTGTCATCCTGTTGGATTTTAAAAATGAAGACGTACCCCTCACAGTTAGACTGCTAAATACCTTTCATGGTTTCTTATAGATTTCACTGTAAAACGTAGCTTGTATATTTCTGTAAAAGGTTTGGACTGATTACATAGTTTTTAGCGATATGTATATTGTACAAATTTTTATCGATATTAAGGGTCACATGTTTTTTCAGTTCCATTGTTATTTGTACGTTTAATTTTCTTGTAACTTATATAGATATTTGACTTAAACGCAGTCATACAATCATATTAATAAATTATGACAATAATAACAATAGCCAAACAACCAGCGCAGTCTCATCCCAAGAAGTCATATACTGACGTCTTGGGACGTCTTTTGACCATACGTCAATATCCGCCTTTTTAGGGTACCCTTAAACGTCGGTTAGATGACGTTATCGGATCCTAACTCTACCCCAGACCTAAACCTACCCCTAAACCTACCCCGTCACCTACTGACGTTAAAGGTAAAGCGTCAGTTGTATGACGTCCCAGGATCGTCATTTACCGACGTTTAAGGGTACCCTAAAAAGGCGGATATTGACGTATGGTCAAAAGACGTCCCAAGACGTCAATATATGACTTCTTGGGATGAGACTGTGTTAAAACAACACGTTTATTCCAGATTTGGGTGTAAGAATCTTTCACTCGGCGGTGCTAAAAGTGGGACCTGACTAACTAAACATTCTTCTTCAAGGTGGATACAAATAAAACTAGTTTAAAAGTAATTAGACTTCCACACAATTTGCCTTATATTTAAAGGATACAAGCTTTTGCTGCAGTCGCACATTATTCGCATTCGACGATTTCTACTGTTTGTAATGGATAGGCCTTCCTGGACAGGCCTCCTAAAATGTTCATTCTGCAAATAGTTATGTAGTTTTCTGTGTGTCGTAACACTCATGAAGTCAAACCACAGATATAAGTAGCCTAAATATGTCGGAAGTTAGTTAAATTCTGACTTTGTGCCGTGTTTTTAACATTTTTAATACCGTTGAAAAAACCGAAATACATTTACGTGCAAAATGACGACGCGAAAACAATTATAGCCTAAATGTTTTTAAATTCTTAGGCTATAAAACTTTTTTATACCAATTGGATTAATAATGGTAAAAGTTCCTCCCTAAGTTAATTGTATTTAGTGAATAACTTATTAAACGAGTTGTAGCCTATGCCTTTGATAAGTAAACGATTTTTTTGTGGAGATTTCTTTTTGTAACTCTTTGTCGTATGAAGAATGAGTCAGAGCAGGTGAGGTCTCCACTCCTTGAGAGAAACTCACATCAAACAAACGCTCCTAAAAGCTAACCTATCAATCACATCGCTGTGCAAACTACAAAATTCTCCTAAACAACTTTGCAAGACGACATAAACACACTTATCAGAGCGCCGTCCATCAATACCGTGTTTGTGAAGATCAAAATCAAATGCCCGTGTTTACCACTGATAAAGACCGTAAACATCAGAGGCAGAGGTAAGGCTGACTGAGTTTGAAAGTGTGTGTCTCTGTGAGAGATGTAGCATAGTCCACACAAGCAAATAATTGAATTAAATTTGATATTTCTACTTGACATTTCTTTTACACGTTTTGACCAAATAAAAATTAATTCACATAAATTGCCCACGTATGATTCGGTTGTGTATTGACATACAAAGGCCGCGGTCCATTAAATAGTCTTTCTTTCTTTCTTTCTTTCTTTCTTTCTTTTTTCTTTCTTTCTTTCCTCTTCAATAATATCCTAATTATTTATGTCTTTTTCTGAGCTGGACTTGATCTTTTTCAAAGAACATTATGGACTTCTGTGATTTAAAAACTCCGACATGTAGATATTAATTATATAATTATCGATTATGTGGTGCAAACATTTATTTAACTTTTCAAATAAAAGTTCATTATAGTTTTGACCATGTTATTGTTATTTCAAAGATTTTAGGCACCCCTAAATGCCCCCCCCCCCCCTTAAAAAACGAAACAATTGTTAATATCGACGCTTTTATGACACAATTACACAATTCTCTTACACTTATAATTACACAGTATATATTTGCTAAATTGATCAAAAATATTTCCAGAAGAAGGATATCCTTAGCGTTGTGAGGGAAACTTTTTGCTTGACAAACCAGAGCCATTGAACATTGATTGGTCTTAGTGTTTATAACCCTCTGTTATTTGTGAAAATATTGTAATAAACGATGTACTAATTACCCTGATATTTTATAGGCTACTACGAACCAACAGCGATAGTCAAGTAAAGCCAAGTCAAGTCACCTGTATTTCTACCGCTTTATACAATATGGTTTCAAAATTGCTGCAACTATTAGGGCTAATGCAAAGCAAAAGTTGTACAATAGCCCGAATGGTCGGTGAGGCCCTTGTTGCTGTTCACGCCTGGGTTTTATACATATTATTCGCAAATAAAACCCTCTGCATGTAGTAAAACTTCAACTGATGAAGGTATTTATGTGAAGCTCTCGCGCCAGTAAGCGGGCAGTGGGGCGCGAGCGTTTTAATGACTCACTGATTGTAATGACGCTCTTCTTTTCTGTGAAGGGTCGTTAAATCAACAGATCATTTTGTCGATTATGTCCGAAATTATACTTTCGAAGGCCTACAGATGCTTCTTTTACTTGCACTGATACTCAATTATATGTAACCTCCACCTAAAACTTCAAGCAATGTCTATAATCTGTCTAAAAAGATAAGATCAATTGGCGACTACTATGAGTAGCATATTATGATTGTTTTTTGCGATCTATTTTTTTATGTGTAGCCTACTTTCCAGTCATGAGAGTACATGTGTTTAAGAATTTAAATATTTGTTTGTCAGTTTCTCATGACAAGATATAAGTTCAAATGTATAGTTAATTTGGATTTACAAGGAGCGAAATTAAAATTTAAAAGTATAGGGCTTTATTATTACAATATATTTGAGGATGTCTGCTATATAAACCATAGGCTTCGCTTTCCTCGCAAGACTGCATAAATTGATTAACCAAATACATGAAATAAACGTTCATTTTATAGGCAAGTAAGATTTTCTCTTTTATCCGTTGTGCAAATTCAATCATTTTCCACAGCAATCTAGCAGCGCCGAAAGAGTCTATTAGTTTTTTCGGGGATTCGTTTTGTTAGAGCTCCTCTGAAAGACTCTAGATTACATTAACATGTCTGAGGCTCGGTGTGTGGTCTTTATGTGGAGCTTGTAGCTGTTGAAAATGACTTGTTGGAAGCGTGTATGCTCTCATCACTCTCAACACACGTTGCACAACTGCGGACTGTCCTCGAGGCTTTGGGTGCAAAGGTCCCAGTCACCTCTCTACAATTACACCCCAATCTCAATGCAATCAGGGTTTCCGAGGTCCGTTCCCTGGTTTATTCTAAACTGTAGTCCGGGAAGTGATTGATTTACACTATCTGCATTTATAGCACAAAGGTTGTGCTCATCTCGACAAAAATAACCATATAGATTTGTCATTAATCGTGTATCTAAAACTTTCAACATAAACAAAACTGTATTTTGAGAGCATTGTCCAAAAGAGATGTTTAAAGAGCAGAAATAAACGTAAAGCACATCGCAAATAAAACATCAGCGTGTCAAATACGACAAATAGCCTATCATTCCAGTTGATTTAACTAAAACGACCATCTTTTATTCACTGACTTAAACATGTCCACACAAAACAAACTTGGTTTGGCCACACCTTCGAATAATAAGGTTATGCAATGATATGCCATGCGTTGTGTATCTTTAGATTGCATTATGTAATTTTCTGTGGAGCTGTCCGGGGTGCTGAAGTTTCTTTCACCATCATTACCATGCACACTATACTTAATAATAACTTCATTTATTTTAAAAACACATATTTGTTCAAGTAAAATTGCAAATATAGGCTATCGCATAAAAGCACAAACGTAGTTTTTAATGAAATACTGGAAAATTTACAGTTCGCAACAAAGTCAGGCGAGAGCGGTCCATATACAAATGACAAAATTTATTTCCTATTATATTTCAACAAGACTCCAACTCTATTATTGACACACCTCAAACGCAGCATGTGCGTGGAATGAGAGAGCAACTACTACTAAAGAAGTACCGAGAGAGAGACTTTACATCATATTTGGCTGGATCGTTATGGAGCAAAAAAGGCAAATCTGTTTTTGTCAGCTTCTTGCACTGAATTAGCCTACTTGAATTTTTAAAACGAGAGAACTAGAATTAAGTAAGCCTTTGATTAAAAATGACAGACATTTTCTTCATACCTCATCTTTCAAGTTTAATCTAAACACATCTTAAATGGAAATTGTAAAAGCAAAGTAACAAAGAAAAAGACTGGTTTTCGTCTACGGCTTCCAACTCTTTCTTAGACCCGCTTCAGTATGTGCATGACAAATGGCACAATTACACATTAACAGCAATCACCTCCTTTAGTAAATCTTATTGTCAACTAGTAGCAAAAATATATTTAATTGTCCAGTATTTATCTGCTTCTTGAGGCCATTGTACTGCGCACGCAGACGAGGGTCATTTGCAAGAAGAAATACTTAGCATGCAGCGCGGAACACAAGATGCAGGAATACTTGACCTTTCAGTGTAATTGAGGCACCAGTGAAATGCAGCGCATTCAGCCTTATGTGAATGCAGTCTTTCTCATCCATTGAACAAAAACTGCATTTTCATACCTTCTCGTTTCTTTACTGTTTTTTTTTCTTTCATTATTATTATTTTGCTTCTCATCAAAGAAAATTACTCTTTTAATGGCAGTGTCTTTTAGAATCCTGCCGTTTACATGGTCAAATTTACGAGGCAAATTATCATAAACTGCTGAAACGTTCCGATATGAAAATACCTCGTTTCTTCTTTTTATTAAGTTTAGATTAAATCGATGTTTTGAAACAATGAATCAGCCAGGTCATGATCATTTGATTTATTTTTCTCATGTGTAACAGATTCTTGAGGACAGCCCATACTGTAGGATTGGGCAGTTGTAGAGTAAGACGGGGGAACATGTCCTCCGTGCATTTACTTTCAAATTGTAACATAGATAGAAGTATAGAATGCGCGGGATGATGATGCATCAACCAATATGTGTTGTTAAAGGAAATAAATAGAACAATTTCCTAAATGTTTAATTAAACCATCCGATGACAAAGCAGAATCACAGTAAAAAGATTTATCTAAAATGTAAATGTATTCTATGACCTATAATCAAGCCTACATTTTAAATTAGCCGAATTTTAATTGAAGATATAATAGCAACACTAATTAAATTGAATGATTTCACTAGTCTGGGCTATGTTTTAATGAAAAGTAATGATGTCTGCAATGTACATCTAATTCATGAAATTACTGAATAATAACCCAATGAATTACAATAATTAAATTAAAAAACAACACTAGTAACAACGTGGGTCTTCTGTGCCAATTATGTGGGCCTTCTCTGTGCTCCAATCTTTTCACTTCAAAATAAAAACTATAATTTTTACTCCACAAATCTAAAAATATGAATGTGTGTACTCAAATTAGACCACACGTTTCATATGCAAGGAGAGAGAAGACAGACACGTCTTTCTAAATAATAAGTATGTTCTGAAATGTCCGGGTGGCTCGTGCGACAGCGCGCGGGTCATGACTCCATAATGAAACAGTGAGCAGACAAGAGGCGCTCTATCGCAGTCTTTACTGTACCAGCGGGAGTCCTTTGGTGATCAGCGAACCATTACTAACCGTGTTAACACTTCCTCGCCCGCTAAATAACATCTAATCACCTCACCCCACTGCTATTTTCAGCAACTTTTTGTCACTTAAACACTATCTGATTACTTAAGCGTGGTGCAACAAAAACTATTAAAACAGCATCAATATTAAACATAGCGGATCTAAACCGTTAGGCAGTCACCATCAGTCATCATTTTTTAGGACTAAACAACCCATCTAGAAATAACAAAATGGATTAACAATAATCAGCAACGAGGGAATTATATATTCAAATCATAATAAGTTAATGCAATTGAACATCAGAAGACAAATGCAGTAAACAATGTCATGAACTATAGTTTCATCATGTAATAAACTTTATGTTGGTCATATTTAACTGGATTATTCACTTTAAAAGGGTGAACCATCTCTTTCAGGGTCAAAGTTTCCACAGTGTTTGTGGAGTAGGGCCTAATTAGCACGCAATTGCAATCTAGCGTGAAGAATATAAATAAGAAGCATTCTAAATAATCTTCTTCAAACACTATTCCAAGAGGAAAGCTACAAAATACAGTCACTCAATATCTTAATAAAGGTTCCAAAATGTGTGTTTTTTCACAGCAATGACAATGTCACAGAACCACAATTTTTGGTTCCCCAAAGAAACTTTTAGTGGTAATTTCTTAAAAGAACCATTTTATATAGTGTGAAGGACATTTTAATAATCGAATAACCTTTTTACACTAGAAAAGACCTTTAATGGTTCCATGGGTGTCAATGGAACCATCAATGCCAATAATTAACCTTTATTTTTAAGAGTGTATATTTGGGATTTTGCCTAATTAATTGAGTAGAATAACCATCTTCCAATATAATTTTTCAGTCGTAAGAAATGTATAAAAAAATGTGTCTCACGTAGTCAACATGACAACTATAGCCTACAAGATTGTGCATAAACTATTAACATTGCTTGTACCATGAAATCAAAAATGCCGAAGAGCAATTCTAGAGTGAAAAATAAGAATCATTGTTATATCTCAAACCATTGCATTCTGCTAGTTATGTCAGGCCTAAATGCGGGCGACCGTGGAGTGCGCGGAACACAATAAGCAGGCCTGCGAAAAATCAGCCTATAGAGGAGTGCGGTGCATGGCTTAAACATGAAGACCTGTTGAGATTATGGCTTTTTTTCTGTAGAACCGGAAGGAGGGATGCTATTTGCCCCTTTATAAAATACGTCATTAGGAAGAATTCATGCCACACAAAGGGACAGCAGTAAAAAAATTGCCCCACCACTGTTCAGTAATTATATAGTTTGCCCAGGCTGCGAGCTGTCATGTGTCGAGGCAGGTGGCAAGTCCATCATGCAAATGGCTTGGCGGTGCCGCCATAATTAGCCAGCGCGAGTCGCCCAAATTAACAATTAGCTAACATGCAATTCTCTCTGTGAGCGCAGCGACTCGCCGTTGTGTGACCATTGTATTACTCAGCCATTTGCACGTATGGCATATCATTTATTATTTCTATGCTCAATTTACAATTCTATGGCAAAGAAAATCAGGGTAAACGTCTGTGACGATTATAATTTCTGTGACTAGTTGTTTAGATTCCGGAGTACGCTATATGCACAATATAAATCACATAGCTACATTTAGGCCTATTTTACCAGTCTGAAAGACAGACACCAACACTCCCCCATGCAGTCCAACTTGCCTTAGTAATCTTAGGGATTTTTTTCCTAGTTACAGTTAGGCCTAATCAGTTTTATTATTAAGCTTTGGAGCGAAAAGGGCTACTTAAATTTAACTGTATTGTTTAGGCCTACTATTGAATTTTTTATACTGAGACTACTGAGAAAAAAAATATGACCAATAAGTAATGTTTTTACATTGCTTTAAATCATCAAAATAAGTTAAACCATTTTCAACTTAATACGAGATTCAACAATTCTTTTAAGTCAGTTTATTGTAATTTAAGTTGAATTGACTTAAAAGTTGATAGTAGGCCTACTTAAAAATTGAAGGCAGTATTTTTTTACAGTATTTTTTTTTTGTCTTTGGACTAAGTAGGATTGATTAAGCCTTTGGTAAATTATATATGAACAACCAACCCGATCTCACGGCAATTCGTACGTATTTTACGAGGTGGCTAATTCGCGTAACGACCTCGCTCGTACGAATTCGTACGATTTTTGCTAAATCGTACATATTTTACGAGTTGCCCAATTCGTACGAATTCGTACGAATGACCTACCCCTGACCCCGCCCCTAAACCTACACATGGGTTTAGACACATTGTACGAATTCGCTATCTCGTAGTCTACTAACTCGTACGAATTGATCGTTAGTGTTGACTGCTATTGCAATATTTGTTGCCATTACATAACTAATATTTCGTTTAAACCCTTTAGCTGTCACCCCCCTTTTGATAATTTACATTAAAATGCACTATACAACTTAAATGGTTGTAATTCAAGAATGCTTTGGAATATAGACCTAAATTTGGTCTTGTTTTAAAGAAAACAATCAGCAGATTATTACTGAAGTGAATGCACTTCAAAAAATTAAAGTATGAAAAAGTTATGGAAGTTATAATTTACAGTAAATCAAATATACTTTATTAATATATTTTTTTTAATATAAAATAAATATTTTACAAAATATGTTTTACAATAAAATTACTATAAAATGAAAGCTATATATCTAACCAAGTTGTGTTCCAAATTTAAAGTTGATATCACAAAAATTGAAGTTCCCATGAGATTTTGTTTAGGGGTTATACCAAAAATAGCCACCGGGTGCCATTGAATTCCATTGAATTTAATTGTATGCATTCTGCCATAACAAATTAATAAATTTATATCCAAATATCACTTCTGTCACTAAATATGGAACCTTGAGACTCAGACCTTTCTGACAATATGTGTTTTGTCAAGATTAGAAAAGGTTTTGATAATAAATTATGAAAGATGATGCCCAAAAGGGGAGGGGCCTAATAAAAAATACCGTTTCTATGGTAACGCAACGTCCAATTTCAAAACGGTTTTCACAGGATAAATTCTGAGTTCGTAAGCTTTCAAATGATACCTAATTTATGATAACTACTAAAATATGTGATATAATAATAATAAAAAAATTATATATATATATATAATATTTTTATTATATTTTTTAGAGGACTTCTTACTTTACTTTTTAAAATATAATTTTATCTTTTTTTATTGAAAAATACTAGATTATGTTTTATTATTAACTTTTAGCACTAAAAACCAAAGTTTCAATTATTAAAAGTGTGTGCGTCGACTTTTTGTGACAAAGGTCAGAAACTCCTGTAATGACGTCGATTTTTTGAGGCGCACTCTTGTCATAAATTCATATATTACTGTTCATTCGTAATTTGTAAGAAAAAAACAAGGCTAAAATATCTATTTAGGAGACTTAGACCTTTCCAACGATATATAGTTTGTCATGACTAGATTAGGATTTAATAGTAATATAGTGAAGTAAATTTAGATTGCCCGTATACGGGCAAGTGACAGTTAAGGGGTTAAATATCTAGGGAAAATGCTGAATTAACAAAACTGCAGCTGTTGTACCCTTGTAGTCATGGTGGTGCGCGGCAACCTTAAAAATGTTGGTGCGCTGCGACCTAAAATGCCCACCTGGTCACCACAGCACCATGCAGGCAGGTGTTAATTAATTTCTAGCTATTTGTTTAAAGATAGTTTTATAGTGTGTTATAGAGTTTGGACTTGGAGTCTATATCACTAATCGAGCCCTGAGCCCAAGTGATCGCTTCAGGTTGTTGGTTAAAATGGAAGAGGGACCCACGCTGTGCTGCAGTTAAAAGTAATCCAGACCTAAGAGGTGCTGCTTTTTTAACCCCTCCAGTGATCTCCTTGCACCCGGCAGACTAAACGCCTCCCCAGCAGATAGCCCCAAACACAGCCCACCCACTTACTCATTATTCCGGGCTGCCCTCCGACATGACACGGGAACAAAGTAGGCGTTAAGCCACATTAGAGCCGGGATGGGAGTCATCAGTAACCCGTTATCAGTTAATGAAGGGAAACACATGCGGGGCGATACACAGTAGCCGATCAATAGCGCGCTCGGACAATGAGCGCGCCTGCTCACAAAAAAAGAGAAATGCAAATCAATTAGAAACCTTGTTTGCTTCGGGTCCGCTCAGTCTATTCCCAGCAATTACATGCTCATTAAAGCTAATTTAAACGGGATGCTTCCGCAGGGACAACAACAGTTGTTTGTAGCTCCACCGTTTTCAAAGGCCGAAAATGACAGCGTAATGCGTTATATCTTAATGGCGACTGTCCACAGGGACGTTTCCCATTATGTGGTTCATTAATTTTAGAAGATTTAAGCCTGCTATAACAGTGGTTATTAGTCTGGAATTACCGCAGCACTCTCTGTTATTGAACAGGATTGTGTTTGTAAAGGCTCCAATTCCTGATTGTCAGATTAAGGAAGACATCCAAATTTTGCCATGGATGTGCCAGATCTTCTGCTCTATCTATAGCATCAACCATTTTTGAGGATGACATTGCTTTTTTATTTTCTGCATCACACTGCTGGCATGGTATCCACACATGGCACCAAACCACAGCTTCAATATCCAAAACAGGGAATGGAAAGGGCTCCATGACTCGGCTAATGAAGTTCCTCTGCCCGTTAAGACAACAAACACTTCAGACACCTTCAGATTCAACAGTTTGGCAGTGAACACGTGTAAGTTTGAATCAGCTCTTTCATATCATAAGAAGATCTTTGCCAAATCGACTGCCGATTGAGAGCCATTTCGAGTAAGCATACTTGACATGAGCTATGTATAGTGACACGCTGAAGTTTATCTGATGAATGGTAAATGAAAGGGGTTAAAACTAAAATCATCCACATGATTGCAAGGCTGTTCTTTCCAGGAAAAAAGTCTGCATGGGGTGAATTCATGGTGGCAACAAAATGCATTTATGAATTAGAATGACTTCAATCAATGTGAAATAGAAAAGAGCATTGATATCATAGATGTGAATGCTTTTCTTCACAAGTACGTTTTATTTTTTGAGATATATCCATTTATTTCAGACTATCCCCCTTTAGGATATTCATTCACAATTTTGTCGGATAAGATGGACATTTGCAGCATCTTTTATTTCATTATACAGTTTTGCCTTTACAGTATAACAGCGTCATTTACTTTTTTTGAATTTCTTGCTTTCCATTTCGGAACAGTAAGATATTTAAAATATATATATTGTACAATATTGTTATATAGAATTTTTTTTTGCCTGTAAAATGAAAGAAAATGGGAGTCCAAAACAGCATTGGACCACATTAACTTATAGACAAAAAATTATAGAATGAAACTCGTACAGGTTTATGACATGAAGATGAGTTGATGAAGAATTTTAAGCAATAAGGTTATAGCAAAATGTAGTTAGCAATTTCATACACTTGGATTTTTCCTAAATGTTTTCTTAAAAGAGATTTAATTCATGAGAATATCATGATGTGAATAGCTTTGTAATGTTGTACAGTGTGTCTAAATATTAATGTCTAATAAAGCCCAACATGCTCCACTTGGTTTTATTTCCTACTTCATTTATATCGTTTCAGTGTTGCTTAAGAATCAAACGCATTCGCTTGCTGGTAATGTTGACGTTGCTCTTTTTGTGCTCAATGAATGGTCACCTGGGGAAACATGTAACTTAATATTTTAAGCTTCTCATTAATCTCTCATTCACAGCCTCGTGTTTGCCATCTTGCAATTTCATATATTACGGCGGTGGTGTGCAAAGACTTTTTGCCACGTGATCACACAGACCCCTGCCCTCGCCTCAAGCGTTTGCCCCCCTCTCCCGATCCGAGTTAGCTTCCTAGTGCAGGACCGTGGCATGCTGTGTTTTGGCAGAAAATCAATAAAGGGGAAAATCTGCTCTAATCATCCGCACATTTACCATCACAATCAACAATCAAAGCCAAGACCTGAGTCTTTATTTGTAGGCCTGAGCTGCCCAATTTTCCCACTGTGAAAGGCAGGCTAAATTAGAACCCTTGGTTCCTGTTAGCAGCTCTTAATGGCTCTGATTTGTGAACTGCTAAATGAGGTTATGTAAATGTATCCTGAGTGCAGGCAGGGGCCCCCAGGTGACAGGTGCAGCTTCCTGTGAGCGGGGGCCAAGGGGGAGTTATGAGACGAGGAGCGAGAAAACTTAGCCAGGCTGTAGGAGCAAATCCCCTCGATGAAAGGCAGAACGGTATTAGATGGATTTTCAATTAAACTCTTAAAAAGTACAGTTGACTTTCATTAGTCAAGAAATAATTGTAGTCGTCTGTGTTGACTACAAGACAATAGCTAAGACGCTTCTACAAATTTGACTCGTCACACAAGAGAGGAAAATGGCATTAAATCCCTTGTTATTTTCATGTCTAATTTTTTTGTTTTGATGATCAAATTGTGTTTATCTACACCAGATACAGAATACCTACAGTGTTGTAAAATAGTATTAAAGACGTTTCTTATAATAATGTAAATAGGAGCAACATTTTGTTAATGTAAAAAAAATTAAAAATGGTGGGGAACGACCCAGAAATAACACATACTATATGTCTGGTATATGATAAGGTTGGCAAAATCAATGATATATTCAAAGATGCTTAACCATATAAAAAAATATATACCGTATATATATATACATTAGGCGAGGGGGAAACTATTCTAATTTTGAAGTCAAATGCTGTGTCTCAAGAAGACAAACTCGTTTATTTTGTCACAAATTCATCTCTTTCTTGAGATAGAAATTTGGATTTCCTTTAGTTTCCTTGTAGCTCCAATACTAGAACATCGCGCTAGCCACACAAACATCATGTGTTCGAAACCCGGGGAAAGTAGGAACTGATAAAATGCATACCTCGAATGCAATTTAAGTCTCTTTTGTCTCAAATGTTTGTCAAATGCATAAATGTTTTGAATAACCCTCTCATTTGACAGGATGATGTTACAACATCACAACAATACAGCAGTAAGATATTGGTAAGAGAACCTCTAAGTTGTTCTGTAAACAAGAAATTATGAAATAACAAAGCACATACAAGTTATACTGTGACTTTACACCATTACAAAAAAATCCAATAAATACATCAAATAAATTCACAGTAGAAACAGAATGTTCTACAGAATGTCAGTAGCATTTCCATTATTTTAATAGAAAATACCAATTCTTCTGGAGAAATGTAGAACACACAAACTGCCACATGCTTCTATAGAACAACATCAGAAATCCGTATGTTGTCAGTGTTGTTCTTATAGATTTGACCAGGAAGATGTGGTGTACCATATATAGGTTGCTTTGAAGAAATGAAAACGTGGCAGATAGGGCTACTTCCTTTCTACTAAATCTGATCACTATTTGTACAGCAAATAGATGAAAGCACCTGAGGTCACTATTACATATTAGGTGGGTCTTAGATATTTCTAAATTGAATGGTCCTCTTCCTCTCTCTTTCAGGTTCTTTCAGACTCCCCACCGACTTCGTTTTTTTCTTCATGTACTCCTTTACGCTCCAGAAAGAAAGAAAGGATAAGACACAAAGGCAAAGGCATTTTACTAAGAGATGCAGTTGAACAGGAAATGGGTCAAACAAAAATGTAGATCTGCCCTTACACATTCTGCTCACAGTTGCTGGGTAAAATATAATATAACTGGAAACTGATGACCCGTACCTTCTACTGACATGACCACCAACAATGTTTTTGTCAAACAAGAGATCAAAATCCTGCTCCATAAATGTCCTATACCTGTAATTGGTCACTCAGCATCAGAAACTTTCCATGTTTTTCCAGTGTAAATGAGACACAGAGGAGGCGCTTATCTAGATATTTAGAGAGTATAAGAATTGTTTGTAGTATGCTTTTAAAGTACTTGGTATTATTTGAATGTCAATAAGGGTCATTTTTGAGTGCCTTGAGAGCAATGTAAACAGTGTTGCTCACAGTGTAAAGTATGTTAAGCGAATGTTAGACCATGATCTATGATAAAGTATTATTGAAAACAAAGAAAAAAGCAATCGCCTGTTAATCACTTGACAAACAACATGTCTGCAGCTGAGAAGTTAAGAGATGGATGGATAAAGTAAAATAAAGTCCCCCCGTAGTCAATCATTAAAACGCAACTTTGATCACCAAAATTACATTATGTAAACGTTTTTTCCTTGAAAAAAATTCCACACGTTGACCTGATTGGTTACAATGTAGTTTGTGACGTCAGAAACACCAGCGTTTTCAAAACACGTTTTTGAGACTGTCTTTGGTTCATTGCCGTTTTAAGGGGAAATTACTCAGCAATGGTGTTGACTTGTGAATTTGCACATGGTTTGTCTTAAAGCAAATTAAAAACACCACATAGACATATAAACAACATTAAAAGCTTGATTCACACTTCGGGGGGACTTTAAGCGAATTTTAGACGATGTTTAATGATAAAGTATTGGAAACAAAAGATAAGAAAAAGCAATCGCCTATTAATCACTTGACGAACAACATGTCTGCAGCTGAGAAGTTAAGAGATGGATGGATGGATGGATGGATGGATGGATGGATGGATGGATGGATGGATGGATGGATGGATGGATGGATGGTGAACAACATGTCTGCAGCTGAGAAGTTAAAGGATGATGGATGGATGGATGGATGGATGGAATGGATGGATGGATGGATGGATGGTGAACAACATGTCTGCAGCTGAGAAGTTATGGAAGGATGGATGGATGGATGGATGGATGGTGAACAACATGTCTGCAGCTGAGAAGTTATGGATGGATGGATGGATGGATGGTGAACAAGATGTCTGCAGCTGAGAAGTTATGGATGAATGGAT